>JANJGN010000591.1:65000-373291 GCA_026770705.1 Isurus oxyrinchus | reverse complement strand
TATGAGGGTATTGAGGTATTTAGCGGGTACTGAGAGTATTTAGGGTACTGAGAGTATTTACGGGGTATTGAGAGTATTTAGCGGGTATGAGAGTATTTAGGGGTATGAGAGTATTTAGCGGGTATTGAGAGTATTTAGCGGGTACTGAGGAGTATTTAGGAGGGTACTGAGAGTATTTAGGGGTATTGAGAGTATTTAGCGGGTACTTGAGAGTATTTAGGGGTTACTAACCGGGTATTGAGAGTATTTAGCGGGTATTGAGAGTATTTAGCGGGGGTACTGAGAGTAATTAGCGGGTACTGAGAGTATTTAGCGGGTACTGAGAGTATTTAGCGGGTACTGAGAGAATTTAGCGGGTATGAGAGTATTTAGCGGGGTATGAGAGTATTTAGCGGGGTACTGAGAGTATTTAGCGGGTATTGAGAGATATTTAGCGGGTTATGAGAGTATTTAGCGGGTACTGACGGGTATTGAGAGTATTAGCGGGGTACTGAGAGTATTTAGCGGGTACTGACGGGTATTGAGAGTATTTAGCGGGTACTGAGAGTATTTAGCGGGGTATTGAGAGTATTTTAGCGGGTACTGACGGGTATGAGAGATTTAGGGGTACTTGAGAGTATTTAGAAGGTATGACGGGTATTGAGAGTATTTAGCGGGTACTTGAGGAGTATTTAGCGGGTACTGACCGGGTGATTGAGAGTACTTCTAGCCGGGTATTGAGAGTATTTAGCAGGTACTGACCGGGTATTGAGAGTATTTAGCGGGTACTTGAGAGTATTTAGCGGGGTATGAGAGTATTTAGCGGGTACTGACCGAGTATTTAGGAGGGTAATGGAGTGGTAATTAGCAGTACTTTAGCCGGGTATGAGAGTATTTAGCGGGGGTATGAGAGTATTTAGCGGGTACTTCTGAGAGTATTTAGCGGGGTATTGAGAGTATTTAGCAGGGTACTGACCGGGTATTAGAGTATTTTAGCGGGTATTGAGAGTAGTTAGCGGGTACTGACCGGGTACTTGAGAGTATTTAGCGGGGTACTTGAGAGTATTTAGCGGGTACTGAGAGTATTTAGCGGGGGTACTGAGAGTATTTAGCGGGTATTGAGAGTATTTAGCGGGTATTGAGAGTATTTAGCGGGTACTGACCGGGTATTGAGAGTATTTAGCGGGTATTGAGAGTATTTTAGCGGGTACTGAGAGTATTTAGCGGGGTACTGAGAGTATTTAGCGGGTATTGAGAGTATTTAGCGGGTACTGAGAGTATTTAGCGGGTACTGACCGGGGTACTGAGAGTATTTAGCGGGTATTGAGAGTATTTAGCGGGAACTGAGAGTATTTAGCGTACTTGAGAGTATTTAGCGGGTACTAACCGGGTATTGAGAGTATTTAGCGGGTATTGAGAGTATTTAGCGGGGTACTGAGAGTATTTAGCGGGTATTGAGAGTATTTAGCGGGTATTGAGAGTATTTAGCGGGTACTGAGAGTATTTAGTGGGTACTGACCGGGGTACTGAGAGTATTTAGCGGGGTACTGAGAGTATTTAGCGGGTACTGACCGGGGTATTGAGAGTATAGCGGGTACTGACCGGGTATTGAGAATATTTAGCGGGTACTGACCGGGTATTGAGAGTATTTAGCGGGTACTGACCGGGTATTGAGAGTATTTAGCGGGTACTGAGAGTATTTAGCGGTACTGACCGGGTATTGAGTATTAGCGGGTACTGACGGTATTGAGAGTATTTAGGCGGTACTGACCGGGTATTGAGGTATTTAGGGAGCGGTATTGAGAGTATTTAGCGGGTATTGAGAGTATTTAGCGGGTACTGACGGGTATTGAGAGTATTTAGCGGGTATTGAGAGTATTTAGCGGGTATTGAGAGTATTTAGCGGGTATTGAGAGTATTTTAGCGGGTACTGACCGGGGTATTGAGAGTATTTAGCGGGGTTACTGAGAGTATTTAGCGGGTACTGACCCGGGGTATTGAGAGTATTTAGCGGGGTATTGAGAGTATTTAGCGGGTACTGACCGGGTATTGAGAGTATTTAGCGGGGTACTGAGAGTATTTAGCGGGTACTGAGAGTATTTAGCGGGTACTGAGAGTATTTAGCGGGTACTGAGAGTATTTAGCGGGGTACTGAGAGTATTTAGCGGGTATTGAGAGTATTTAGCGGGTATTGAGAGTATTTAGCGGGTATTGAGAGTATTTAGCGGGTACTAACCCGGGTATTGAGAGTATTTAGCGGGTATTGAGAGTATTTAGCGGGTACTGAGAGTATTTAGCGGGTACTGAGAGTATTAGCGGGTACTGAGAGTATTTAGCGGGTACTGAGAGTATTTAGCGGGTACTGAGAGTATTTAGCGGGTACTGAGAGTATTTAGCGGGGTACTGAGAGTATTTAGCGGGTATTGAGAGTATTTAGCGGGTACTGAGAGTATTTAGCGGGTACTGACCGGGTATTGAGAGTATTTAGCGGGTACTGACCGGGTATTGAGAGTATTTAGCGGGTACTGACCGGGTATTGAGAGTATTTAGCGGGTACTGAGAGTATTTAGCGGGTATTGAGAGTATTTAGCGGGTACTGACCGGGTATTGAGAGTATTTAGCAGGTTCTGACCGGGTATTGAGAGTATTTAGCGGGTATTGAGAGGTATTTAGCGGGTACTGACCGGGTGTTGAGAGTATTTAGCGGGTATTGAGAGTATTTAGCAGGTACTGACCGGGTATTGAGAGTATTGAGCGGGTATTGAGAGTATTTAGCGGGTACTGAGAGTATTTAGCGGGTACTGAGAGTATTTAGCGGGTACTGAGAGTATTTAGCGGTACTGAGAGTATTTAGCGGGTACTGAGAGTATTTAGCGGGTACTGAGAGTATTTAGCGGGTACTGAGAGTATTTAGCGGGTACTGACCGGGTGTTGAGAGTATTTAGCGGGTATTGAGAGTATTTAGCAGGTACTGACCGGGTATTGAGAGTATTTAGCGGGTATTGAGAGTATTTAGCGGGTATTGAGAGTATTTAGCGGGGTACTGAGAGTATTTAGCGGGTACTGAGAGTATTTAGCGGGTACTGAGAGTATTTAGCGGGTACTGAGAGTATTTTAGCGGGTATTGAGAGTATTTAGCGGGTACTGACCGGGTATTGAGAGTATTAGCGGGTATTGAGAGTATTTAGCGGGTACTGACCGGGTATTGAGAGTATTTAGGCGGTATTGAGAGTATTTAGCGGGTACTGACCGGGTATTGAGAGTATTTAGCGGGTACTGAGAGTATTTAGCGGGTACTGAGAGTATTTAGCGGGTATTGAGAGTATTTAGCGGGTAATGAGAGGTATTTAGCGGGTACTGACCGGGTATTGAGAGTATTTAGCGGGTATTGAGAGTATTTAGCGGGTACTGACCGGGTATAGAGAGTATTTAGCGGGTATGAGAGTATTTAGCGGGGTACTGAGAGTATTTAGCGGGTATTGAGAGTATTTACGGGGTATTGAGAGTATTTAGCGGGTACTGACCGGGTATTGAGAGTATTTAGCGGGTATTGAGAGTATTTAGCGGGTACTGAGAGTATTTAGCGGGGGTATGAGAGTATTTAGCCGGGGTACTGAGAGTATTTAGCGGGTATTGAGAGTATTTAGCGGGTACTGAGAGTATTTAGCGGGTACTGACCGAGGTTACTGAGAGTATTTAGACCGGGTATTGAGAGTATTTAGCGGGTACTGAGAGTATTTAGCGGGTACTGACCGGGTATGAGAGTATTTAGCGGGTATTGAGAGTATTTAGCGGGTACTGAGAGTATTTAGCGGGTATTGAGAGTATTTAGCGGGTACTGAGAGTATTTAGCGGGTACTGAGAGTAGATTTAGGCGGGTATTGAGAGTATTTAGCGGGTACTGAGAGTATTTAGCGGGTACTGACGACGGGGTACTGAGAGTATTTAGCGGGTATTGAGAGTATTTAGCGGGGTACTGAAGGGGAGGGGTACTGAGAGTATTTAGCGGGTATTGAGAGTATTTAGCGGGTACTGAGAGTATTTAGCGGGTACTGACCGGGTACTGAGAGTATTTAGCGGGTACTGAGAGTATTTAGCGGGTACTGAGAGTATTTAGCGGGTACTGAGAGTATTTAGCGGGTACTGAGAGTATTTAGCGGGTACTTGAGAGTATTTAGGGTAGACGGGGGTACTGAGAGTATTTACGGGTACTGAGAGTATTTAGCGGGTACTGACCGGGGTACTGAGAGTATTTAGCGGGTAGTGAGAGTATTTAGGGGCTATTGGGAGTATTTAGTGGGTATTGGGAGTATTTAGCGGGTACTGAGAGTACTACTTAGCGGGTACTGACCGGGTATTGAGAGTATTTAGCGGGTACTGAGCGTATTTAGCGGGTACTGACCGGGTACAGAGAGTATTTAGCGGGTATTTAGAGTATTCAGCGGGTACTGACCGGGTACTGAGAGTATTTAGCGGGTACTGAGAGTATTTTAGCGGGGTACTGAGAGTATTTAGCGGGTACTGAGAGTATTTACGGGGTACTGACCGGGTACTGAGAGTATTTAGCGGGTACTGAGAGTATTTAGCGGGTACTGACCGGGGTACTGAGAGTATTTAGCGGGTACTGAGAGTATTTAGCGGGGTACTCGAGAGTATTTAGCGGGTACTGACCGGGAGGGTACTGAGACGTATTTAGCGGGTACTGAGAGTATTTAGCGGGGGTACTGAGAGTATTTAGCGGGTACTGACCGGGTACTGAGAGTATTTAGCGGGTATGACGGGTCTGAGAGTATTTAGCGGGTACTGACCGGGGTATTTAGCGGGTACTGAGAGTATTTAGCGGTACTTGAGAGTATTTAGCGGGTACTGACCGGGGTACTGAGAGTATTTAGCGGGTACTGAGAGTATTTAGCGGGTACTGACCGGGGTACTGAGAGTATTTAGCGTGGTACTGAGAGTATTTACGAGGGTACTGACGGGGTATTTAGCGGGTACTGAGAGTATTTAGCGGGTATTGAGAGTATTTAGCAGGTACTGACCGGGGTACTGAGAGTATTTAGCGGGTACTGACCGGGTATTGAGAGTACTTTAGCGGGTTATTGAGAGTATTTAGCGGGTACTGACCGGGTAGTGAGAGTATTTAGCGGGAGGGGTACTGAGAGTAGGGGTGAGATTTAGCGGGTACTGAGAGTATTTAGCGGGTACTGAGAGTATACTTACGAGGTTACTTTAGAGTATTTAGCGGGTACTGACCGGGTATTGAGAGTATTTAGCGGGTACTGACCGGGTATTGAGAGTATTTAGCGGGTATTGAGAGTATTTAGCGGGGTACTGACCGGGTACTGAGAGGTATTTAGCGGGTACTGAGAGTATTTAGCGGGTACTGACCGGGTATTGAGAGTATTTAGCGGGTACTGAGAGTATTAGCGGGCACTGACCGGGTAGTGAGAGTATTTAGGCGGTACTGAGAGTATTTAGCGGGGTACTGAGAGTATTTAGCGGGTACTGGACCGGGGTACTGAGAGTATTTAGGCGGTATTTAGAGTATTTAGCGGGTACTGACCGGGTACTGAGAGTATTTAGCGGGTATTTAGAGTATTTAGCGGGTACTGACCGGGGTACTGAGAGTATTTAGCGGGGTACTGAGAGTATTTAGCGGGTACTGACCGGGTACTGAGAGTATTTAGCGGGTACTGAGAGTATTTAGCGGTACTGAGAGTATTTACGGGGTTACTGACCGGGTACAGAGAGTATTTAGCGGGTACTGACCGGGTACAGAGAGTATTTAGCGGGGTACTGAGAGTATTTAGGCGGGCACTTGAGAGTATTTAGCGGGTACTGACCGGGGTACTGAGAGTATTTAGCGGGCACTGAGAGTATTTAGCGGGTACTGACCGGGTACAGAGAGTATTTAGCGGGGTACTGACCGGGGGTACTGAGAGTATTTAGCGGTACTGAGAGTATTTAGCGGGTACAGAGAGTATTTAGCGGGTATTTAGAGTAT
Organism: Isurus oxyrinchus; assembly: GCA_026770705.1. Classification (NCBI taxonomy): domain Eukaryota; kingdom Metazoa; phylum Chordata; class Chondrichthyes; order Lamniformes; family Lamnidae; genus Isurus; species Isurus oxyrinchus. The sequence goes on along the minus strand of JANJGN010000591.1, from coordinate 367,308 downwards.
TTAGCGGGTATTGAGAGTATTTAGCGGGTACAGAGAGTATTTAGCGGGTACTGAGAGTATTTAGCGGGTACTGAGAGTATTTAGCGGGGTATTTAGAGTATTTAGCGGGGTACTGAGAGTATTTAGCGGGTATTGAGAGTATTTAGCGGGTACTGACCGGGTATTGAGAGTATTTAGCGGGTACTGAGAGTATTTAGCGGGTACTGGAGTATTTAGCGGGGTACTGAGAGTATTTAGCGGGTACTGAGAGTATTTAGCGGGTACTGAGAGTATTTAGCGGGTATTTAGAGTATTTAGCGGGGTACTGAGAGTATTTAGCGGGTACTGACCGGGGGTACTGAGAGTATTTAGCGGGTATTGAGAGTATTTAGCGGGTACTGAGAGTATTTAGCGGGTACTGACCGGGTACAGAGAGTATTTAGCGGGGTACTGACGCGGTACAGAGAGTATTTAGCGGTACTGAGAGTATTTAGCGGGCACTGAGAGTATTTAGCGGGTACTGACCGGGTACTGAGAGTATTACGGGGCACTGAGAGTATTTAGCGGGTACTGACCGGGTACAGAGAGTATTTAGCGGGTACTGAGAGTATTAGCGGGTACTGGACCGGGGTACTGAGAGTATTTAGCGGGTACTGAGAGTATTTAGCGGGTACAGAGAGTATTTAGCGGGTATTTAGAGTATTTAGCGGGTATTGAGAGTATTTAGCGGGGTACAGAGAGTATTTAGCGGGTTCTGAGAGTATTTAGCGGGTACTGAGAGTATTTAGCGGGTACTGAGAGTATTTAGCGGGTATTTAGAGTATTTAGCGGGGTACTGAGAGTATTTAGCGGGTATTGAGAGTATTTAGCGGGGTACTGACCGGGTATTGAGAGTATTTAGCGGGTACTGAGAGTATTTAGCGGGGTACTGAGAGTATTAGCGGGTACTGAGAGTATTTAGGCGGGTACTGAGAGTATTTAGCGGGTACTGAGAGTATTTAGCGGGTACTGAGAGTATTTAGCGGGTACTGAGAGTATTTAGCGGGGGTACTGAGAGTATTTAGCGGGGTACTGAGAGTATTTAGCGGGTATTTAGAGTATTTAGCGGGTATTTAGAGTATTTAGCGGGTATTGAGAGTATTTAGCGGGTATCTGACCGGGGTACTGAGAGTATTTAGCGGGTATTTAGAGTATTTAGGCGGGTACTGACCGGGTATTGAGAGTATTTAGCGGGTACTGACCGGGTATTGAGAGTATTTAGCGGGTATTGAGAGTATTTAGCGGGTACTGACCGGGGTATTGAGAGTATTTAGCGGGTATTGAGAGTATTTAGCAGGTACTGAGCGGGGTACTGAGAGTATTTAGCGGGTATTTAGAGTATTTAGCGGGTACTGAGAGTATTTAGCGGGTATTTAGAGTATTTAGCGGGTATTTAGAGTATTTAGCGGGTATTGAGAGTATTTAGCGGGTACTGACCGGGGGGTACTGAGAGTATTTAGCGGGTATTTAGAGTATTTAGCGGGTACTGACCGGGTACAGAGAGTATTTAGCGGGTACTGAGAGTATTTAGCAGGTACTGACCGGGGTACTGAGAGTATTTAGCGGGTATTAAGTATTTAGCGGGGTACTGAGAGTATTTAGCGGGTATTAGAGTATTTAGCGGGTATTTAGAGTATTTAGCGGGTATTGAGGAGTATTTAGCGGGTACTGACCGGGTACTGAGAGTATTTAGCGGGTATTTAGAGTATTTAGGCGGGTACTGACCGGTATTGAGAGTATTTAGCGGGTATTGAGAGTATTTAGCGGGTACTGACCGGGGTATTGAGAGTATTTAGCGGGTATTGAGAGTATTTAGCGGGTATTAGAGTATTTAGCGGGTATTTGAGAGTATTTAGCGGGTATTTAGAGTATTTAGCGGGTATTGAGAGTATTTAGCGGGTATGAGAGTATTTAGCGGGTACTGACGGGCGTACTGAGAGTATTTAGCGGGTATTTAGAGTATTTAGCGGGTATTTAGAGTATTTAGCGGGTATTTAGAGGTATTTAGCGGGTACTGAGAGTATTTAGCGGGTACTGACCGGGTACTGAGAGTATTTAGCGGGTATTTAGAGTATTTAGCGGGTATTTAGAGTATTTAGCGGGTATTTAGAGTATTTAGCGGGTATTTAGAGTATTTAGACGGGTACTGAGAGTATTTAGCGGGTACTGACCGGGTATGAGAGTATTTAGCGGGTACTGAGAGTATTTAGCGGGCACTGACCGGGGTACTGAGAGTATTTAGCGGGTACTGACCGGGTATTTAGAGTATTTAGCGGCACTAACCGGGTCTCTGTCGGTTTCCGTGTTTCCGCTTCTGTCACTTTCTCGTTTTACCGGTTTTTTTTTCCTGATTTTTCTCCTGTTTCTGCGACTGCGCGAGTCAGGGGTCAGCAATGACGTCAACACGCCACGCACAGGACATGCGCACAGAATACAGGAAGAGAATTGAACGGAGCAAAGAGAGATTGGAAGAAATAGAGAGAGATTGACTGGAACACAGAGAGAGAGATTGACTGGAACACAGAGAGAGAGAGATTGACTGGAACACAGAGAGAGAGAGAGATTGACTGGAACATGAGAGAGAGAGAGATTAACTGGAACACAGGAGAGGGATGAGATTGACTGGAACACAGAGAGATAGAGAGAGAGATTGACTGGAACACAGGGAGAGGGATGAGATTGACTGGAACACAGAGAGATAGAGAGAGAGATTGACTGGAACACAGAGAGATAGAGAGAGAGATTGACTGGAACACAGAGAGAGAGAGATTGACTGGAACAGAGAGAGAGATTGACTGGAACACAGAGAGAGAAAGAGATTGACTGGAACACAGGGAGAGGGATGAGATTGACTGGAACCACAGAGAGAGAGAGAGATGGACTGGAACAGAGAGAGAGAGAGATTGACTGGAACACAGGGAGTGAGAGAGATTGACTGGAACAGAGAGAGAGAGACAGAGATTGACAGGAACACAAAGAGAGAGAGAGATTGACTGGAACACAGAAATAGAGAGAGATTGACTGGAACACAGAGAGAGAGAGATTGACTGGAACACAGGGAGAGAGAGATTGCCTGGAACACAGAAATAGAGAGAGATTGACTGGAACACAGAGAGAGAGAGATTGACTGGAACACAGGGAGAGAGAGATTGACTGTAACACAGGGAGAGAGAGAGATTAACTGGAACACAGGGGACAGAGAGAGATTAACTGGAACACAGGGACAGAGAGAGATTGACTGGAACACAGGGAGAGAGAGACAGAGATTGAGTGGAACACAGAGAGAGAGAGATTGACTGGAACAGAGAGAGAGAGAGATTGACTGGAACACAGAGAATGAGATTCAGAATTGACTGGAACACTGAGAGAGAGAGACATTGACTGGAACGCATCGAGAGAGAGAGATTGACTGGAAAAGACTGAAAGAGAGAGAGATTGACAGGAACACAGAGAAGGAGAGAGATTGACTGGAACACAGAAAGAGAGAGATTGACTGGAACACAGAGAGAGAGAGATTGACTGGAACACAGAGAGAGAGAGAGATTGACTGGAACACAGAGAAAATATGGAGAGATTCCCTGGAACGCAGGGAGAGAGTGAGTGGGATTGACTGGAACACAGAGAGAGAGAGAGATTGACTGGAACACAGAGAAAGAGAGAGCTTGACTGGAACACAGGGAAAGAGAGGGAGAGTGTGACTGGAACACAGAGAGAGAGATTGACTGGAACACTGGGAGAGAGAGAGAGATTGACTGGAACACAGAGAAAGAGAGATTGACTGGAACACAGAGAAAGAGAGATTGACTGGAACACAGGGACAGAGAGAGATTGACTGGAACACAGAGAGAGAGAGAGATTGACAGGAACACAGAGAGAGAAAGAGAGATTGAGTGGAAACACAGAGAGAGAGAGATTGACTGGAACACAGAGAGAGAGAGATTGACTGGAACAGAGAGAGAGATTGACTGGAACACGAGAGAGAAAGAGATTGACTGGAACACAGCGAGAGGGATGAGATTGACTGGAACACAGGGAGAGGGATGAGATTGACTGGAACAGAGAGATAGAGAGAGAGATTGACTGGAACACAGGAGAGAGAGATTGACTGGAACACAGGGAGAGAGAGATTGACTGAACACTGAGAGAGAGAGAGATTGACTGGAACACAGAGAGATAGAGAGTGATTGACTGGAACACAGAGAAAGAGTGAGATTGACTGGAACACAGAGAGAGAGAGAGTGATTGACTGGAACACAGAGAGAGAGAGAGATTGACTGGAACACAGAGAGAGAGAGATTGACTGGAACACAGAGAGAGAGAGATTGACTGGAACACAGAGAGAGAGAGAGATTGACTGGAACACAGAGAGAGAGAGATTGACTGGAACACAGAGAGAGAGAGAGTGATTGACTGGAACACAGAGAAAGAGTGAGATTGACTGGAACACAGAGGAGAGAGAGATTGACTGGAACACAGAGAGAGAGATTGACTGGAACACAGAGAGAGAGAGATTGACTGGAACACTGAGAGAGAGAGATTGACTGGAACAAGAGAGAGAGATTGACTGGAACACAGAGAGAGAAAGAGATTGACTGGAACACAGGGAGAGGGATGAGATTGACTGGAACACAGAGAGATAGAGAGAGAGATTGACTGGAACACAGGGAGAGAGAGATTGACTGGAACACTGAGAGAGAGAGAGATTGACTGTAACACAGGGAGAGAGAGAGATTAATGGAACACAGGGACAGAGAGAGATCGACTGGAACACAGAGAGACAGAGAGCTTGACTGGAACACAGAGAGAGATTGACTGGAACACAGGGGGAGAGAGAGCTCGATTGACTGGAACACAGAGAGAGAGATTGACTGGAACACAGAGAGAGAGAGAGAGAGATTGACTGGAACACAGAGAGAGAGAGATTGACTGGAACACAGAGAGAGAGAGAGATTGACTGGAACACAGAGAGAGAAAGATTGACTGGAACAGAGAGAGAGAGAGAGATTGACTGGAACACAGAGAGATAGAGAGAGAGATTGACTGGAACACTGAGAGAGAGAGATTGACTGGAACAGAGAGAGAGATTGACTGGAACACAGAGAGAGAAAGAGATTGACTGGAACACAGGGAGAGGGATGAGATTGACTGGAACACAGGGAGAGGGATGAGATTGACTGGAACACAGAGAGATAGAGAGAGAGATTGACTGGAACACAGGGAGAGGGATGAGATTGACTGGAACACAGAGAGATAGAGAGAGAGATTGACTGGAACACAGAGAGAGAAAGAGAGATTGAGTGGAACACAGAGAGAGAGAGATTGACTGGAACAGAGAGAGAGATTGACTGGAACACAGAGAGAGAGAGAGATTGACTGGAACACAGGGAGAGGGATGAGATTGACTGGAACACAGAGAGATAGAGAGAGAGATTGACTGGAACACAGGGAGAGAGAGATTGACTGGAACACTGAGAGAGAGAGAGATTGACTGGAACACAGAGAGATAGAGAGTGATTGACTGGAACACAGAGAAAGAGTGAGATTGACTGGAACACAGAGAGAGAGAGAGTGATTGACTGGAACACAGAGAGAGAGAGAGATTGACTGGAACACAGAGAGAGAGAGATTGACTGGAACACAGAGAGAGAGAGAGATTGACTGGAACACAGAGAGAGAGAGAGATTGACTGGAACACAGAGAGAGAGAGAGTGATTGACTGGAACACAGAGAAAGAGTGAGATTGACTGGAACACAGAGAGAGAGAGAGATTGACTGGAACACAGAGAGAGAGAGATTGACTGGAACACAGAGAGAGAGAGATTGACTGGAACACTGAGAGAGAGAGATTGACTGGAACAGAGAGAGAGATTGACTGGAACACAGAGAGAGAAAGAGATTGACTGGAACACAGGGAGAGGGATGAGATTGACTGGAACACAGAGAGATAGAGAGAGAGATTGACTGGAACACAGGGAGAGAGAGATTGACTGGAACACTGAGAGAGAGAGAGATTGACTGGAACACAGAGAGAAAGGGAGAGAGATTGACTGGAACACAGAGAGATAGAGAGAGAGATTTACTGGAACACAGGGAGAGAGAGAGATTGACTGGAACACAGAGAGAGAGAGAGATTGACTGGAACACAGAGAGAGAGAGAGATGGACTGGAACAGAGAGAGAGACAGAGATTGACTGGAACACACAGAGAGAGAGAGATTGACTGGAACACAGGGAGTGAGAGAGATTGACTGGAACAGAGAGAGAGAGACAGAGATTGACAGGAACACAAAGAGAGAGAGAGATTGACTGGAACACAGAAATAGAGAGAGATTGACTGGAACACAGAGAGAGAGAGATTGACTGGAACACAGAAATAGAGAGAGATTGACTGGAACACAGAGAGAGAGAGATTGACTGGAACACAGGGAGAGAGAGATTGACTGTAACACAGGGAGAGAGAGAGATTAACTGGAACACAGGGACAGAGAGAGATTAACTGGAACACAGGGACAGAGAGAGATTGACTGGAACACAGGGAGAGAGAGACAGAGATTGAGTGGAACACAGAGAGAGAGAGATTGACTGGAACAGAGAGAGAGAGAGATTGACTGGAACACAGAGAATGAGATTCAGAAATTGACTGGAACACTGAGAGAGAGAGACATTGACTGGAACGCATCGAGAGAGAGAGATTGACTGGAAAAGACTGAAAGAGAGAGAGATTGACAGGAACACAGAGAAGGAGAGAGATTGACTGGAACACAGAGAAGGAGAGAGATTGACTGGAACACAGAAAGAGAGAGATTGACTGGAACACAGAGAGAGAGAGATTGACTGGAACACAGAGAGAGAGAGAGATTGACTGGAACACAGAGAAATATGGAGAGATTCCCTGGAACGCAGGGAGAGAGTGAGTGGGATTGACTGGAACACAGAGAGAGAGAGAGATTGACTGGAACACAGAGAAAGAGAGAGCTTGACTGGAACACAGGGAAAGAGAGGGAGAGTGTGACTGGAACACAGAGAGAGAGATTGACTGGAACACTGGGAGAGAGAGAGAGATTGACTGGAACACAGAGAAAGAGAGATTGACTGGAACACAGAGAAAGAGAGATTGACTGGAACACAGGGACAGAGAGAGATTGACTGGAACACAGAGAGAGAGAGAGATTGACAGGAACACAGAGAGCGAGATTGACGAACATCGAGAGAGAGAGATTGACTGGAACACAGAGAGAGAGAGAACGAGAGATTGACTGGAACACAGAGAGAAAGAGAGATTGACTGGAACACAGAGAGAAAGAGAGATTGAGTGGAACACAGAGAGAGAGAGAGATTGACTGTTACACAGAGAAAGAGAGAGATTGACTGGAACACAGAGAGAGAGAGATTGACTGGAACACAGAGAGAGAGAGAGACAGAGATTGACTGGAACGCATAGAGAGAGAGTCATTGACTGGAACACAGAGAAAGAGAGATTGAGTGAACACAGAGAGAGAGAAAGATTGACTGGAACACAGAGAGCGAGAGAGATTGACTGGAACACAGGGACAGAGAGAGATCGACTGGAACACAGGGTGAGAGTGAGAGAGTTTAACTGGAACACAGAGAGAGAGAGATTGACTGGAACACAGGGACAGAGAGAGATTGACTGGAACACAGAGAGAGAGAGAGATTGACTGGAACGCCGGGAGAGAGTGAGAGAGTTTGACTGGAACACAGAGAGAGAGAGATTGACTGGAACACAGGGAGAGAGAGAGATTGACTGTAACACAGGGAGAGAGAGAGATTAACTGGAACACAGGGACAGAGAGAGATTAACTGGAACACAGGGACAGAGAGAGATTGACTGGAACACAGGGAGAGAGAATGAGAGATTGACTGGAACACAGAGAGAGAGATTGACTGGAATACAGAGAGAGACATTGTGTGGAACAGAGAGAGAGAGAGATTGACTGGAACACAGAGAATGAGATTCAGAAATTGACTGGAACACTGAGAGGGAGAGACATTGACTGGAACACATCGAGAGAGAGAGATTGACTGGAACACAGAGAAGGAGAGAGATTGACTGGAACACAGAAAGAGAGAGAGATTGAATGGAACACAGAGAGAGAGAGATTGACTGGAACACAGAGAGAGAGAGAGATTGACTGGAACACAGAGAAAGAGAGAGCTTGACTGGAACACAGGGAAAGAGAGGGAGAGTGTGACTGGAACACAGAGAGAGAGATTGACTGGAACACTGGGAGAGAGGGAGAGATTGACTGGAACACAGAGAACGAGAGATTGACTGGAACACAGGGACAGAGAGAGATTGACTGGAACACAGAGAGAGAGAGAGATTGACAGGAACACAGGGAGAGAGACAGATTGACTGGCACACAGAGAGAGAGACAGATTGACTGGAACTCAGAGACCGAGATTGACGAACATCGAGAGAGAGAGATTGAATGGAACACAGAGTAATAGGGAGAGATTGACTGGAACACAGAGAGAGAGAGAGATTGAGTGGAACACAGAGAGAGAGAGATTGACTGGAACACAGAGAGAGAGAGATTGACTGGAACACAGAGAATGAGATTCAGAAATTGACTGGACCACTGAGAGAGAGAGACAGTGACTGGAACACAGAGAGAGAGAGAGATTGACTGGAACAGACTGAAAGAGAGAGAGATTGACTGGAACACAGAGAAGGAGAGAGATTGACTGGAACACAGAGAAAGAGAGAGAGATTGGCTGGAACACAGAGAGAGAGATATTGACTGGAACAGACTGAAAGAGAGAGAGATTGACTGGAATGCAGAGAAGGAGAGAGATTGACTGGAACACAGAGAGAGAGAGAGAGATTGACTGGAACACAGAGAAAGAGAGAGATTGCCTGGAACACAGGGAGAGAGTGAGTGGGATTGACTGGAACACAGAGAGAGAGAGAGAGATTGACTGGAACACAGAGAGAGAGAGAGATTGACTGGAACACAGAGAGAGAGAGAGATTGACTGGAACACAGAGAGAGAGAGATTGACTGGAACACAGAGAAAGAGAGATTGACTGGACCACAGAGAAAGAGAGAGGGATTGACTGGAACACAGGGACAGAGAGAGATTGAGTGGAACACAGAGATTGAGAGATTGACTGGAACACAGAGAGAGAGAGATTGACTGGACCACAGAGAAAGAGAGAGAGATTGTTTGGAACACAGAGGAAGAGAGAGATTGAGTGGAACAGAGAGAGAGGGAGATTGACTGGATCAGAGGGACAGAGAGAGATTGACTGGAACACAGAGAGAGAGAGAGAGAGAGATTGACTGGAACACAGAGAAAGAATAGAGATTGACTGGAACACAGAGAAAGAGAGAGATTGACTGGAACACAGAGAGAGAGAGAGATTGACTGGAACACAGAGAGAGAGAGAGAGATTGACTGGAACACAGAGAGAGAGAGAGTGATTGACTGGAACACAGAGAAAGTGTGAGATTGACTGGAACACAGAGAGAGAGAGAGATTGACTGGAACACAGAGAGAGAGAGAGAGAGATTGACTGGAACACAGAGAGAGAGAGAGATTGACTGGAACACAGAGAGAGAGAGAGATTGACTGGAACACAGAGAGAGAGAGATTGACTGGAACACAGAGAGAGAGAGATTGACTGGACCACAGAGAAAGAGAGAGGGATTGACTGGAACACAGGGACAGACAGAGATTGAGTGGAACACAGAGAGTGAGAGATTGACTGGAACACAGAGAGAGAGAGATTGACTGGACCACAGAGAAAGAGAGAGAGATTGACTGGAACACAGAGGAAGAGAGAGATTGAGTGGAACAGAGAGAGAGGGAGATTGACTGGATCAGAGGGACAGAGAGAGATTGACTGGAACACAGAGAGAGAGAGAGAGAGAGAGAGATTGACTGGAACACAGAGAAAGAGAGAGATTGACTGGAACACGGAGAGAGAGAGAGATTGACTGGAACACAGAGAGAGAGAGAGATTGACTGGAACACAGAGAGAGAGAGAGTGATTGACTGGAACACAGAGAAAGAGTGAGATTGACTGGAACACAGAGAGAGAGAGAGATTGACTGGAACACAGAGAGAGAGAGATTAACTGGAACACAGAGAGAGAGAGATTGACTGGAACACAGAGAGAGAGAAATTGACTGGAACACTGAGAGAGAGAGATTGACTGGAACAGAGGGAGAGGGATGAGATTGACTGGAACACAGAGAGAAAGAGAGAGAGATTGACTGGAACACAGAGAGATAGAGAGAGAGATTGACTGGAACACAGAGAGAGAGAGAGATTGACTGGAACACAGAGAGAGAGAGAGATTGACTGGAACACAGAGAGAGAGAGAGATGGACTGGAACAGAGAGAGAGACAGAGATTGACTGGAACACACAGAGAGAGAGAGATTGACTGGAACACAGGGAGTGAGAGAGATTGACTGGAACAGAGAGAGAGAGACAGAGATTGACAGGAACACAAAGAGAGAGAGAGATTGACTGGAACACAGAAATAGAGAGAGATTGCCTGGAACACAGAAATAGAGAGAGATTAACTGGAACACAGGGACAGAGAGAGATTGACTGGAACACAGGGAGAGAGAGACAGAGATTGAGTGGAACACAGAGAGAGAGAGATTGACTGGAACAGAGAGAGAGAGAGATTGACTGGAACACAGAGAATGAGATTCAGAAATTGACTGGAACACTGAGAGAGAGAGACATTGACTGGAACGCATCGAGAGAGAGAGATTGACTGGAAAAGACTGAAAGAGAGAGAGATTGACAGGAACACAGAGAAGGAGAGAGATTGACTGGAACACAGAGAACGAGAGAGATTGACTGGAACACAGAAAGAGAGAGAGATTGACTGGAACACAGAGAGAGAGAGATTGACTGGAACACACAGAGAGAGAGAGAGATTGACTGGAACACAGAGAAATATGGAGAGATTCCATGGAACGCAGGGAGAGAGTGAGTGGGATTGACTGGAACACAGAGAGAGAGAGAGATTGACTGGAACACAGAGAAAGAGAGAGCTTGACTGGAACACAGGGAAAGAGAGGGAGAGTGTGACTGGAACACAGAGAGAGAGATTGACTGGAACACTGGGAGAGAGAGAGAGATTGACTGGAACACAGAGAAAGAGAGATTGACTGGAACACAGAGAAAGAGAGATTGACTGGAACACAGGGACAGAGAGAGATTGACTGGAACACAGAGAGAGAGAGAGATTGACAGGAACACAGAGAGCGAGATTGACGAACATCGAGAGAGAGAGATTGACTGGAACACAGAGAGAGAGAGAACGAGAGATTGACTGGAACACAGAGAGAAATAGAGATTGACTGGAACACAGAGAGAAAGAGAGATTGAGTGGAACACAGAGAGAGAGAGAGATTGACTGTTACACAGAGAAAGAGAGAGATTGACTGGAACACAGAGAGAGAGAGATTGACTGGAACACAGAGAGAGAGAGAGACAGAGATTGACTGGAACGCATAGAGAGAGAGTCATTGACTGGAACACAGAGAAAGAGAGATTGAGTGAACACAGAGAGAGAGAAAGATTGACTGGAACACAGAGAGCGAGAGAGATTGACTGGAACACAGGGACAGAGAGAGATCGACTGGAACACAGGGTGAGAGTGAGAGAGTTTAACTGGAACACAGAGAGAGAGAGATTGACTGGAACACAGGGACAGAGAGAGATTGACTGGAACACAGAGAGAGAGAGAGAGATTGACTGGAACGCCGGGAGAGAGTGAGAGAGATTAACTGGAACACAGGGACAGAGAGAGATTGACTGTAACACAGGGAGAGAGAGAGATTAACTGGAACACAGGACAGAGAGAGATTAACTGGAACACAGGGACAGAGAGAGATTGACTGGAACACAGGGAGAGAGAATGAGAGATTGACTGGAACACAGAGAGAGAGATTGACTGGAATACAGAGAGAGAGAGACATTGTGTGGAACAGAGAGAGAGAGAGATTGACTGGAACACAGAGAATGAGATTCAAAAATTGACTGGAACACTGAGAGGGAGAGACATTGACTGGAACACATCGAGAGAGAGAGATTGACTGGAACACAGAGAAGGAGAGAGATTGACTGGAACACAGAAAGAGAGAGAGATTGACTGGAACACAGAGAAAGAGAGAGCTTGACTGGAACACAGGGAAAGAGAGGGAGAGTGTGACTGGAACACAGAGAGAGAGATTGACTGGAACACTGGGAGAGAGGGAGAGATTGACTGGAACACAGAGAACGAGAGATTGACTGGAACACAGGGACAGAGAGAGATTGACTGGAACACAGAGAGAGAGAGAGATTGACTGGACCACAGGGAGAGAGACAGATTGACTGGCACACAGAGAGAGAGACAGATTGACTGGAACACAGAGACCGAGATTGACGAACATCGAGAGAGAGAGATTGAATGGAACACAGAGTAATAGGGAGAGATTGACTGGAACACAGAGAGAGAGAGAGATTGAGTGGAACACAGAGAGAGAGAGATTGACTGGAACACAGAGAGAGAGAGATTGACTGGAACACAGAGAATGAGATTCAGAAATTGACTGGACCACTGAGAGAGAGAGACAGTGACTGGAACACAGAGAGAGAGAGAGATTGACTGGAACAGACTGAAAGAGAGAGAGATTGACTGGAACACAGAGAAGGAGAGAGATTGACTGGAACACAGAGAAAGAGAGAGAGATTGACTGGAACACAGAGAGAGAGAGATTGACTGGAACAGACTGAAAGAGAGAGAGATTGACTGGAATGCAGAGAAGGAGAGAGATTGACTGGAACGCAGAGGAAGAGAGAGATTGACTAGAACACAGAGAGAGAGAGAGAGATTGACTGGAACACAGAGAAAGAGAGAGATTGCCTGGAACACAGGGAGAGAGTGACTGGGATTGACTGGAACACAGAGAGAGAGAGAGAGATTGACTGGAACACAGAGAGAGAGAGAGATTGACTGGAACACAGAGAGAGAGAGAGATTGACTGGAACACAGAGAGAGAGAGATTGACTGGAACACAGAGAGAGAGAGATTGACTGGACCACAGAGAAAGAGAGAGGGATTGACTGGAACACAGGGACAGAGAGAGATTGAGTGGAACACAGAGATTGAGAGATTGACTGGAACACAGAGAGAGAGAGATTGACTGGAACACAGAGAGAGAGAGATTGACTGGAACACAGAGAGAGAGAGATTGACTGGAACACAGAGAAAGAGAGAGATTGACTGGAACACAGGGAGAGGGATGAGATTGACTGGAACACAGAGAGAGAGATTGACTGGAACACAGAGAGAGAGAGATTAACTGGAACACAGGGAGAGGGATGAGATTGACTGGAACACAGAGAGAGAGAGATTAACTGGAACACAGGGAGAGGGATGAGATTGAATGGAACACAGAGAGAGAGAGAGATTGACTGGAACACATAGAAAGAGAGAGATTGACTGGAACACAGAGAGAGAGAGAGATTGACTGGAACACAGAGAGAGAGAGAGATTGACTGGAACACAGAGAGAGAGAGATTGACTGGAACACAGAGAAAGAGAGAGATTGACTGGAACACAGAAAGAGAGAGATATTGACTGGAACACAGAGAGAGAGAGAGATTGACTGGAACACAGAGAGAGAGAGATTGACTGGAACACAGAGAAAGAGAGAGATTGACTGGAACACAGAAAGAGAGAGATATTGACTGGAACACAGAGAGAGAGATTGACTGGAACACAGAGAAAGAGAGAGATTGACTGGAACACAGAGAGAGAGAGAGATTGACTGGAACACAGAGAGAGAGAGTGATTGACTGGAACACAGAGAAAGAGTGAGATTGACTGGAACACAGAGAGAGAGAGAGAGTTTGACTGGAACACAGAGAGAGAGAGATTGACTGGAACAGAGAGAAAGATTGACTGGAACACAGAGAGAGAAAGAGATTGACTGGAACACAGGGAGAGGGATGATATTGACTGGAACACAGAGAGGTAGGGAGAGAGATTGACTGGAACACAGGGAGAGAGAGATTGACTGGAACACTGAGAGAGAGAGAGATTGACTGGAACACAGAGAGATAGAGAGAGAGATTGACTGGAACACAGAGAAAGAGAGATTGACTGAACACAGAGAGAGAGAGATTGACTGGAACACAGGGAGAGAGAGAGATTGACTGGAACACAGAGAGAGAGAGAGATTGACTGGAACACAGAGAGAGAGAGAGATGGACTGGAACAGAGAGAGAGACAGAGATTGACTGGAACACACAGAGAGAGAGAGATTGACTGGAACACAGAGAAAGAGAGAGATTGACTGGAACACAGAGAGAGAGAGATTAACTGGAACACAGAGAAAGAGAGAGATTGACTGGAACACAGAGAGAGAGATTGACTGGAACACAGAGAGAGAGAGATTAACTGGAACACAGAGAAAGAGAGAGATTGACTGGAACACAGGGAGAGGGATGAGATTGAATGGAACACAGAGAGAGAGAGAGATTGACTGGAACACAGAGAAAGAGAGAGATTGACTGGAACACAGAGAGAGAGAGATTGACTGGAACACAGAGAAAGAGAGAGATTGACTGGAACACAGAGAGAGAGAGAGATTGACTGGAACACAGAGAGAGAGAGATTGACTGGAACACAGAGAAAGAGAGAGATTGACAGGAACACAGAGAGAGAGAGAGATTGACTGGAACACAGAGAGAGAGAGAGATTGACTGGAACACAAAGAAAGAGTGAGATTGACTGGAACACAGAGAGAGAGAGAGAGATTGACTGGAACACAGAGAGAGAGAGATTAACTGGAACACAGAGAGAGAGAGATTGACTGGAACACAGAGAGATAGAGAGAGAGATTGACTGGAACAGAGAGAAAGATTGACTGGAACACAGAGAGAGAAAGAGATTGACTGGAACACAGGGAGAGGGATGAGATTGACTGGAACACAGAGAGGTAGAGAGAGAGATTGACTGGAACACAGGGAGAGAGAGATTGACTGGAACACTGAGAGAGAGAGAGATTGACTGGAACACAGAGAGAAAGATTGACTGGAACACAGAGAGAGAGAGAGATTGACTGGAACACAGAGAGAGAGAGAGATGGACTGGAACAGAGAGAGAGACAGAGATTGACTGGAACACAGGGACAGAGAGAGATTGACTGGAACACAGAGAGAGAGAGAGATTGACTGGAACACAGATATAGAGAGAGATTGACTGGAACACAGGGAGAGAGTGAGTGGGATTGACTGGAACACAAAGAGAGAGAGAGATTGACTGGAACACAGATATAGAGAGAGATTGACTGGAACACAGAGAGAGAGAGAGATTGACTGGAACACAGGGAGAGAGAGATTGCCTGGAACACAGAAATACAGAGAGATTGCCTGGAACACAGGGAGAGAGTGCGTGGGATTGACTGGAACACAGAGAGAGAGATTGACTGGAACACAGAGAGAGAGAGATTGACTGGAACACAGAGAGAGAGAGATTGACTGGACCACAGAGAAAGAGAGAGGGATTGACTGGAACACAGGGACAGAGAGAGATTGAGTGGAACACAGAGAGAGAGATTGACTGGAACACAGAGAGAGAGAGAGAGATTGACTGGAACACAGAGAGAGAGAGAGATTGACTGGAACACAGAGAGAGAGAGAGATTGACTGGAACACAGAGAGAGAGAGATTGACTGGAACACAGAGAGAGAGAGATTGACTGGACCACAGAGAAAGAGAGAGGGATTGACTGGAACACAGGGACAGAGAGAGATTGAGTGGAACACAGAGAGTGAGAGATTGACTGGAACACAGAGAGAGAGAGATTGACTGGACCACAGAGAAAGAGAGAGAGATTGACTGGAACACAGAGGAAGAGAGAGATTGAGTGGAACAGAGAGAGAGGGAGATTGACTGGATCAGAGGGACAGAGAGAGATTGACTGGAACACAGAGAGAGAGAGAGAGAGAGAGAGATTGACTGGAACACAGAGAAAGAATAGAGATTGACTGGAACACAGAGAAAGAGAGAGATTGACTGGAACACAGAGAGAGAGAGAGATTGACTGGAACACAGAGAGAGAGAGAGATTGACTGGAACACAGAGAGAGAGAGAGTGATTGACTGGAACACAGAGAAAGAGTGAGATTGACTGGAACACAGAGAGAGAGAGAGATTGACTGGAACACAGAGAGAGAGAGATTAACTGGAACACAGAGAGAGAGAGATTGACTGGAACACAGAGAGAGAGAGATTGACTGGAACACTGAGAGAGAGAGATTGACTGGAACAGAGAGAGAGATTGACTGGAACACAGAGAGAGAAAGAGATTGACTGGAACACAGGGAGAGGGATGAGATTGAGTGGAACACAGAGAGATAGAGAGAGAGATTGACTGGAACACTGAGAGAGAGAGAGATTGACTGGAACACAGAGAGATAGAGAGAGAGATTGATTGGAACAGAGAGAGAGAGAGATTGACTGGAACACAGAGAGATAGAGAGAGAGATTGACTGGAACACAGAAGAGAGAGAGAGATTGACTGGAACACAGAGAGAGAGAGAGAGATTGACTGGAACACAGAGAGAGAGAGAGATGGACTGGAACAGAGAGAGAGACAGAGATTGACTGGAACACAGGGAGTGAGAGAGATTGATTGGAACAGAGAGAGAGAGACAGAGATTGACAGGAACACAAAGAGAGAGAGAGATTGACTGGAACACAGAAATAGAGAGAGATTGACTGGAACACAGGGAGAGAGAGATTGCCTGGAACACAGAGAGAGAGAGATTGACTGGAACACAGGGAGAGAGAGATTGACTGTAACACAGGGAGAGAGAGAGATTAACTGGAACACAGGGACAGAGAGAGATTAACTGGAACACAGGGACAGAGAGAGATTGACTGGAACACAGGGACAGAGAGAGATTGACTGGAACACAGGGAGAGAGAGACAGAGATTGAGTGGAACACAGAGAGAGAGAGATTGACTGGAACAGAGAGAGAGAGAGATTGACTGGAACACAGAGAATGAGATTCAGAAATTGACTGGAACACTGAGAGAGAGAGACATTGACTGGAACGCATCGAGAGAGAGAGATTGACTGGAAAAGACTGAAAGAGAGAGAGATTGACAGGAACACAGAGAAGGAGAGAGATTGACTGGAACACAGAAAGAGAGAGATTGACTGGAACACAGAGAGAGAGAGATTGACTGGAACACAGAGAGAGAGAGAGATTGACTGGAACACAGAGAAATATGGAGAGATTCCCTGGAACGCAGGGAGAGAGTGAGTGGGATTGACTGGAACACAGAGAGAGAGAGAGATTGACTGGAACACAGAGAAAGAGAGAGCTTGACTGGAACACAGGGAAAGAGAGGGAGAGTGTGACTGGAACACAGAGAGAGAGATTGACTGGAACACTGGGAGAGAGAGAGAGATTGACTGGAACACAGAGAAAGAGAGATTGACTGGAACACAGAGAAAGAGAGATTGACTGGAACACAGGGACAGAGAGAGATTGACTGGAACACAGAGAGAGAGAGAGATTGACAGGAACACAGAGAGCGAGATTGACGAACATCGAGAGAGAGAGATTGACTGGAACACAGAGAGAGAGAGAACGAGAGATTGACTGGAACACAGAGAGAAAGAGAGATTGACTGGAACACAGAGAGAAAGAGAGATTGAGTGGAACACAGAGAGAGAGAGAGATTGACTGTTACACAGAGAAAGAGAGAGATTGACTGGAACACAGAGAGAGAGAGATTGACTGGAACACAGAGAGAGAGAGAGACAGAGATTGACTGGAACGCATAGAGAGAGAGTCATTGACTGGAACACAGAGAAAGAGAGATTGAGTGAACACAGAGAGAGAGAAAGATTGACTGGAACACAGAGAGCGAGAGAGATTGACTGGAACACAGGGACAGAGAGAGATCGACTGGAACACAGGGTGAGAGTGAGAGAGTTTAACTGGAACACAGAGAGAGAGAGATTGACTGGAACACAGGGACAGAGAGAGATTGACTGGAACACAGAGAGAGAGAGAGATTGACTGGAACGCCGGGAGAGAGTGAGAGAGTTTGACTGGAACACAGAGAGAGAGAGATTGACTGGAACACAGGGACAGAGAGAGATTGACTGTAACACAGGGAGAGAGAGAGATTAACTGGAACACAGGGACAGAGAGAGATTAACTGGAACACAGGGACAGAGAGAGATTGACTGGAACACAGGGAGAGAGAATGAGAGATTGACTGGAACACAGAGAGAGAGATTGACTGGAATACAGAGAGAGACATTGTGTGGAACAGAGAGAGAGAGAGATTGACTGGAACACAGAGAATGAGATTCAGAAATTGACTGGAACACTGAAAGAGAGAGACATTGACTGGAACACATCGAGAGAGAGAGATTGACTGGAACACAGAGAAGGAGAGAGATTGACTGGAACACAGAAAGAGAGAGAGATTGAATGGAACACAGAGAGAGAGAGATTGACTGGAACACAGAGAGAGAGAGAGATTGACTGGAACACAGAGAAAGAGAGAGCTTGACTGGAACACAGGGAAAGAGAGGGAGAGTGTGACTGGAACACAGAGAGAGAGATTGACTGGAACACTGGGAGAGAGGGAGAGATTGACTGGAACACAGAGAACGAGAGATTGACTGGAACACAGGGACAGAGAGAGATTGACTGGAACACAGAGAGAGAGAGAGATTGACAGGAACACAGGGAGAGAGACAGATTGACTGGCACACAGAGAGAGAGACAGATTGACTGGAACTCAGAGACCGAGATTGACGAACATCGAGAGAGAGAGATTGAATGGAACACAGAGTAATAGGGAGAGATTGACTGGAACACAGAGAGAGAGAGAGATTGAGTGGAACACAGAGAGAGAGAGATTGACTGGAACACAGAGAGAGAGAGATTGACTGGAACACAGAGAATGAGATTCAGAAATTGACTGGACCACTGAGAGAGAGAGACAGTGACTGGAACACAGAGAGAGAGAGAGATTGACTGGAACAGACTGAAAGAGAGAGAGATTGACTGGAACACAGAGAAGGAGAGAGATTGACTGGAACACAGAGAAAGAGAGAGAGATTGGCTGGAACACAGAGAGAGAGAGATTGACTGGAACAGACTGAAAGAGAGAGAGATTGACTGGAATGCAGAGAAGGAGAGAGATTGACTGGAACACAGAGAGAGAGAGAGAGATTGACTGGAACACAGAGAAAGAGAGAGATTGCCTGGAACACAGGGAGAGAGTGAGTGGGATTGACTGGAACACAGAGAGAGAGAGAGAGATTGACTGGAACACAGAGAGAGAGAGAGATTGACTGGAACACAGAGAGAGAGAGAGATTGACTGGAACACAGAGAGAGAGAGATTGACTGGAACACAGAGAGAGAGAGATTGACTGGACCACAGAGAAAGAGAGAGGGATTGACTGGAACACAGGGACAGAGAGAGATTGAGTGGAACACAGAGATTGAGAGATTGACTGGAACACAGAGAGAGAGAGATTGACTGGACCACAGAGAAAGAGAGAGAGATTGACTGGAACACAGAGGAAGAGAGAGATTGAGTGGAACAGAGAGAGAGGGAGATTGACTGGATCAGAGGGACAGAGAGAGATTGACTGGAACACAGAGAGAGAGAGAGAGAGAGATTGACTGGAACACAGAGAAAGAATAGAGATTGACTGGAACACAGAGAAAGAGAGAGATTGACTGGAACACAGAGAGAGAGAGAGATTGACTGGAACACAGAGAGAGAGAGAGAGATTGACTGGAACACAGAGAGAGAGAGAGTGATTGACTGGAACACAGAGAAAGTGTGAGATTGACTGGAACACAGAGAGAGAGAGAGATTGACTAGAACACAGAGAGAGAGAGATTGACTGGAACACAGGGAGAGAGATTGACTGGAACACAGAAATAGAGAGAGATTGCCTGGAACACAGGGAGAGAGAGATTGCCTGGAACACAGGGAGAGAGTGAGTGGGATTGACTGGAACACAGAGAGAGAGAGAGAGAGATTGACTGGAACACAGAGAGAGAGAGAGATTGACTGGAACACAGAGAGAGAGAGAGATTGACTGGAACACAGAGAGAGAGAGATTGACTGGAACACAGAGAGAGAGAGATTGACTGGACCACAGAGAAAGAGAGAGGGATTGACTGGAACACAGGGACAGACAGAGATTGAGTGGAACACAGAGAGTGAGAGATTGACTGGAACACAGAGAGAGAGAGATTGACTGGACCACAGAGAAAGAGAGAGAGATTGACTGGAACACAGAGGAAGAGAGAGATTGAGTGGAACAGAGAGAGAGGGAGATTGACTGGATCAGAGGGACAGAGAGAGATTGACTGGAACACAGAGAGAGAGAGAGAGAGAGAGAGAGAGATTGACTGGAACACAGAGAAAGAATAGAGATTGACTGGAACACAGAGAAAGAGAGAGATTGACTGGAACACGGAGAGAGAGAGAGATTGACTGGAACACAGAGAGAGAGAGAGTGATTGACTGGAACACAGAGAAAGAGTGAGATTGACTGGAACACAGAGAGAGAGAGAGATTGACTGGAACACAGAGAGAGAGAGATTAACTGGAACACAGAGAGAGAGAGATTGACTGGAACACAGAGAGAGAGAGATTGACTGGAACACTGAGAGAGAGAGATTGACTGGAACACAGAGAGAGAGAGATTGACTGGAACACAGAGAGATAGAGAGAGAGATTGACTGGAACAGAGAGAGAGATTGACTGGAACACAGAGAGAGAAAGAGATTGACTGGAACACAGGGAGAGGGATGAGATTGACGGGAACACAGAGAGATAGAGAGAGTGATTGACTGGAACACAGGGAGAGAGAGATTGACTGGAACACTGAGAGAGAGAGAGATTGACTGGAACACAGAGAGATAGAGAGAGAGATTGACTGGAACACTGAGAGAGAGAGATTGACTGGAACAGAGAGAAAGATTGACTGGAACACAGAGAGAGAAAGAGATTCACTGGAACACCGGGAGAGGGATGAGATTGACTGGAACACAGAGAGATAGAGAGAAAGATTTACTGAAACACAGGGAGAGAGAGAGATTGACTGGAACACAGAGAGAGAGAGAGATTGACTGGAACACAGAGAGAGAGAGAGATGGACTGGAACAGAGAGAGAGACAGAGATTGACTGGAACACAGAGAGAGAGAGATTGACTGGAACACAGAGAGAGAGAGATTGACTGGAACACAGGGAGTGAGAGAGATTGACTGGAACAGAGAGAGAGAGACAGAGATTGACAGGAACACAAAGAGAGAGAGAGATTGACTGGAACACAGAAATAGAGAGAGATTGACTGGAACACAGAGAGAGAGAGATTGCCTGGAACACAGGGAGAGAGAGATTGACTGGAACACAGAAATAGAGAGAGATTGACTGGAACACAGAGAGAGAGAGATTGACTGTAACACAGGGAGAGAGAGAGATTAACTGGAACACAGGGACAGAGAGAGATTAACTGGAACACAGGGATAGAGAGAGATTGACTGGAACACAGGGAGAGAGAGACAGAGATTGAGTGGAACACAGAGAGAGAGAGATTGACTGGAACAGAGAGAGAGAGAGATTGACTGGAACACAGAGAATGAGATTCAGAAATTGACTGGAACACTTAGAGAGAGAGACATTGACTGGAACGCATCGAGAGAGAGAGATTGACTGGAAAAGACTGAAAGAGAGAGAGATTGACAGGAACACAGAGAAGGAGAGAGATTGACTGGAACACAGAGAAGGAGAGAGATTGACTGGAACACAGAAAGAGAGAGAGATTGACTGGAACACAGAGAGAGAGAGATTGACTGGAACACACAGAGAGAGAGAGAGATTGACTGGAACACAGAGAAATATGGAGAGATTCCGTGGAACGCAGGGAGAGAGTGAGTGGGATTGACTGGAACACAGAGAGAGAGAGAGATTGACTGGAACACAGAGAAAGAGAGAGCTTGACTGGAACACAGGGAAAGAGAGGGAGAGTGTGACTGGAACACAGAGAGAGAGATTGACTGGAACACTGGGAGAGAGACAGAGATTGACTGGAACACAGAGAAAGAGAGATTGACTGGAACACAGAGAAAGAGAGATTGACTGGAACACAGGGACAGAGAGAGATTGACTGGAACACAGAGAGAGAGAGAGATTGACAGGAACACAGAGAGCGAGATTGACGAACATCGAGAGAGAGAGATTGACTGGAACACAGAGAGAGAGAGAACGAGAGATTGACTGGAACACAGAGAGAAATAGAGATTGACTGGAACACAGAGAGAAAGAGAGATTGAGTGGAACACAGAGAGAGAGAGAGATTGACTGTTACACAGAGAAAGAGAGAGATTGACTGGAACACAGAGAGAGAGAGATTGACTGGAACACAGAGAGAGAGAGAGACAGAGATTGACTGGAACGCATAGAGAGAGAGTCATTGACTGGAACACAGAGAAAGAGAGATTGAGTGAACACAGAGAGAGAGAAAGATTGACTGGAACACAGAGAGCGAGAGAGATTGACTGGAACACAGGGACAGAGAGAGATCGACTGGAACACAGGGTGAGAGTGAGAGAGTTTAACTGGAACACAGAGAGAGAGAGATTGACTGGAACACAGGGACAGAGAGAGATTGACTGGAACACAGAGAGAGAGAGAGATTGACTGGAACGCCGGGAGAGAGTGAGAGAGATTGACTGGAACACAGGGACAGAGAGAGATTGACTGTAACACAGGGAGAGAGAGAGATTAACTGGAACACAGGACAGAGAGAGATTAACTGGAACACAGGGACAGAGAGAGATTGACTGGAACACAGGGAGAGAGAATGAGAGATTGACTGGAACACAGAGAGAGAGATTGACTGGAATACAGAGAGAGAGAGACATTGTGTGGAACAGAGAGAGAGAGAGATTGACTGGAACACAGAGAATGAGATTCAAAAATTGACTGGAACACTGAGAGGGAGAGACATTGACTGGAACACATCGAGAGAGAGAGATTGACTGGAACACAGAGAAGGAGAGAGATTGACTGGAACACAGAAAGAGAGAGAGATTGACTGGAACACAGAGAAAGAGAGAGCTTGACTGGAACACAGGGAAAGAGAGGGAGAGTGTGACTGGAACACAGAGAGAGAGATTGACTGGAACACTGGGAGAGAGGGAGAGATTGACTGGAACACAGAGAACGAGAGATTGACTGGAACACAGGGACAGAGAGAGATTGACTGGAACACAGAGAGAGAGAGAGATTGACTGGACCACAGGGAGAGAGACAGATTGACTGGCACACAGAGAGAGAGACAGATTGACTGGAACACAGAGACCAAGATTGACGAACATCGAGAGAGAGAGATTGAATGGAACACAGAGTAATATGGAGAGATTGACTGGAACACAGAGAGAGAGAGAGATTGAGTGGAACACAGAGAGAGAGAGATTGACTGGAACACAGAGAGAGAGAGATTGACTGGAACACAGAGAATGAGATTCAGAAATTGACTGGACCACTGAGAGAGAGAGACAGTGACTGGAACACAGAGAGAGAGAGAGATTGACTGGAACAGACTGAAAGAGAGAGAGATTGACTGGAACACAGAGAAGGAGAGAGATTGACTGGAACACAGAGAAAGAGAGAGAGATTGACTGGAACACAGAGAGAGAGAGATTGACTGGAACAGACTGAAAGAGAGAGAGATTGACTGGAATGCAGAGAAGGAGAGAGATTGACTGGAACACAGAGAGAGAGAGAGAGATTGACTGGAACACAGAGAGAGAGAGAGAGATTGACTGGAACACAGAGAAAGAGAGAGATTGCCTGGAACACAGGGAGAGAGTGACTGGGATTGACTGGAACACAGAGAGAGAGAGAGAGATTGACTGGAACACAGAGAGAGAGAGAGATTGACTGGAACACAGAGAGAGAGAGAGATTGACTGGAACACAGAGAGAGAGACATTGACTGGAACACAGAGAGAGAGAGATTGACTGGACCACAGAGAAAGAGAGAGGGATTGACTGGAACACAGGGACAGAGAGAGTTTGAGTGGAACACAGAGATTGAGAGATTGACTGGAACACAGAGAGAGAGAGATTGACTGGACCACAGAGAAAGAGAGAGAGATTGACTGGAACACAGAGGAAGAGAGAGATTGAGTGGAACAGAGAGAGAGGGAGATTGACTGGATCAGAGGGACAGAGAGAGATTGACTGGAACACAGAGAGAGAGAGAGAGAGAGAGAGATTGACTGGAACACAGAGAAAGAATAGAGATTGACTGGAACAGAGAGAAAGAGAGAGATTGACTGGAACACAGAGAGAGAGAGAGATTTACTGGAACACAGAGAGAGAGAGATTGACTGGAACACAGAGAGAGAGAGAGTGATTGACTGGAACACAGAGAAAGTGTGAGATTGACTGGAACACAGAGAGAGAGAGAGATTGACTGGAACACAGAGAGAGAGAGATTAACTGGAACACAGAGAGAGAGAGATTGACTGGAACACAGAGAGAGAGAGATTGACTGGAACACTGAGAGAGAGAGATTGACTGGAACAGAGAGAGAGATTGACTGGAACACAGAGAGAGAAAGAGATTGACTGGAACACAGGGAGAGGGATGAGATTGACTGGAACACAGAGAGATAGAGAGAGAGATTGACTGGAACACAGGGAGAGAGAGATTGACTGGAACACTGAGAGAGAGAGAGATTGACTGGAACACAGAGAGATAGAGAGAGAGATTGACTGGAACACTGAGAGAGAGAGATTGACTGGAACAGAGAGAAAGATTGACTGGAACACAGAGAGAGAAAGAGATTGACTGGAACACAGGGAGAGGGATGAGATTGACTGGAACACTGAGAGAGAGAGAGATTGACTGGAACACAGAGAGATAGAGAGAGAGATTGACTGGAACACAGAGAGAGAAAGAGATTGACTGGAACACAGGGAGAGGGATGAGATTGACTGGAACACAGAGAGAGAGAGAGATTGACTGGAACACAGAGAGAGAAAGAGATTGACTGGAACACAGGGAGAGGGATGAGATTGACTGGAACACAGAGAGAGAGAGAGTGATTGACTGGAACACAGAGAAAGTGTGAGATTGACTGGAACACAGAGGGAGAGAGATTAACTGGAACACAGAGAGAGAGAGATTGACTGGAACACAGAGAGAGAGAGATTGACTGGAACACTGAGAGAGAGAGATTGACTGGAACAGAGAGAAAGATTGACTGGAACACAGAGAGAGAAAGAGATTGACTGGAACACAGGGAGAGGGATGAGATTGACTGGAACACAGAGAGATAGAGAGAGAGATTGACTGGAACACAGGGAGAGAGAGATGGACTGGAACAGAGAGAGAGACAGAGATTGACAGGAACACACAGAGAGAGAGAGATTGACTGGAACACAGGGAGTGAGAGAGATTGACTGGAACAGAGAGAGAGAGACAGAGATTGACAGGAACACAAAGAGAGGGAGAGATTGACTGGAACACAGAAATAGAGAGAGATTGACTGGAACACAGAGAGAGAGAGAGATTGACTGGAGCACAGGGAGAGAGAGATTGACTGGAACACAGGGAGAGGGAGATTGACTGTAACACAGGGAGAGAGAGAGATTAACTGGAACACAGGGACAGAGAGAGATTAACTGGAACACAGGGACAGAGAGAGATTGACTGGAACACAGGGAGAGAGAGACAGAGATTGAGTGGAACACAGAGAGAGAGAGATTGACTGGAACAGAGAGAGAGAGAGATTGACTGGAACACAGAGAATGAGATTCAGAAATTGACTGGAACACTGAGAGAGAGAGACATTGACTGGAACGCATCGAGAGAGAGAGATTGACTGGAAAAGACTGAAAGAGAGCGAGATTGACTGGAACACAGAGAGAGAGATTGACAGGAACACAGAGAAAGAGAGAGATTGACTGGAACACAGAGAACGAGAGAGATTGACTGGAACACAGAAAGAGAGAGAGATTGACTGGAACACAGTGAGAGAGAGATTGACTGGAACACAGAGAGAGAGAGAGATTGATTGGAACACAGAGAAATATGGAGAGATTCCCTGGAACGCAGGGAGAGAGTGAGTGGGATTGACTGGAACACAGAGAGAGAGAGAGATTGACTGGAACACAGAGAAAGAGAGAGCTTGACTGGAACACAGGGAAAGAGAGGGAGAGTGTGACTGGAACACAGAGAGAGAGATTGACTGGAACACTGGGAGAGAGAGAGAGATTGACTGGAACACAGAGAAAGAGAGATTGACTGGAACACAGAGAAAGAGAGATTGACTGGAACACAGGGACAGAGAGAGATTGACTGGAACACAGAGAGAGAGAGAGATTGACAGGAACACAGAGAGCGAGATTGACGAACATCGAGAGAGAGAGATTGAATGGAACACAGAGAAATAGGGAGAGATTGACTGGAACACAGAGAGAGAGAGAGATTGACTGGAACAGAGAGAGAGAGAGATTGACTGGAACACAGGGACAGAGAGAGATTGACTGGAACACAGAGAGATGGAGAGCTTGACTGGAACACAGGGAAAGAGAGGGAGAGTGTGATTGGAACACAGAGAGAGAGATTGACTGGAACACAGGGAGAGAGAGACAGATTGACTGGAACACAGAGAGCGAGATTGACTGGAACACACAGAGAGAGAGAGAGATTGAATGGAACACAGAGAAATAGTGAGAGATTGACTGGAACACAGAGAGAGAGAGAGATTGAGTGGAACACAGAGAGAGAGAGATTGACTGGAACACAGAGAGAGAGAGATTGACTGGAACACAGGGAGAGAGAGAGATTGACTGGAACAGAGAGAGAGAGACAGAGATTGACAGGAACACAAAGAGAGGGAGAGATTGATTGGAACACAGAAATAGAGAGAGATTGACTGGAACACAGAGAGAGAGAGATTGACTGGAACACAGGGAGAGAGAGATTGCCTGGAACACAGAAATAGAGAGAGAGATTGACTGGAACACAGAGAGAGAGAGATTGACTGGAACACAGAGAGAGAGAGAGATTGACTGGAACACAGAGAGAGAGAGATTGACTGGAACACAGGGAGAGGGAGATTGACTGTAACACAGGGAGAGAGAGAGATTAACTGGAACACAGGGACAGAGAGAGATTAACTGGAACACAGGGACAGAGAAAGATTGACTGGAACACAGGGAGAGAGAGACAGAGATTGAGTGGAACACAGAGAGAGAGAGATTGACTGGAACAGAGAGAGAGAGAGATTGACTGGAACACAGAGAATGAGATTCAGAAATTGACTGGAACACTGAGAGAGAGAGACATTGACTGGAACGCATCGAGAGAGAGAGATTGACTGGAAAAGACTGAAAGAGAGAGAGATTGACAGGAACACAGAGAAGGAGAGAGATTGACTGGAACACAGAGAACGAGAGAGATTGACTGGAACACAGAAAGAGAGAGAGATTGACTGGAACACAGTGAGAGAGAGATTGACTGGAACACAGAGAGAGAGAGAGATTGACTGGAACACAGAGAAATATGGAGAGATTCCCTGGAACGCAGGGAGAGAGTGAGTGGGATTGACTGGAACACAGAGAAAGAGAGAGCTTGACTGGAACACAGGGAAAGAGAGGGAGAGTGTGACTGGAACACAGAGAGAGAGATTGACTGGAACACTGGGAGAGAGAGAGAGATTGACTGGAACACAGAGAAAGAGAGATTGACTGGAACACAGAGAAAGAGAGATTGACTGGAACACAGGGACAGAGAGAGATTGACTGGAACACAGAGAGAGAGAGAGATTGACAGGAACACAGAGAGCGAGATTGACGAACATCGAGAGAGAGAGATTGAATGGAACACAGAGAAATAGGGAGAGATTGACTGGAACACAGAGAGAGAGAGAGATTGACTGGAACAGAGAGAGAGAGAGATTGACTGGAACACAGGGACAGAGAGAGATTGACTGGAACACCGAGAGATGGAGAGCTTGACTGGAACACAGGGAAAGAGAGGGAGAGTGTGACTGGAACACAGAGAGAGAGATTGACTGGAACACAGGGAGAGAGAGACAGATTGACTGGAACACAGAGAGCGAGATTGACTGGAACACACAGAGAGAGAGAGAGATTGAATGGAACACAGAGAAATAGTGAGAGTTTGACTGGAACACAGAGAGAGAGAGAGATTGAGTGGAACACAGAGAGAGAGAGATTGACTGGAACACAGAGAGAGAGAGATTGACTGGAACACAGGGAGAGAGAGATTGACTGTAACACAGGGAGAGAGAGAGATTAACTGGAACACAGGGACAGAGAGAGATTAACTGGAACACAGGGACAGAGAGAGATTGACTGGAACACAGGGAGAGAGAGACAGAGATTGAGTGGAACACAGAGAGAGAGATTGACTGGAACAGAGAGAGAGAGAGATTGACTGGAACACAGAGAATGAGATTCAGAAATTGACTGGAACACTGAGAGAGAGAGACATTGACTGGAACGCATCGAGAGAGAGAGATGGACTGGAAAAGACTGAAAGAGAGAGAGATTGACAGGAACACAGAGAAGGAGAGAGATTGACTGGAACACAGAGAAGGAGAGAGATTGACTGGAACACAGAAAGAGAGAGAGAATGACTGGAACACAGAGAGAGAGAGATTGACTGGAACACAGAGAGAGAGAGAGATTGACTGGAACACAGAGAAATATGGAGAGATTCCCTGGAACGCAGGGAGAGAGTGAGTGGGATTGACTGGAACACAGAGAGAGAGAGAGATTGAC
Source organism: Isurus oxyrinchus (assembly GCA_026770705.1). Taxonomy (NCBI): domain Eukaryota; kingdom Metazoa; phylum Chordata; class Chondrichthyes; order Lamniformes; family Lamnidae; genus Isurus; species Isurus oxyrinchus. The sequence continues at coordinate 338,426 of JANJGN010000591.1, read as the reverse complement.
TGGAACACAGAGAAAGAGAGAGCTTGACTGGAACACAGGGAACGAGAGGGAGAGTGTGACTGGAACACAGAGAGAGAGATTGACTGGAACACTGGGAGAGAGAGAGAGATTGACTGGAACACAGAGAAAGAGAGATTGACTGGAACACAGAGAAAGAGACATTGACTGGAACACAGGGACAGAGAGAGATTGACTGGAACACAGAGAGAGAGAGAGAGATTGACAGGAACACAGAGAGCGAGATTGACGAACATCGAGAGAGAGAGATTGTCTGGAACACAGAGAGAGAGAGAACGAGAGATTGACTGGAACACAGAGAGCAAGAGAGATTGACTGGAACACAGAGAGAAAGAGAGATTGAGTGGAACACAGAGAGAGAGAGAGATTGACTGTTACACAGAGAAAGAGAGAGATTGACTGGAACACAGAGAGAGAGAGATTGACTGGAACACGGAGAGAGAGAGAGACAGAGATTGACTGGAACGCATCGAGAGAGAGTCATTGACTGGAACACAGAGAAAGTGAGATTGAGTGAACACAGAGAGAAAGAAAGATTGACTGGAACACAGAGAGCGAGAGAGATTGACTGGAACACAGGGTGAGAGTGAGAGAGTTTAACTGGAACACAGAGAGAGAGAGATTGACTGGAACACAGGGACAGAGAGAGATTGACTGGAACACAGAGAGAGAGAGAGATTGACTGGAACGCCGGGAGAGAGTGAGAGAGTTTGACTGGAACACAGAGAGAGAGAGATTGACTGGAACACAGGGACAGAGAGAGATTGACTGTAACACAGGGAGAGAGAGAGATTAACTGGAACACAGGGACAGAGAGAGATTAACTGGAACACAGGGACAGAGAGAGATTGACTGGAACACAGGGAGAGAGAATGAGAGATTGACTGGAACACAGAGAGAGAGATTGACTGGAATACAGAGAGAGAGAGACATTGTGTGGAACAGAGAGAGAGAGAGATTGACTGGAACACAGAGAATGAGATTCAGAAATTGACTGGAACACTGAGAGGGAGAGACATTGACTGGAACACATCGAGAGAGAGAGATTGACTGGAACACAGAGAAGGAGAGAGATTGACTGGAACACAGAAAGAGAGAGAGATTGAATGGAACACAGAGAGAGAGAGATTGACTGGAACACAGAGAGAGAGAGAGATTGACTGGAACACAGAGAAAGAGAGAGCTTGACTGGAACACAGGGAAAGAGAGGGAGAGTGTGACTGGAACACAGAGAGAGAGATTGACTGGAACACTGGGAGAGAGGGAGAGATTGACTGGAACACAGAGAACGAGAGATTGACTGGAACACAGGGACAGAGAGAGATTGACTGGAACACAGAGAGAGAGAGAGATTGACAGGAACACAGGGAGAAAGACAGATTGACTGGCACACAGAGAGAGAGACAGATTGACTGGAACACAGAGACCGAGATTGACGAACATCGAGAGAGAGAGATTGAATGGAACACAGAGTAATAGGGAGAGATTGACTGGAACACAGAGAGAGAGAGAGAGATTCAGTGGAACACAGAGAGAGAGAGATTGATTGGAACACAGAGAGAGAGAGATTGACTGGAACAGACTGAAAGAGAGAGAGATTGACTGGAACACAGAGAAGGAGAGAGATTGACTGGAACACAGAGAAAGAGAGAGAGATTGACTGGAACACAGAGAGAGAGAGATTGACTGGAACAGACTGAAAGAGAGAGAGATTGTCTGGAATGCAGAGAACGAGAGTGATTGACTGGAACACAGAGAAAGAGAGAGATTGACTGGAACACAGAGAGAGAGAGAGAGATTGACTGGAACACAGAGAAAGAGAGAGATTGCCTGGAACACAGGGAGAGAGTGAGTGGGATTGACTGGAACACAGAGAGAGAGAGAGAGATTGACTGGAACACAGAGAGAGAGAGAGATTGACTGGAACACAGAGAGAGAGAGAGATTGACTGGAACACAGAGAGAGAGAGATTGACTGGAACACAGAGAGAGAGAGATTGACTGGACCACAGAGAAAGAGAGAGGGATTGACTGGAACACAGGGACAGAGAGAGATTGAGTGGAACACAGAGATTGAGAGATTGACTGGAACACAGAGAGAGAGAGATTGACTGGACCACAGAGAAAGAGAGAGAGATTGACTGGAACACAGAGGAAGAGAGAGATTGAGTGGAACAGAGAGAGAGGTAGATTGACTGGATCAGTGGGACAGAGAGAGATTGACTGGAACACAGAGAGAGAGAGAGAGAGAGATTGACTGGAACACAGAGAAAGAATAGAGATTGACTGGAACACAGAGAAAGAGAGAGATTGACTGGAACACAGAGAGAGAGAGAGATTGACTGGAACACAGAGAGAGAGAGAGATTGACTGGAACACAGAGAGAGAGAGAGTGATTGACTGGAACACAGAGAAAGTGTGAGATTGACTGGAACACAGAGAGAGAGAGAGAGTGACTGGAACACAGAGAGAGAGAGATTAACTGGAACACAGAGAGAGAGAGATTGACTGGAACACAGAGAGAGAGAGATTGACTGGAACACTGAGAGAGAGAGATTGACTGGAACAGAGAGAGAGATTGACTGGAACACAGAGAGAGAAAGAGATTGACTGGAACACAGGGAGAGGGATGAGATTGACTGGAACACAGAGAGATAGAGAGAGAGATTGACTGGAACATAGGGAGAGAGAGATTGACTGGAACACTGAGAGAGAGAGAGATTGACTGGAACACAGAGAGAGAGAGAGATTGACTGGAACACAGAGAGATAGAGAGAGAGATTGACTGGAACACTGAGAGAGAGAGATTGACTGGAACAGAGAGAAAGATTGACTGGAACACAGAGAGAGAAAGAGATTGACTGGAACACAGGGAGAGGGATGAGATTGACTGGAACACAGAGAGATAGAGAGAGAGATTGACTGGAACAGAGGGAGAGAGAGATTGACTGGAACACTGAGAGAGAGAGAGATTGACTGGAACACAGAAGAGAGAGAGATTGACTGGAACACAGAGAGAGAGAGAGATTGACTGGAACACAGAGAGAGAGAGAGATTGACTGGAACACAGAGAGAGAGAGAGATTGACTGGAACACAGAGAGAGAGAGAGATTGACTGGAACACAGAGAGAGAGAGAGATTGACTGGAACAGAGTGAGAGATACAGAGATTGACAGGAACACAAAGAGAGAGAGAGATTGACTGGAACACAGAAATAGAGAGAGATTGACTGGAACACAGAGAGAGAGAGATTGACTGGAACACAGGGAGAGAGAGATTGACTGTAACACAGGGAGAGAGAGAGATTAACTGGAACACAGGGACAGAGAGAGATTAACTGGAACACAGGGACAGAGAGAGATTGACTGGAACACAGGGAGAGAGAGACAGAGATTGAGTGGAACACAGAGAGAGAGAGATTGACTGGAACAGAGAGAGAGAGAGATTGACTGGAACACAGAGAATGAGATTCAGAAATTGACTGGAACACTGAGAGAGAGAGACATTGACTGGAACGCATCGAGAGAGAGAGATTGACTGGAAAAGACTGAAAGAGAGAGAGATTGACAGGAACACAGAGAAGGAGAGAGATTGACTGGAACACAGAGAAGGAGAGAGATTGACTGGAACACAGAAAGAGAGAGAGATTGACTGGAACACAGAGAGAGAGAGATTGACTGGAACACAGAGAGAGAGAGAGATTGACTGGAACACAGAGAAATATGGAGAGATTCCCTGGAACGCAGGGAGAGAGTGAGTGGGATTGACTGGAACACAGAGAGAGAGAGAGATTGACTGGAACACAGAGAAAGAGAGAGCTTGACTGGAACACAGGGAAAGAGAGGGAGAGTGTGACTGGAACACAGAGAGAGAGATTGACTGGAACACTGGGAGAGAGAGAGAGATTGACTGGAACACAGAGAAAGAGAGATTGACTGGAACACAGAGAAAGAGAGATTGACTGGAACACAGGGACAGAGAGAGATTGACTGGAACACAGAGAGAGAGAGAGATTGACAGGAACACAGAGAGCGAGATTGACGAACATCGAGAGAGAGAGATTGAATGGAACACAGAGAAATAGGGAGAGATTGACTGGAACACAGAGAGAGAGAGAGATTGACTGGAACAGAGAGAGAGAGAGATTGACTGGAACACAGGGACAGAGAGAGATTGACTGGAACACAGAGAGAGGTAGAGCTTGACTGGAACACAGGGAAAGAGAGGGAGAGTGTGACTGGAACGCAGAGAGAGAGATTGACTGGAACACAGGGAGAGAGAGACAGATTGACTGGAACACAGAGAGCGAGATTGACTGGAACACACAGAGAGAGAGAGAGATTGAATGGAACACAGAGAAATAGTGAGAGATTGACTGGAACACAGAGAGAGAGAGAGATTGAGTGGAACACAGAGAGAGAGAGATTGACTGGAACACAGAGAGAGAGAGATTGACTGGAACACAGAGAAAGAGATTCAGAAATTGACTGGAACACTGAGAGAGAGAGACAGTGACTGCAACACAGAGAGAGAGAGATTGACTGGAACAGACTGAAAGAGAGAGAGATTGAATGGAACACAGAGAAGGAGAGAGATTGACTGGAACACAGAGAGAGAGAGATTGACTGGAACACAGAGAGAGAGATTGACTGGAACACAGAGAAAGTGAGAGATTGACTGGAAAACAGAGAGAGAGAGAGATTGACTGGAACACACAGAGAGAGAGAGAGATTGACTGGAACACAGAGAAAGAGAGAGATTGACTGGAAAACAGAGAGAGAGAGAGATTGACTGGAACACAGAGAGAGAGAGATTGACTGGAACACAGAGAAAGAGAGAGATTGACTGGAACACAGAGAAAGAGAGATTGACTGAACACAGAGAGAGACAAAGATTGACTGGAACACAGAGATAGAGAAATTGACTGGAAAACAGGGAGAGAGAGAGAGAGTTTGACTGGAACACAAAGAGAGAGAGAGAGATTGACTGGAACACACAGAAATAGGGAGAGATTGACTGGAACACAGAGAGAGAGAGAGATTGAGTGGAACAGAGAGAGAGGGAGATTGACTGGATCAGAGGGACAGAGAGAGATTGACTGGAACACAGAGAGAGAGAGAAAGAGAGATTGACTGGAACACAGAGAGAAAAAGAGATTGACTGGAACACAGAGAGAAAGAGAGATTGAGTGGAACACAGAGAGAGAGAGAGAGATTGACTGTTACACAGAGAAAGAGAGAGATTGCCTGGAACACAGAGAGAGAGAGAGACAGAGATTGACTGGAACGCATAGAGAGAGAGTCATTGACTGGAACACAGAGAAAGAGAGATTGAGTGAACACAGAGAGAGAGAAAGATTGACTGGAACACAGAGAGCGAGAGAGATTGACTAGAACACAGGGACAGAGAGAGATCGACTGGAACACAGGGTGAGAGTGAGAGAGTTTAACTGGAACACAGAGAGAGAGAGATTGACTGGAACACAGGGACAGAGAGAGATTGACTGGAACACAGAGAGAGAGAGAGATTGACTGGAACGCCGGGAGAGAGTGAGAGAGTTTGACTGGAACACAGAGAGAGAGAGATTGACTGGAACACAGGGACAGAGAGAGATTGACTGTAACACAGGGAGAGAGAGACATTGTGTGGAACAGAGAGAGAGAGAGATTGACTGGAACACAGAGAATGAGATTCAGAAATTGACTGGAACACTGAGAGAGAGAGACATTGACTGGAACACATCGAGAGAGAGAGATTGACTGGAACACAGAGAAGGAGAGAGATTGACTGGAACACAGAAAGAGAGAGAGATTGAATGGAACACAGAGAGAGAGAGATTGACTGGAACACAGAGAGAGAGAGAGATTGACTGGAACACAGAGAAAGAGAGAGCTTGACTGGAACACAGGGAAAGAGAGGGAGAGTGTGACTGGAACACAGAGAGAGAGATTGACTGGAACACTGGGAGAGAGGGAGAGATTGACTGGAACACAGAGAACGAGAGATTGACTGGAACACAGGGACAGGGAGAGATTGACTGGAACACAGAGAGAGAGAGAGATTGACAGGAACACAGGGAGAGAGACAGATTGACTGGAACACAGAGAGAGAGACAGATTGACTGGAACACAGAGAGCGAGATTGACGAACATCGAGAGAGAGAGATTGAATGGAACACAGAGTAATAGGGAGAGATTGACTGGAACACAGAGAGAGAGAGAGATTGAGTGGAACACAGAGAGAGAGAGATTGACTGGAACACAGAGAGAGAGAGATTGACTGGAACACAGAGAATGAGATTCAGAAATTGACTGGACCACTGAGAGAGAGAGACAGTGACTGGAACACAGAGAGAGAGAGAGATTGACTGGAACAGACTGAAAGAGGGAGAGATTGACTGGAACACAGAGAAGGAGAGAGATTGACTGGAACACAGAGAAAGAGAGAGAGATTGACTGGAACACAGAGAGAGAGAGATTGACTGGAACAGACTGAAAGAGAGAGAGATTGACTGGAACACAGAGAAGGAGAGAGATTGCCTGGAACGCAGAGAAACAGAGAGATTGACTGGAACACAGAGAGAGAGAGAGAGATTGACTGGAACACAGAGAAAGAGAGAGATTGCCTGGAACACAGGGAGAGAGTGACTGGGATTGACTGGAACACAGAGAGAGAGAGAGAGATTGACTGGAACACAGAGAGAGAGAGAGATTGACTGGAACAGAGAGAGAGAGAGAGATTGACTGGAACACAGAGAGAGAGATTGACTGGAACACAGAGAGAGAGAGATGGACTGGACCACAGAGAAAGAGAGAGGGATTGACTGGAACACAGGGACAGAGAGAGATTGAGTGGAACACAGAGAGTGAGAGATTGACTGGAACACAGAGAGAGAGAGATTGACTGGACCACAGAGAAAGAGAGAGAGATTGACAGGAACACAGAGGAAGAGAGAGATTGAGTGGAACAGAGAGAGAGGGAGATTGACAGGATCAGAGGGACAGAGAGAGATTGACTGGAACACAGAGAGAGACAGAGAGAGAGAGAGAGATTGACTGGAACACAGAGAAAGAGAGAGATTGACTGGAACACAGAGAAAGAGAGAGATTGACTGGAACACAGAGAGGGAGAGAGATTGACTGGAACACAGAGAGAGAGAGAGATTGACTGGAACACAGAGAGAGAGAGAGTGATTGACTGGAACACTGAGAAAGAGTGAGATTGACTGGAACACAGAGAGAGAGAGAGATTGACTGGAACACAGAGAGAGAGAGATTGACTGGAACACAGAGAGAGAGAGAGATTAACTGGAACACAGAGAGAGAGAGATTGACTGGAACACAGAGAGAGAGAGATTGACTGGAACACTGAGAGAGACAGTTTGACTGGAACAGAGAGAGAGATTGACTGGAACACAGAGAGAGAAAGAGATTGACTGGAACACAGGGAGAGGGATGAGATTGACTGGAACACAGAGAGATAGAGAGATAGATTGACTGGAACACAGGGAGAGAGAGATTGACTGGAACACAGAGAGATAGAGAGAGAGATTGACTGGAACACTGAGAGAGAGAGATTGACTGGAACAGAGAGAAAGATTGACTGGAACACAGAGAGATAGAGAGAGAGATTGACTGGAACACAGGGAGAGAGAGATTGACTGGAACACTGAGAGAGAGAGAGATTGACTGGAACACAGAGAGATAGAGAGAGAGATTGACTGGAACACAGGGAGAGAGAGAGATTGACTGAAACACACAGAGAGAGAGATTGACTGGAACACAGAGAGAGAGAGAGATTGACTGGAACACAGAGAGAGAGAGAGATGGACTGGAACAGAGAGAGAGACAGAGATTGACTGGAACACACAGAGAGAGAGAGATTGACTGGAACACAGGGAGTGAGAGAGATTGACTGGAACAGAGAGAGAGAGAGATTGACTGGAACAGAGAGAGAGAGAGATTGACTGGAACACAGAGAGAGAGAGAGATTGACTGGAACACACAGAGAGAGAGAGATTGACTGGAACACAGGGAGAGAGAGATTGACTGGAACACAGAAATAGAGAGAGATTGACTGGAACACAGAGAGAGAGAGATTGACTGGAACACAGGGAGAGAGAGATTGACTGTAACACAGGGAGAGAGAGAGATTAATTGGAACACAGGGACAGAGAGAGATTAACTGGAACACAGGGACAGAGAGAGATTGACTGGAACACAGGGAGAGAGATTGACTGGAATACAGAGAGAGAGAGAGATTGACTGGAACACAGAGAGAGAGAGAGATTGACTGGAACACAGAGAGAGAGAGATTAACTGGAACACAGAGAGAGGAGAGATTGACTGGAACACTGAGAGAGAGAGATTGACTGGAACACAGGGAGAGGGATGAGATTGACTGGAACACAGAGAGATAGAGAGAGAGATTGACTGGAACACAGAAGAGAGAGATTGACTGGAACACAGAGAGAGAGAGAGATTGACTGGAACACAGAGAGAGAGAGAGATTGACTGGAACACAGAGAGAGAGAGAGATGGACTGGAACAGAGAGAGAGACAGAGATTGACTGGAACACACAGAGAGAGAGAGATTGACTGGAACACAGGGAGTGAGAGAGATTGACTGGAACAGAGAGAGAGAGACAGAGATTGACAGGAACACAAAGAGAGAGAGAGATTGACTGGAACACAGAAATAGAGAGAGATTGACTGGAACACAGAGAGAGAGAGATTGACTGGAACACAGAGAGAGAGAGATTGACTGGAACACAGGGAGAGAGAGATTGACTGTAACACAGGGAGAGAGAGAGATTAACTGGAACACAGGGACAGAGAGAGATTAACTGGAACACAGGGACAGAGAGAGATTGACTGGAACACAGGGAGAGAGAGACAGAGATTGACTGGAACACAGAGAGAGAGAGATTGACTGGACCACAGAGAAAGAGAGAGAGATTGACAGGAACACAGAGGAAGAGAGAGATTGAGTGGAACAGAGAGAGAGGGAGATTGACAGGATCAGAGGGACAGAGAGAGATTGACTGGAACACAGAGAGAGACAGAGAGAGAGAGAGAGATTGACTGGAACACAGAGAAAGAGAGAGATTGACTGGAACACAGAGAAAGAGAGAGAGATTGACTGGAACACAGAGAGGGAGAGAGATTGACTGGAACACAGAGAGAGAGAGAGATTGACTGGAACACAGAGAGAGAGAGAGTGATTGACTGGAACACTGAGAAAGAGTGAGATTGACTGGAACACAGAGAGAGAGAGAGATTGACTGGAACACAGAGAGAGAGAGATTAACTGGAACACAGAGAGAGAGAGATTGACTGGAACACAGAGAGAGAGAGATTGACTGGAACACTGAGAGAGACAGTTTGACTGGAACAGAGAGAGAGATTGACTGGAACACAGAGAGAGAAAGAGATTGACTGGAACACAGGGAGAGGGATGAGATTGACTGGAACACAGAGAGATAGAGAGATAGATTGACTGGAACACAGAGAGATAGAGAGAGAGATTGACTGGAACACTGAGAGAGAGAGATTGACTGGAACAGAGAGAAAGATTGACTGGAACACAGAGAGATAGAGAGAGAGATTGACTGGAACACAGGGAGAGAGAGATTGACTGGAACACTGAGAGAGAGAGAGATTGACTGGAACACAGAGAGATAGAGAGAGAGATTGACTGGAACACAGAGAAAGAGAGATTGACTGGAACACAGAAGAGAGAGAGAGATTGACTGGAACACAGGGAGAGAGAGAGATTGACTGGAACACAGAGAGAGAGAGAGATTGACTGGAACACAGAGAGAGAGAGAGATTGACTGGAACACAGAGAGAGAGAGAGATGGACTGGAACAGAGAGAGAGACAGAGATTGACTGGAACACACAGAGAGAGAGAGATTGACTGGAACACAGGGAGTGAGAGAGATTGACTGGAACAGAGAGAGAGAGAGATTGACTGGAACACAGAGAGAGAGAGATTGACTGGAACACAGAGAGAGAGAGATTGACTGGAACACAGAAATAGAGAGAGATTGACTGGAACACAGAGAGAGAGAGATTGACTGGAACACAGGGAGAGAGAGATTGACTGTAACACAGGGAGAGAGAGAGATTAATTGGAACACAGGGACAGAGAGAGATTAACTGGAACACAGGGACAGAGAGAGATTGACTGGAACACAGGGAGAGAGAATGAGAGATTGACTGGAACACAGAGAGTGAGATTGACTGGAATACAGAGAGAGAGAGAGATTGACTGGAACACAGAGAGAGAGAGAGATTGACTGGAACACAGAGAGAGAGAGATTAACTGGAACACAGAGAGAGGAGAGATTGACTGGAACACAGAGAGAGAGAGATTGACTGGAACACTGAGAGAGAGAGATTGACTGGAACAGAGAGAAAGATTGACTGGAACACAGAGAGAGAAAGAGATTGACTGGAACACAGGGAGAGGGATGAGATTGACTGGAACACAGAGAGATAGAGAGAGATTGACTGGAACACAGAAGAGAGAGATTGACTGGAACACAGAGAGAGAGAGAGAGAGATTGACTGGAACACAGAAGAGAGAGATTGACTGGAACACAGAGAGAGAGAGAGATTGACTGGAACACAGAGAGAGAGAGAGATTGACTGGAACACAGAGAGAGAGAGAGATTGACTGGAACACAGAGAGAGAGAGAGATTGACTGGAACACAGAGAGAGAGAGAGATGGACTGGAACAGAGAGAGAGACAGAGATTGACTGGAACACACAGAGAGAGAGAGATTGACTGGAACACAGAGAGAGAGATTGACTGTAACACAGAGAGAGAGAGATTGACTGGAACACAGAGAGAGAGAGATTGACTGGAACACAGAAATAGAGAGAGATTGACTGGAACACAGAGAGAGAGAGATTGACTGGAACACAGGGAGAGAGAGATTGACTGTAACACAGGGAGAGAGAGAGATTAATTGGAACACAGGGACAGAGAGAGATTAACTGGAACACAGGGACAGAGAGAGATTGACTGGAACACAGGGAGAGAGAATGAGAGATTGACTGGAACACAGAGAGTGAGATTGACTGGAATACAGAGAGAGAGAGAGATTGACTGGAACACAGAGAGAGAGAGAGATTGACTGGAACACAGAGAGAGAGAGATTAACTGGAACACAGAGAGAGGAGAGATTGACTGGAACACAGAGAGAGAGAGATTGACTGGAACACTGAGAGAGAGAGATTGACTGGAACAGAGAGAAAGATTGACTGGAACACAGAGAGAGAAAGAGATTGACTGGAACACAGGGAGAGGGATGAGATTGACTGGAACACAGAGAGATAGAGAGAGATTGACTGGAACACAGAAGAGAGAGATTGACTGGAACACAGAGAGAGAGAGAGAGAGATTGACTGGAACACAGAAGAGAGAGATTGACTGGAACACAGAGAGAGAGAGAGATTGACTGGAACACAGAGAGAGAGAGAGATTGACTGGAACACAGAGAGAGAGAGAGATTGACTGGAACACAGAGAGAGAGAGAGATTGACTGGAACACAGAGAGAGAGAGAGATGGACTGGAACAGAGAGAGAGACAGAGATTGACTGGAACACACAGAGAGAGAGAGATTGACTGGAACACAGAGAGAGAGAGAGATTGACTGGAACACAGAGAGAGAGAGACAGAGATTGACAGGAACACAAAGAGAGAGAGAGATTGACTGGAACACAGAAATAGAGAGAGATTGACTGGAACACAGAGAGAGAGAGATTGACTGGAACACAGGGAGAGAGAGATTGCCTGGAACACAGAAATAGAGAGAGATTGACTGGAACACAGAGAGAGAGAGATTGACTGGAACACAGGGAGAGAGAGATTGACTGTAACACAGGGAGAGAGAGAGATTAACTGGAACACAGGGACAGAGAGAGATTAACTGGAACACAGGGACAGAGAGAGATTGACTGGAACACAGGGAGAGAGAGACAGAGATTGAGTGGAACACAGAGAGAGAGAGATTGACTGGAACAGAGAGAGAGAGAGATTGACTGGAACACAGAGAATGAGATTCAGAAATTGACTGGAACACTGAGAGAGAGAGACATTGACTGGAACGCATCGAGAGAGAGAGATTGACTGGAAAAGACTGAAAGAGAGAGAGATTGACAGGAACACAGAGAAGGAGAGAGATTGACTGGAACACAGAGATGGAGAGAGATTGACTGGAACACAGAAAGAGAGAGAGATTGACTGGAACACAGAGAGAGAGAGATTGACTGGAACACAGAGAGAGAGAGAGATTGACTAGAACACAGAGAAATATGGAGAGATTCCCTGGAACGCAGGGAGAGAGTGAGTGGGATTGACTGGAACACAGAGAGAGAGAGAGATTGACTGGAACACAGAGAAAGAGAGAGCTTGACTGGAACACAGGGAAAGAGAGGGAGAGTGTGACTGGAACACAGAGAGAGAGATTGACTGGAACACTGGGAGAGAGAGAGAGATTGACTGGAACACAGAGAAAGAGAGATTGACTGGAACACAGAGAAAGAGAGATTGACTGGAACACAGGGACAGAGAGAGATTGACTGGAACACAGAGAGAGAGAGAAAGAGAGATTGACTGGAACACAGAGAGAAAAAGAGATTGACTGGAACACAGAGAGAAAGAGAGATTGAGTGGAACACAGAGAGAGAGAGAGAGATTGACTGTTACACAGAGAAAGAGAGAGATTGCCTGGAACACAGAGAGAGAGAGAGACAGAGATTGACTGGAACGCATAGAGAGAGAGTCATTGACTGGAACACAGAGAAAGAGACATTGAGTGAACACAGAGAGAGAGAAAGATTGACTGGAACACAGAGAGCGAGAGAGATTGACTAGAACACAGGGACAGAGAGAGATCGACTGGAACACAGGGTGAGAGTGAGAGAGTTTAACTGGAACACAGAGAGAGAGAGATTGACTGGAACACAGGGACAGAGAGAGATTGACTGGAACACAGAGAGAGAGAGAGATTGACTGGAACACAGAGAGAGAGAGATTGACTGGAACACAGGGACAGAGAGAGATTGACTGTAACACAGGGAGATAGAGAGATTAACTGGAACACAGGGACAGAGAGAGATTAACTGGAACACAGGGACAGAGAGAGATTGACTGGAACACAGGGAGAGAGAATGAGAGATTGACTGGAACACAGAGAGAGAGATTGACTGGAATAGAGTGAGAGAGAGAGATTGACTGGAACACAGAGAGAGAGACATTGTGTGGAACAGAGAGAGAGAGAGATTGACTGGAACACAGAGAATGAGATTCAGAAATTGACTGGAACACTGAGAGAGAGAGACATTGACTGGAACACATCGAGAGAGTGAGATTGACTGGAACACAGAGAAGGAGAGAGATTGACTGGAACACAGAAAGAGAGAGAGATTGAATGGAACACAGAGAGAGAGAGATTGACTGGAACACAGAGAGAGAGAGAGATTGACTGGAACACAGAGAAAGAGAGAGCTTGACTGGAACACAGGGAAAGAGAGGGAGAGTGTGACTGGAACACAGAGAGAGAGATTGACTGGAACACTGGGAGAGAGGGAGAGATTGACTGGAACACAGAGAACGAGAGATTGACTGGAACACAGGGACAGGGAGAGATTGACTGGAACACAGAGAGAGAGAGAGATTGACAGGAACACAGGGAGAGAGACAGATTGACTGGAACACAGAGAGAGAGACAGATTGACTGGAACACAGAGAGCGAGATTGACGAACATCGAGAGAGAGAGATTGAATGGAACACAGAGTAATAGGGAGAGATTGACTGGAACACAGAGAGAGAGAGAGATTGAGTGGAACACAGAGAGAGAGAGATTGACTGGAACACAGAGAGAGAGAGATTGACTGGAACACAGAGAATGAGATTCAGAAATTGACTGGACCACTGAGAGAGAGAGACAGTGACTGGAACACAGAGAGAGAGAGAGATTGACTGGAACAGACTGAAAGAGGGAGAGATTGACTGGAACACAGAGAAGGAGAGAGATTGACTGGAACACAGAGAAAGAGAGAGAGATTGACTGGAACACAGAGAGAGAGAGATTGACTGGAACAGACTGAAAGAGAGAGAGATTGACTGGAACACAGAGAAGGAGAGAGATTGCCTGGAACGCAGAGAAACAGAGAGATTGACTGGAACACAGAGAGAGAGAGAGAGATTGACTGGAACACAGAGAAAGAGAGAGATTGCCTGGAACACAGGGAGAGAGTGAGTGGGATTGACTGGAACACAGAGAGAGAGAGAGAGATTGACTGGAACACAGAGAGAGAGAGAGATTGACTGGAACAGAGAGAGAGAGAGAGATTGACTGGAACACAGAGAGAGAGATTGACTGGAACACAGAGAGAGAGAGATGGACTGGACCACAGAGAAAGAGAGAGGGATTGACTGGAACACAGGGACAGAGAGAGATTGAGTGGAACACAGAGAGTGAGAGATTGACTGGAACACAGAGAGAGAGAGATTGACTGGACCACAGAGAAAGAGAGAGAGATTGACAGGAACACAGAGGAAGAGAGAGATTGAGTGGAACAGAGAGAGAGGGAGATTGACAGGATCAGAGGGACAGAGAGAGATTGACTGGAACACAGAGAGAGACAGAGAGAGAGAGAGAGATTGACTGGAACACAGAGAAAGAGAGAGATTGACTGGAACACAGAGAAAGAGAGAGATTGACTGGAACACAGAGAGGGAGAGAGATTGACTGGAACACAGAGAGAGAGAGAGATTGACTGGAACACAGAGAGAGAGAGAGTGATTGACTGGAACACTGAGAAAGAGTGAGATTGACTGGAACACAGAGAGAGAGAGAGATTGACTGGAACACAGAGAGAGAGAGATTGACTGGAACACAGAGAGAGAGAGAGATTAACTGGAACACAGAGAGAGAGAGATTGACTGGAACACAGAGAGAGAGAGATTGACTGGAACACTGAGAGAGACAGTTTGACTGGAACAGAGAGAGAGATTGACTGGAACACAGAGAGAGAAAGAGATTGACTGGAACACAGGGAGAGGGATGAGATTGACTGGAACACAGAGAGATAGAGAGATAGATTGACTGGAACACAGGGAGAGAGAGATTGACTGGAACACAGAGAGATAGAGAGAGAGATTGACTGGAACACTGAGAGAGAGAGATTGACTGGAACAGAGAGAGAGATTGACTGGAACACAGAGAGATAGAGAGAGAGATTGACTGGAACACAGAGAGAGAGAGATTGACTGGAACACAGGGAGAGAGAGATTGACTGGAACACTGAGAGAGAGAGAGATTGACTGGAACACAGAGAGATAGAGAGAGAGATTGACTGGAACACAGGGAGAGAGAGAGATTGACTGAAACACACAGAGAGAGAGAGAGAGAGATTGACTGGAACACAGAGAGAGAGAGAGATTGACTGGAACACAGAGAGAGAGAGAGATTGACTGGAACAGAGAGAGAGAGAGATTGACTGGAACACAGAAACTGAGAGAGATTGACTGGAACACAGAGAGAGAGATTGACTGGAACACAGAGAGAGAGAGATTGACTGGAACACAGAGAGAGAGAGATTGACTGGAACACAGAGAGAGAGAGATTGACTGGAACACAGAAATAGAGAGAGATTGACTGGAACACAGAGAGAGAGAGATTGACTGGAACACAGGGAGAGAGAGATTGACTGTAACACAGGGAGAGAGAGAGATTAATTGGAACACAGGGACAGAGAGAGATTGACTGGAACACAGGGAGAGAGAATGAGAGATTGACTGGAACACAGAGAGTGAGATTGACTGGAACACAGAGAGAGAGAGAGATTGACTGGAACACAGAGAGAGAGAGAGATTGACTGGAACACAGAGAGAGAGAGATTAACTGGAACACTGAGAGAGAGAGATTGACTGGAACAGAGAGAAAGATTGACTGGAACACAGAGAGAGAAAGAGATTGACTGGAACACAGGGAGAGGGATGAGATTGACTGGAACACAGAGAGATAGAGAGAGAGATTGACTGGAACACAGAAGAGAGAGATTGACTGGAACACTGAGAGAGAGAGAGATTGACTGGAACACAGAGAGAGAGAGAGATTGACTGGAACACAGAGAGAGAGAGAGATGGACTGGAACACAGAGAGAGAGAGAGATTGACTGGAACACAGAGAGAGAGAGAGATGGACTGGAACAGAGAGAGAGACAGAGATTGACTGGAACACACAGAGAGAGAGAGATTGACTGGAACACAGGGAGTGAGAGAGATTGACTGGAACAGAGAGAGAGAGACAGAGATTGACAGGAACACAAAGAGAGAGAGAGATTGACTGGAACACAGAAATAGAGAGAGATTGACTGGAACACAGAGAGAGAGAGATTGACTGGAACACAGGGAGAGAGAGAGATTGACAGGAACACAAAGAGAGAGAGAGATTGACTGGAACACAGAAATAGAGAGAGATTGACTGGAACACAGAGAGGGAGAGATTGACTGGAACACAGGGAGAGAGAGATTGCTTGGAACACAGAAATAGAGAGAGATTGACTGGAACACAGAGAGAGAGAGAGATTGACTGTAACACAGAGAGAGAGAGATTGACTGGAACACAGAGAGAGAGAGATTGACTGGAACACAGGGAGAGAGAGATTGACTGTAACACAGGGAGAGAGAGAGATTAACTGGAACACAGGGACAGAGAGAGATTAACTGGAACACAGGGACAGAGAGAGATTGACTGGAACACAGGGAGAGAGAGACAGAGATTGACTGGAACACAGAGAGAGAGAGATTGACTGGACCACAGAGAAAGAGAGAGAGATTGACAGGAACACAGAGGAAGAGAGAGATTGAGTGGAACAGAGAGAGAGGGAGATTGACAGGATCAGAGGGACAGAGAGAGATTGACTGGAACACAGAGAGAGACAGAGAGAGAGAGAGAGATTGACTGGAACACAGAGAAAGAGAGAGATTGACTGGAACACAGAGAAAGAGAGAGATTGACTGGAACACAGAGAGGGAGAGAGATTGACTGGAACACAGAGAGAGAGAGAGATTGACTGGAACACAGAGAGAGAGAGATTGACTGGAACACTGAGAGAGACAGTTTGACTGGAACAGAGAGAGAGATTGACTGGAACACAGAGAGAGAAAGAGATTGACTGGAACACAGGGAGAGGGATGAGATTGACTGGAACACAGAGAGATAGAGAGATAGATTGACTGGAACACAGGGAGAGAGAGATTGACTGGAACACAGAGAGATAGAGAGAGAGATTGACTGGAACACTGAGAGAGAGAGATTGACTGGAACAGAGAGAAAGATTGACTGGAACACAGAGAGATAGAGAGAGAGATTGACTGGAACACAGGGAGAGAGAGATTGACTGGAACACTGAGAGAGAGAGAGATTGACTGGAACACAGAGAGATAGAGAGAGAGATTGACTGGAACACAGAGAAAGAGAGATTGACTGGAACACAGGGAGAGAGAGAGAGATTGACTGGAACACAGAGAGAGAGAGAGATTGACTGGAACACAGAGAGAGAGAGATTGACTGGAACACAGAGAGAGAGAGAGATTGACTGGAACACAGAGAGAGAGAGATTGACTGGAACACAGGGAGTGAGAGAGATTGACTGGAACAGAGAGAGAGAGAGATTGACTGGAACACAGAGAGAGAGAGAGATTGACTGGAACACAAAGAGAGAGAGAGATTGACTGGAACACAGAGAGAGAGAGATTGACTGGAACACAGGGAGAGAGAGATTGACTGGAACACAGAAATAGAGAGAGATTGACTGGAACACAGAGAGAGAGAGATTGACTGGAACACAGGGAGAGAGAGATTGACTGTAACACAGGGAGAGAGAGAGATTAATTGGAACACAGGGACAGAGAGAGATTAACTGGAACACAGGGACAGAGAGAGATTAACTGGAACACAGGGAGAGAGAGACAGATTGACTGGAACACAGGGAGGGAGAATGAGAGATTGACTGGAACACAGAGAGTGAGATTGACTGGAATACAGAGAGAGAGAGAGATTGACTGGAACACAGAGAGAGAGAGAGATTGACTGGAACACAGAGAGAGAGAGATTAACTGGAACACAGAGAGAGGAGAGATTGACTGGAACACAGAGAGAGAGAGATTGACTGGAACACTGAGAGAGAGAGATTGACTGGAACAGAGAGAAAGATTGACTGGAACACAGAGAGAGAAAGAGATTGACTGGAACACAGGGAGAGGGATGAGATTGACTGGAACACAGAGAGATAGAGAGAGATTGACTGGAACACAGAGAGAGAGATTGACTGGAACACAGAGAGAGAGAGAGATTGACTGGAACACAGAGAGAGAGAGAGATTGACTGGAACACAGAGAGAGAGAGAGATGGACTGGAACAGAGAGAGAGACAGAGATTGACTGGAACACACAGAGAGAGAGAGATTGACTGGAACACAGAGAGAGAGAGAGATTGACTGGAACACAGAGAGAGAGAGAGATGGACTGGAACAGAGAGAGAGACAGAGATTGACTGGAACACACAGAGAGAGAGAGATTGACTGGAACACAGGGAGTGAGAGAGATTGACTGGAACAGAGAGAGAGAGACAGAGATTGACAGGAACACAAAGAGAGAGAGAGATTGACTGGAACACAGAAATAGAGAGAGATTGACTGGAACACAGAGAGAGAGAGATTGACTGGAACACAGGGAGAGAGAGATTGCCTGGAACACAGAAATAGAGAGAGATTGACTGGAACACAGAGAGAGAGAGATTGACTGTAACACAGGGAGAGAGAGAGATTAACTGGAACACAGGGACAGAGAGAGATTAACTGGAACACAGGGACAGAGAGAGATTGACTGGAACACAGGGAGAGAGAGACAGAGATTGAGTGGAACACAGAGAGAGAGAGATTGACTGGAACAGAGAGAGAGAGAGATTGACTGGAACACAGAGAATGAGATTCAGAAATTGACTGGAACACTGAGAGAGAGAGACATTGACTGGAACGCATCGAGAGAGAGAGATTGACTGGAAAAGACTGAAAGAGAGAGAGATTGACAGGAACACAGAGAAGGAGAGAGATTGACTGGAACACAGAGAAGGAGAGAGATTGACTGGAACACAGAAAGAGAGAGAGATTGACTGGAACACAGAGAGAGAGAGATTGACTGGAACACAGAGAGAGAGAGAGATTGACTAGAAC
This sequence comes from Isurus oxyrinchus, assembly GCA_026770705.1. Lineage (NCBI taxonomy): Eukaryota > Metazoa > Chordata > Chondrichthyes > Lamniformes > Lamnidae > Isurus > Isurus oxyrinchus. The sequence goes on along the minus strand of JANJGN010000591.1, from coordinate 319,152 downwards.
ACAGAGAAATATGGAGAGATTCCCTGGAACGCAGGGAGAGAGTGAGTGCGATTGACTGGAACACAGAGAGAGAGAGAGATTGACTGGAACACAGAGAAAGAGAGAGCTTGACTGGAACACAGGGAAAGAGAGGGAGAGTGTGACTGGAACACAGAGAGAGAGATTGACTGGAACACTGGGAGAGAGAGAGAGATTGACTGGAACACAGAGAAAGAGAGATTGACTGGAACACAGAGAAAGAGAGATTGACTGGAACACAGGGACAGAGAGAGATTGACTGGAACACAGAGAGAGAGAGAGATTGACAGGAACACAGAGAGCGAGATTGACGAACATCGAGAGAGAGAGATTGAATGGAACACAGAGAAATAGGGAGAGATTGACTGGAACACAGAGAGAGAGAGAGATTGACTGGAACAGAGAGAGAGAGAGATTGACTGGAACACAGGGACAGAGAGAGATTGACTGGAACACAGAGAGAGGGAGAGCTTGACTGGAACACAGGGAAAGAGAGGGAGAGTGTGAGTGGAACACAGAGAGAGAGATTGACTGGAACACAGGGAGAGAGAGACAGATTGACTGGAACACAGAGAGCGAGAGTGACTGGAACACACAGAGAGAGAGAGAGATTGAATGGAACACAGAGAAATAGTGAGAGTTTGACTGGAACACAGAGAGAGAGAGAAATTGAGTGGAACACAGAGAGAGGGAGATTGACTGGAACATAGAGAGAGAGAGATTGACTGGAACACAGAGAAAGAGATTCAGAAATTGACTGGAACACTGAGAGAGAGAGACAGTGACTGCAACACAGAGAGAGAGAGATTGACTGGAACAGACTGAAAGAGAGAGAGATTGAATGGAACACAGAGAAGGAGAGAGATTGACTGGAACACAGAGAGAGAGAGATTGACTGGAACACAGAGAGAGAGATTGACTGGAACACAGAGAAAGTGAGAGATTGACTGGAAAACAGAGAGAGAGAGAGATTGACTGGAACACACAGAGAGAGAGAGAGATTGACTGGAACACAGAGAAAGAGAGAGATTGACTGGAAAACAGAGAGAGAGAGAGATTGACTGGAACACAGAGAGAGAGAGATTGACTGGAACACAGAGAAAGAGAGAGATTGACTGGAACACAGAGAAAGAGAGGTTGACTGAACACAGAGAGAGACAAAGATTGACTGGAACACAGAGAGAGAGAAATTGACTGGAACACAGGGAGAGAGAGAGAGAGTTTGACTGGAACACAGAGAGAGAGAGAGAGAGATTGACTGGAACACAGAGAAATAGGGAGAGATTGACTAGAACACAGAGAGAGAGAGAGATTGAGTGGAACAGAGAGAGAGGGAGATTGACTGGATCAGAGGGACAGAGAGAGATTGACTGGAACACAGAGAGAGAGAGAAAGAGAGATTGACTGGAACACAGAGAGAAAGAGAGATTGACTGGAACACAGAGAGAAAGAGAGATTGAGTGGAACACAGAGAGAGAGAGAGATTGACTGTTACACAGAGAAAGAGAGAGATTGACTGGAACACAGAGAGAGAGAGAGACAGAGATTGACTGGAACGCATAGAGAGAGAGTCATTGACTGGAACACAGAGAAAGAGAGATTGAGTGAACACAGAGAGAGAGAAAGATTGACTGGAACACAGAGAGCGAGAGAGATTGACTAGAACACAGGGACAGAGAGAGATCGACTGGAACACAGGGTGAGAGTGAGAGAGTTTAACTGGAACACAGAGAGAGAGAGATTGACTGGAACACAGGGACAGAGAGAGATTGACTGGAACACAGAGAGAGAGAGAGATTGACTGGAACGCCGGGAGAGAGTGAGAGAGTTTGACTGGAACACAGAGAGAGAGAGATTGACTGGAACACAGGGACAGAGAGAGATTGACTGTAACACAGGGAGATAGAGAGATTAACTGGAACACAGGGACAGAGAGAGATTAACTGGAACACAGGGACAGAGAGAGATTGACTGGAACACAGGGAGAGAGAATGAGAGATTGACTGGAACACAGAGAGAGAGATTGACTGGAATAGAGTGAGAGAGAGAGAGATTGACTGGAACACAGAGAGAGAGAGACATTGTGTGGAACAGAGAGAGAGAGAGATTGACTGGAACACAGAGAATGAGATTCAGAAATTGACTGGAACACTGAGAGAGAGAGACATTGACTGGAACACATCGAGAGAGAGAGATTGACTGGAACACAGAGAAGGAGAGAGATTGACTGGAACACAGAAAGAGAGAGAGATTGAATGGAACACAGAGAGAGAGAGATTGACTGGAACACAGAGAGAGAGAGAGATTGACTGGAACACAGAGAAAGAGAGAGCTTGACTGGAACACAGGGAAAGAGAGGGAGAGTGTGACTGGAACACAGAGAGAGAGATTGACTGGAACACTGGGAGAGAGGGAGAGATTGACTGGAACACAGAGAACGAGAGATTGACTGGAACACAGGGACAGAGAGAGATTGACTGGAACACAGAGAGAGAGAGAGATTGACAGGAACACAGGGAGAGAGACAGATTGACTGGAACACAGAGAGAGAGACAGATTGACTGGAACAAAGAGAGCGAGATTGACGAATATCGAGAGAGAGAGATTGAATGGAACACAGAGTAATAGGGAGAGATTGACTGGAACACAGAGAGAGAGAGAGATTGAGTGGAACACAGAGAGAGAGAGATTGACTGGAACACAGAGAGAGAGAGATTGACTGGAACACAGAGAATGAGATTCAGAAATTGACTGGACCACTGAGAGAGAGAGACAGTGACTGGAACACAGAGAGAGAGAGAGATTGACTGGAACAGACTGAAAGAGGGAGAGATTGACTGGAACACAGAGAAGGAGAGAGATTGACTGGAACACAGAGAAAGAGAGAGAGATTGACTGGAACACAGAGAGAGAGAGATTGACTGGAACAGACTGAAAGAGAGAGAGATTGACTGGAACACAGAGAAGGAGAGAGATTGCCTGGAACGCAGAGAAACAGAGAGATTGACTGGAACACAGAGAGAGAGAGAGAGATTGACTGGAACACAGAGAAAGAGAGAGATTGCCTGGAACACAGGGAGAGAGTGAGTGGGATTGACTGGAACACAGAGAGAGAGAGAGAGATTGACTGGAACACAGAGAGAGAGAGAGATTGACTGGAACACAGAGAGAGAGAGAGATTGACTGGAACACAGAGAGAGAGAGATTGACTGGAACACAGAGAGAGAGAGATGGACTGGACCACAGAGAAAGAGAGAGGGATTGACTGGAACACAGGGACAGAGAGAGATTGAGTGGAACACAGAGAGTGAGAGATTGACTGGAACACAGAGAGAGAGAGATTGACTGGACCACAGAGAAAGAGAGAGAGATTGACAGGAACACAGAGGAAGAGAGAGATTGAGAGGAACAGAGAGAGAGGGAGATTGACAGGATCAGAGGGACAGAGAGAGATTGACTGGAACACAGAGAGAGACAGAGAGAGAGAGAGAGATTGACTGGAACACAGAGAAAGAGAGAGATTGACTGGAACACAGAGAAAGAGAGAGATTGACTGGAACACAGAGAGGGAGAGAGATTGACTGGAACACAGAGAGAGAGAGAGATTGACTGGAACACAGAGAGAGAGAGATTAACTGGAACACAGAGAGAGAGAGATTGACTGGAACACAGAGAGAGAGAGATTGACTGGAACACTGAGAGAGAGAGATTGACTGGAACAGAGAGAGAGATTGACTGGAACACAGAGAGAGAAAGAGATTGACTGGAACACAGGGAGATAGAGAGAGAAATTGACTGGAACACAGGGAGAGAGAGATTGACTGGAACAGAGAGAAAGATTGACTGGAACACAGAGAGACAAAGAGATTGACTGGAACACAGGGAGAGGGATGAGATTGAGTGGAACACAGAGAGATAGAGAGAGAGATTGACTGGAACACAGGGAGAGAGAGATTGACTAGAACACAGAGAAAGAGAGATTGACTGAACACAGAAGAGAGAGAGAGATGGACTGGAACAGAGAGAGAGACAGAGATTGACTGGAACACAGAGAGAGACAGAGATTGACTGGAACACAGGGAGAGAGAGAGATTGACTGGAACACAGAGAGAGACAGAGATTGACTGGAACACATAAACTGAGAGAGATTGACTGGAACACAGAGAGAGAGAGATTGACTGGAACACAGGGAGAGAGAGATTGACTGGAACACAGAAATAGAGAGAGATTGACTGGAACACAGAGAGAGAGAGATTGCCTGTAACACAGGGAGAGAGAGAGATTAATTGGAACACAGGGACAGAGAGAGATTAACTGGAACACAGGGACAGAGAGAGATTGACTGGAACACAGAGAGAGAGAATGAGAGATTGACTGGAACACAGAGAGAGAGATTGACTGGAATACAGAGAGAGAGAGAGATTGACTGGAACACAGAGAGAGAGAGATTGACTGGAACACAGAGAGAGAGAGAGAGAGATTGACTGGAACACTGAGAGAGAGAGATTGACTGGAACACTGAGAGAGAGAGATTGACTGGAACAGAGAGAAAGATTGACTGGAACACAGAGAGAGAAAGAGATTGACTGGAACACAGGGAGAGGGATGAGATTGACTGGAACACAGAGAGATAGAGAGAGTGATTGACTGGAACACAGAAGAGAGAGATTGACTGGAACACAGGGAGAGAGAGAGATTGACTGGAACACAGGGAGAGAGAGAGATGGACTGGAACAGAGAGAGAGACAGAGATTGACTGGAACACACAGAGAGAGAGAGATTGACTGGAACACAGGGAGTGAGAGAGATTGACTGGAACAGAGAGAGAGAGAGACAGAGATTGACAGGAACACAAAGAGAGAGAGAGATTGACTGGAACACAGAAATAGAGAGAGATTGACTGGAACACAGAGAGAGAGAGATTGCCTGGAACACAGAAATAGAGAGAGATTGACTGGAACACAGGGAGAGAGAGATTGACTGTAACACAGGGAGAGAGAGACAGAGATTGAGTGGAACACAGAGAGAGAGAGATTGACTGGAACAGAGAGAGAGAGAGATTGACTGGAACACAGAGAATGAGATTCAGAAATTGACTGGAACACTGAGAGAGAGAGACATTGACTGGAACGCATCGAGAGAGAGAGATTGACTGGAAAAGACTGAAAGAGAGAGAGATTGACAGGAACACAGAGAAGGAGAGAGATTGACTGGAACACAGAGAAGGAGAGAGATTGACTGGAACACAGAAAGAGAGAGAGATTGACTGGAACACAGAGAGAGAGAGATTGACTGGAACACAGAGAGAGAGAGAGATTGACTGGAACACAGAGAAATATGGAGAGATTCCCTGGAACGCAGGGAGAGAGTGAGTGGGATTGACTGGAACACAGAGAGAGAGAGAGATTGACTGGAACACAGAGAAAGAGAGAGCTTGACTGGAACACAGGGAAAGAGAGGGAGAGTGTGACTGGAACACAGAGAGAGAGATTGACTGGAACACTGGGAGAGAGAGAGAGATTGACTGGAACACAGAGAAAGAGAGATTGACTGGAACACAGAGAAAGAGAGATTGACTGGAACACAGGGACAGAGAGAGATTGACTGGAACACAGAGAGGGAGAGAGATTGACTGGAACACAGAGAGAGAGAGAGATTGACTGGAACACAGAGAGAGAGAGATTAACTGGAACACAGAGAGAGAGAGATTGACTGGAACACAGAGAGAGAGAGATTGACTGGAACACTGAGAGAGAGAGATTGACTGGAACAGAGAGAGAGATTGACTGGAACACAGAGAGAGAAAGAGATTGACTGGAACACAGGGAGAGGGATGAGATTGACTGGAACACAGAGAGATAGAGAGAGAAATTGACTGGAACACAGGGAGACAGAGATTGACTGGAACACTGAGAGAGAGAGATTGACTGGAACAGAGAGAGAGATTGACTGGAACACAGAGAGAGAAAGAGATTGACTGGAACACAGGGAGAGAGAGATTGACTGGAACACAGAGAGATAGAGAGAGAGTTTGACTGGAACACTGAGAGAGAGACATTGACTGGAACAGAGAGAAAGATTGACTGGAACACAGAGAGAGAAAGAGATTGACTGGAACACAGGGAGAGGGATGAGATTGACTGGAACACAGAGAGATAGAGAGAGAGATTGACTGGAACACAGAGAGAGAGAAAGATTTACTGGAACACAGGGAGAGAGAGAGATTGACTGGAACACAGAGAGAGAGAGAGATTGACTGGAACACAGAGAGAGAGAGAGATGGACTGGAACAGAGAGAGAGACAGAGATTGACTGGAACACACAGAGAGAGAGAGATTGACTGGAACACAGGGAGTGAGAGAGATTGACTGGAACAGAGAGAGAGAGACAGAGATTGACAGGAACACAAAGAGAGAGAGAGATTGACTGGAACACAGAAATAGAGAGAGATTGACTGGAACACAGAGAGAGAGAGATTGACTGGAACACAGGGAGAGAGAGATTGACTGTAACACAGGGAGAGAGAGAGATTAACTGGAACACAGGGACAGAGAGAGATTAACTGGAACACAGGGACAGAGAGAGATTGACTGGAACACAGGGAGAGAGAGACAGAGATTGAGTGGAACACAGAGAGAGAGAGATTGACTGGAACAGAGAGAGAGAGAGATTGACTGGAACACAGAGAATGAGATTCAGAAATTGACTGGAACACTGAGAGAGAGAGACATTGACTGGAACGCATCGAGAGAGAGAGATTGACTGGAAAAGACTGAAAGAGAGCGAGATTGACAGGAACACAGAGAAGGAGAGAGATTGACTGGAACACAGAGAAGGAGAGAGATTGACTGGAACACAGAAAGAGAGAGAGATTGACTGGAACACAGAGAGAGAGAGATTGACTGGAACACAGAGAGAGAGAGAGATTGACTGGAACACAGAGAAATATGGAGAGATTCCCTGGAACGCAGGGAGAGAGTGAGTGCGATTGACTGGAACACAGAGAGAGAGAGAGATTGACTGGAACACAGAGAAAGAGAGGGAGAGTGTGACTGGAACACAGAGAGAGAGATTGACTGGATCACTGGGAGAGAGAGAGAGATTGACTGGAACACAGAGAAAGAGAGATTGACTGGAACACAGAGAAAGAGAGATTGACTGGAACACAGAGAAAGAGAGATTGACTGGAACACAGGGACAGAGAGAGATTGACTGGAACACAGAGAGAGAGAGAGATTGACAGGAACACAGAGAGCGAGATTGACGAACATCGAGAGAGAGAGATTGAATGGAACACTGAGAAATAGGGAGAGATTGACTGGAACACAGAGAGAGAGAGAGATTGACTGGAACAGAGAGAGAGAGAGATTGACTGGAACACAGGGACAGAGAGAGATTGACTGGAACACAGAGAGAGGGAGAGCTTGACTGGAACACAGGGAAAGAGAGGGAGAGTGTGACTGGAACACAGAGAGAGAGATTGACTGGAACACAGGGAGAGAGAGACAGATTGACTGGAACACAGAGAGCGAGATTGACTGGAACACACAGAGAGAGAGAGAGATTGAATGGAACACAGAGAAATAGTGAGAGATTGACTGGAACACAGAGAGAGAGAGAGATTGAGTGGAACACAGAGAGAGAGAGATTGACTGGAACACAGAGAGAGAGAGATTGACTGGAACACAGAGAAAGAGATTCAGAAATTGACTGGAACACTGAGAGAGAGAGACAGTGACTGCAACACAGAGAGAGAGAGAGATTGACTGGAACAGACTGAAAGAGAGAGAGATTGAATGGAACACAGAGAAGGAGAGAGATTGACTGGAACACAGAGAGAGAGAGATTGACTGGAACACAGAGAGAGAGATTGACTGGAACACAGAGAAAGTGAGAGATTGACTGGAAAACAGAGAGAGAGAGAGATTGACTGGAACACAGAGAGAGAGAGAGAGATTGACTGGAACACAGAGAAAGAGAGAGATTGACTCGAAAACAGAGAGAGAGAGAGATTGACTGGAACACAGAGAGAGAGAGATTGACTGGAACACAGAGAAAGAGAGAGATTGACTGGAACACAGAGAAAGAGAGGTTGACTGAACACAGAGAGAGACAAAGATTGACTGGAACACAGAGAGAGAGAAATTGACTGGAACACAGGGAGAGAGAGAGAGAGTTTGACTGGAACACAGAGAGAGAGAGAGAGATTGACTGGAACACAGAGAAATAGGGAGAGATTGACTAGAACACAGAGAGAGAGAGAGATTGAGTGGAACAGAGAGAGAGGGAGATTGACTGGATCAGAGGGACAGAGAGAGATTGACTGGAACACAGAGAGAGAGAGAAAGAGAGATTGACTGGAACACAGAGAGAAAGAGAGATTGACTGGAACACAGAGAGAAAGAGAGATTGAGTGGAACACAGAGAGAGAGAGAGATTGACTGTTACACAGAGAAAGAGAGAGATTGACTGGAACACAGAGAGAGAGAGAGACAGAGATTGACTGGAACGCATAGAGAGAGAGTCATTGACTGGAACACAGAGAAAGAGAGATTGAGTGAACACAGAGAGAGAGAGAGATTGACTAGAACACAGGGACAGAGAGAGATCGACTGGAACACAGGGTGAGAGTGAGAGAGTTTAACTGGAACACAGAGAGAGAGAGATTGACTGGAACACAGGGACAGAGAGAGATTGACTGGAACACACAGAGAGAGAGAGATTGACTGGAACGCCGGGAGAGAGTGAGAGAGTTTGACTGGAACACAGAGAGAGAGAGATTGACTGGAACACAGGGACAGAGAGAGATTGACTGTAACACAGGGAGATAGAGAGATTAACTGGAACACAGGGACAGAGAGAGATTAACTGGAACACAGGGACAGAGAGAGATTGACTGGAACACAGGGAGAGAGAATGAGAGATTGACTGGAACACAGAGAGAGAGATTGACTGGAATAGAGTGAGAGAGAGAGATTGACTGGAACACAGAGAGAGAGAGACATTGTGTGGAACAGAGAGAGAGAGAGATTGACTGGAACACAGAGAATGAGATTCAGAAATTGACTGGAACACTGAGAGAGAGAGACATTGACTGGAACACATCGAGAGAGAGAGATTGACTGGAACACAGAGAAGGAGAGAGATTGACTGGAACACAGAAAGAGAGAGAGATTGAATGGAACACAGAGAGAGAGAGATTGACTGGAACACAGAGAGAGAGAGAGATTGACTGGAACACAGAGAAAGAGAGAGCTTGACTGGAACACAGGGAAAGAGAGGGAGAGTGTGACTGGAACACAGAGAGAGAGATTGACTGGAACACTGGGAGAGAGGGAGAGATTGACTGGAACACAGAGAACGAGAGATTGACTGGAACACAGGGACAGAGAGAGATTGACTGGAACACAGAGAGAGAGAGAGATTGACAGGAACACAGGGAGAGAGACAGATTGACTGGAACACAGAGAGAGAGACAGATTGACTGGAACACAGAGAGAGAGAGAGATGGACTGGAACAGAGAGAGAGACAGAGATTGACTGGAACACACAGAGAGAGAGAGATTGACTGGAACACAGGGAGTGAGAGAGATTGACTGGAACAGAGAGAGAGAGACAGAGATTGACAGGAACACAAAGAGAGAGAGAGATTGACTGGAACACAGAAATAGAGAGAGATTGACTGGAACACAGAGAGAGAGAGACTGACTGGAACACAGGGAGAGAGAGATTGCCTGGAACACAGAAATAGAGAGAGATTGAATGGAACACAGAGAGAGAGAGATTGACTGTAACACAGGGAGAGAGAGAGATTAACTGGAACACAGGGACAGAGAGAGATTAACTGGAACACAGCGACAGAGAGAGATTGACTGGAACACAGGGAGAGAGAGACAGAGATTGAGTGGAACACAGAGAGAGAGAGATTGACTGGAACAGAGAGAGAGAGAGATTGACTGGAACACAGAGAATGAGATTCAGAAATTGACTGGAACACTGAGAGAGAGAGACATTGACTGGAACGCATCGAGAGAGAGAGATTGACTGGAAAAGACTGAAAGAGAGAGAGATTGACAGGAACACAGAGAAGGAGAGAGATTGACTGGAACACAGAGAAGGAGAGAGATTGACTGGAACACAGAAAGAGAGAGAGATTGACTGGAACACAGAGAGAGAGAGATTGACTGGAACACAGAGAGAGAGAGAGATTGACTGGAACACAGAGAAATATGGAGAGATTCCCTGGAACGCAGCGAGAGAGTGAGTGGGATTGACTGGAACACAGAGAGAGAGAGAGATTGACTGGAACACAGAGAAAGAGAGAGCTTGACTGGAACACAGGGAAAGAGAGGGAGAGTGTGACTGGAACACAGAGAGAGAGATTGACTGGAACACTGGGAGAGAGAGAGAGATTGACTGGAACACAGAGAAAGAGAGATTGACTGGAACACAGAGAAAGAGAGATTGACTGGAACACAGGGACAGAGAGAGATTGACTGGAACACAGAGGGGGAGAGAGATTGACTGGAACACAGAGAGAGAGAGAGATTGACTGGAACACAGAGAGAGAGAGATTAACTGGAACACAGAGAGAGAGAGATTGACTGGAACATAGAGAGAGAGAGATTGACTGGAACACTGAGAGAGAGAGATTGACTGGAACAGAGAGAGAGATTGACTGGAACACAGAGAGAGAAAGAGATTGACTGGAACACAGGGAGAGGGATGAGATTGACTGGAACACAGAGAGATAGAGAGAGAAATTGACTGGAACACAGGGAGAGAGAGATTGACTGGAACACAGAGAGATAGAGAGAGAGATTGACTGGAACACTGAGAGAGAGAGATTGACTGGAACAGAGAGAGAGATTGACTGGAACACTGAGAGAGAGAGAGATTGACTGGAACACAGAGAGAGACAGAGATTGACTGGAACACAGGGAGAGAGAGATTGACTGGAACACAGGGAGAGAGAGATTGACTGTAACACAGGGAGAGAGAGAGATTAATTGGAACACAGGGACAGAGAGAGATTGACTGGAACACAGGGAGAGAGAGATTGACTGGAACACAGGGAGAGAGAGATTGACTGTAACACAGGGAGAGAGAGAGATTAATTGGAACACAGGGACAGAGAGAGATTGACTGGAACACAGGGAGAGAGAATGAGAGATTGACTGGAACACAGAGAGAGAGATTGACTGGAATACAGAGAGAGAGAGAGATTGACTGGAACACAGAGAGAGAGAGAGATTGACTGGAATACAGAGAGAGAGAGATTAACTGGAACACAGAGAGAGGAGAGATTGACTGGAACACAGAGAGAGAGAGATTGACTGGAACACTGAGAGAGAGAGAGATTGACTGGAACAGAGAGAAAGATTGACTGGAACACAGAGAGAGAACGAGATTGACTGGAACACAGGGAGAGGGATGAGATTGACTGGAACACAGAGAGATAGAGATTGACTGGAACACAGGGAGAGAGAGAGATTGACTGGAACACAGAGAGAGAGAGAGATTGACTGGAACACAGAGAGAGAGAGAGATGGACTGGAACAGAGAGAGAGACAGAGATTGACTGGAACACACAGAGAGAGAGAGATTGACTGGAACACAGGGAGTGAGAGAGATTGACTGGAACAGAGAGAGAGAGACAGAGATTGACAGGAACACAAAGAGAGAGAGAGATTGACTGGAACACAGAAATAGAGAGAGATTGACTGGAACACAGAGAGAGAGAGATTGACTGGAACACAGGGAGAGAGAGATTGACTGTAACACAGGGAGAGAGAGAGATTAACTGGAACACAGGGACAGAGAGAGATTAACTGGAACACAGGGACAGAGAGAGATTGACTGGAACACAGGGAGAGAGAATGAGAGATTGACTGGAACACAGAGAGAGAGATTGACTGGAATACAGAGAGAGAGAGAGATTGACTCGAACACAGAGAGAGAGAGACAGAGATTGAGTGGAACACAGAGAGAGAGAGATTGACTGGAACAGAGAGAGTGAGAGATTGACTGGAACACAGAGAATGAGGTTCAGAAATTGACTGGAACACTGAGAGAGAGAGACATTGACTGGAACACATCGGGAGAGAGAGATTGACTGGAACACAGAGAAGGAGAGAGATTGACTGGAACACAGAAAGAGAGAGAGATTGAATGGAACACAGAGAGCGATTGACTGGAACACAGAGAGAGAGAGAGATTGCCTGGAACACAGGGGGAGAGTGAGTGGGATTGACTGGAACAAGAGAGAGAGAGAGATTGACTGGAACACAGAGAGATATTGACTGGAACACAGAGAGAGAGAGAGATTGCCTGGAACACAGGGAGAGAGTGAGTGGGATTGACTGGAACACAGAGAGAGAGAGATTGACTGGAACACAGGGACAGAGAGAGATGGACTGGAACACAGAGAGAGAGAGAGATTGACTGGAACGCCGGGAGAGAGTGAGAGAGTTTGACTGGAACACAGAGAGAGAGAGATTGACTGGAACACAGGGACAGAGAGAGATTGACTGTAACACAGGGAGATAGAGAGATTAACTGGAACACAGGGACAGAGAGAGATTAACTGGAACACAGGGACAGAGAGAGATTGACTGGAACACAGGGAGAGAGAATGAGAGATTGACTGGAACACAGAGAGAGAGATTGACTGGAATAGAGTGAGAGAGAGAGATTGACTGGAACACAGAGAGAGAGAGACATTGTGTGGAACAGAGAGAGAGAGAGATTGACTGGAACACAGAGAATGAGATTCAGAAATTGACTGGAACACTGAGAGAGAGAAACATTGACTGGAACACATCGAGAGAGAGAGATTGACTGGAACACAGAGAAGGAGAGAGATTGACTGGAACACAGAAAGAGAGAGAGATTGAATGGAACACAGAGAGAGAGAGATTGACTGGAACACAGAGAGAGAGAGAGAGATTGACTGGAACAGAGAGAAAGAGAGAGCTTGACTGGAACACAGGGAAAGAGAGGGAGAGTGTGACTGGAACACAGAGAGAGAGATTGACTGGAACACTGGGAGAGAGGGAGAGATTGACTGGAACACAGAGAACGAGAGATTGACTGGAACACAGGGACAGAGAGAGATTAACTGGAACACAGAGAGAGAGAGATTGACTGGAACACAGAGAGAGAGAGATTGACTGGAACACTGAGAGAGAGAGATTGACTGGAACAGAGAGAGAGATTGACTGGAACACAGAGAGAGAAAGAGATTGACTGGAACACAGGGAGAGGGATGAGATTGACTGGAACACAGAGAGATAGAGAGAGACATTGACTGGAACACAGGGAGAGAGAGATTGACTGGAACACAGAGAGATAGAGAGAGAGATTGACTGGAACACTGAGAGAGAGAGATTGACTGGAACAGAGAGAAAGATTGACTGGAACACAGAGAGACAAAGAGATTGACTGGAACACAGGGAGAGGGATGAGATTGAGTGGAACACAGAGAGATAGAGAGAGAGATTGACTGGAACACAGGGAGAGAGAGATTGACTGGAACACTGAGGGAGAGAGAGATTGACTGGAACACAGAGAGATAGAGAGAGAGATTGACTGGAACACAGAGAAAGAGAGATTGACTGGAGCACAGGGAGAGAGAGATTGACTGTAACACAGGGAGAGAGAGAGATTAATTGGAACACAGGGACAGAGAGAGATTAACTGGAACACAGGGACAGAGAGAGATTGACTGGAACACAGGGAGAGAGAATGAGAGATTGACTGGAACACAGAGAGAGAGATTGACTGGAATACAGAGAGAGAGAGAGATTGACTGGAACACAGAGAGAGAGAGATTAACTGGAACACAGAGAGAGGAGAGATTGACTGGAACACAGAGAGAGAGAGATTGACTGGAACACTGAGAGAGAGAGATTGACTGGAACAGAGAGAAAGATTGACTGGAACACAGAGAGAGAAAGAGATTGACTGGAACACAGGGAGAGGGATGAGATTGACTGGAACACAGAGAGAGAGAGAGAGATTGACTGGAACACAGAAGAGAGTGAGATTGACTGGAACACAGAGAGAGAGAGAGATTGACTGGAACACAGAGAGAGAGAGAGATGGACTGGAACAGAGAGAGAGACAGAGATTGACTGGAACACACAGAGAGAGAGAGATTGACTGGAACACAGGGAGTGAGAGAGATTGACTGGAACAGAGAGAGAGAGACAGAGATTGACAGGAACACAAAGAGAGAGAGAGATTGACTGGAACACAGAAATAGAGAGAGATTGACTGGAACACAGAGAGAGAGAGATTGACTGGAACACAGGGAGAGAGAGATTGACTGTAACACAGGGAGAGAGAGAGATTAACTGGAACACAGGGACAGAGAGAGATTAACTGGAACACAGGGACAGAGAGAGATTGACTGGAACACAGGGAGAGAGAATGAGAGATTGACTGGAACACAGAGAGAGAGATTGACTGGAATACAGAGAGAGAGAGAGATTGACTCGAACACAGAGAGAGAGAGACAGAGATTGAGTGGAACACAGAGAGAGAGAGATTGACTGGAACAGAGAGAGTGAGAGATTGACTGGAACACAGAGAATGAGATTCAGAAATTGACTGGAACACTGAGAGAGAGAGACATTGACTGGAACACATCGGGAGAGAGAGATTGACTGGAACACAGAGAAGGAGTGAGATTGACTGGAACACAGAAAGAGAGAGAGATTGAATGGAACACAGAGAGCGATTGACTGGAACACAGAGAGAGAGAGAGATTGCCTGGAACACAGGGGGAGAGTGAGTGGGATTGACTGGAACAAGAGAGAGAGAGAGATTGACTGGAACACAGAGAGAGATTGACTGGAACACAGAGAGAGAGAGAGATTGCCTGGAACACAGGGAGAGAGTCAGTGGGATTGACTGGAACACAGAGAGAGAGAGATTGACTGGAACACAGGGACAGAGAGAGATGGACTGGAACACAGAGAGAGAGAGAGATTGACTGGAACGCCGGGAGAGAGTGAGAGAGTTTGACTGGAACACAGAGAGAGAGAGATTGACTGGAACACAGGGACAGAGAGAGATTGACTGTAACACAGGGAGATAGAGAGATTAACTGGAACACAGGGACAGAGAGAGATTAACTGGAACACAGGGACAGAGAGAGATTGACTGGAACACAGGGAGAGAGAATGAGAGATTGACTGGAACACAGAGAGAGAGATTGACTGGAATAGAGTGAGAGAGAGAGATTGACTGGAACACGGAGAGAGAGAGACATTGTGTGGAACAGAGAGAGAGAGAGATTGACTGGAACACAGAGAATGAGATTCAGAAATTGACTGGAACACTGAGAGAGAGAAACATTGACTGGAACACATCGAGAGAGAGAGATTGACTGGAACACAGAGAAGGAGAGAGATTGACTGGAACACAGAAAGAGAGAGAGATTGAATGGAACACAGAGAGAGAGAGATTGACTGGAACACAGAGAGAGAGAGAGAGATTGACTGGAACAGAGAGAAAGAGAGAGCTTGACTGGAACACAGGGAAAGAGAGGGAGAGTGTGACTGGAACACAGAGAGAGAGATTGACTGGAACACTGGGAGAGAGGGAGAGATTGACTGGAACACAGAGAACGAGAGATTGACTGGAACACAGGGACAGAGAGAGATTGACTGGAACACAGAGAGAGAGAGAGATTGACAGGAACACAGGGAGAGAGACAGATTGACTGGAACACAGAGAGAGAGACAGATTGACTGGAACACAGAGAGCGAGATTGACGAACATCGAGAGAGAGAGATTGAATGGAACACAGAGTAATAGGGAGAGATTGACTGGAACACAGAGAGAGAGAGAGATTGAGTGGAACACAGAGAGAGAGAGATTGACTGGAACACAGAGAGAGAGAGGTTGACTGGAACACAGAGAATGAGATTCAGAAATTGACTGGACCACTGAGAGAGAGAGACAGTGACTGGAACACAGAGAGAGAGAGAGATTGACTGGAACAGACTGAAAGAGGGAGAGATTGACTGGAACACAGAGAAGGAGAGAGATTGACTGGAACACAGAGAAAGAGAGAGAGATTGACTGGAACACAGAGAGAGAGAGATTGACTGGAACAGACTGAAAGAGAGAGAGATTGACTGGAACACAGAGAAGGAGAGAGATTGCCTGGAACGCAGAGAAACAGAGAGATTGACTGGAACACAGAGAGAGAGAGAGAGATTGACTGGAACACAGAGAAAGAGAGAGATTGCCTGGAACACAGGGAGAGAGTGAGTGGGATTGACTGGAACACAGAGAGAGAGGGATTGACTGGAACACAGAGAGAGAGAGATGGACTGGACCACAGAGAAAGAGAGAGGGATTGACTGGAACACAGGGACAGAGAGAGATTGAGTGGAACACAGAGAGTGAGAGATTGACTGGAACACAGAGAGAGAGAGATTGACTGGACCACAGAGAAAGAGAGAGAGATTGACAGGAACACAGAGGAAGAGAGAGATTGAGTGGAAAAGAGAGAGAGGGAGATTGACAGGATCAGAGGGACAGAGAGAGATTGACTGGAACACAGAGAGATACAGAGAGAGAGAGAGAGATTGACTGGAACACAGAGAAAGAGAGAGATTGACTGGAACACTGAGAAAGAGAGAGATTGACTGGAACACAGAGAGGGAGAGAGATTGACTGGAACACAGAGAGAGAGAGAGATTGACTGGAACACAGAGAGAGAGAGATTAATTGGAACACAGAGAGAGAGAGATTGACTGGAACACAGAGAGAGAGAGATTGACTGGAACACTGAGAGAGAGAGATTGACTGGAACAGAGAGAGAGATTGACTGGAACACAGAGAGAGAAAGAGATTGACTGGAACACAGGGAGAGGGATGAGATTGACTGGAACACAGAGAGATAGAGAGAGAGATTGACTGGAACACAGGGAGAGAGAGATTGACTGGAACACAGAGAGATAGAGAGAGAGATTGACTGGAACACTGAGAGAGAGAGATTGACTGGAACAGAGAGAAAGATTGACTGGAACACAGAGAGACAAAGAGATTGACTCGAACACAGGGAGAGGGATGAGATTGACTGGAACACAGAGAGATAGAGAGAGAGATTGACTGGAACACAGGGAGAGAGAGATTGACTGGAACACTGAGAGATAGAGAGAGAGATTGACTGGAACACAGAGAAAGAGAGATTGACTGAACACAGGGAGAGAGAGAGATTGACTGGAACACAGGGAGAGAGAGAGATTGACTGGAACACAGAGAGAGAGAGAGATTGACTGGAACACAGAGAGAGAGAGAGATGGACTAGAACAGAGAGAGAGAGAGATTGACTGGAACACAGGGAGAGAGAGATTGACAGGAACACAGGGAGAGAGAGATTGACTGGAACACAAAGAGAGAGAGAGATTGACTGGAACACAGAAATAGAGAGAGATTGACTGGAACACAGAGAGAGAGAGATTGACTGGAGCACAGGGAGAGAGAGATTGACTGTAACACAGGGAGAGAGAGAGATTAATTGGAACACAGGGACAGAGAGAGATTAACTGGAACACAGGGACAGAGAGAGATTGACTGGAACACAGGGAGAGAGAATGAGAGATTGACTGGAACACAGAGAGAGAGATTGACTGGAATAGAGTGAGAGAGAGAGATTGACTGGAACACAGAGAGAGAGAGACATTGTGTGGAACAGAGAGAGAGAGAGATTGACTGGAACACAGAGAATGAGATTCAGAAATTGACTGGAACACTGAGAGAGAGAAACATTGACTGGAACACATCGAGAGAGAGAGAGATTGACTGGAACACAGAGAAGGAGAGAGATTGACTGGAACACAGAAAGAGAGAGAGATTGAATGGAACACAGAGAGAGAGAGATTGACTGGAACACAGAGAGAGAGAGAGAGATTGACTGGAACAGAGAGAAAGAGAGAGCTTGACTGGAACACAGGGAAAGAGAGGGAGAGTGTGACTGGAACACAGAGAGAGAGATTGACTGGAACACTGGGAGAGAGGGAGAGATTGACTGGAACACAGAGAACGAGAGATTGACTGGAACACAGGGACAGAGAGAGATTGACTGGAACACAGAGAGAGAGAGAGATTGACAGGAACACAGGGAGAGAGACAGATTGACTGGAACACAGAGAGAGAGACAGATTGACTGGAACACAGAGAGCGAGATTGACGAACATCGAGAGAGAGAGATTGAATGGAACACAGAGTAATAGGGAGAGATTGACTGGAACACAGAGAGAGAGAGAGATTGAGTGGAACACAGAGAGAGAGAGATTGACTGGAACACAGAGAGAGAGAGGTTGACTGGAACACAGAGAATGAGATTCAGAAATTGACTGGACCACTGAGAGAGAGAGACAGTGACTGGAACACAGAGAGAGAGAGAGATTGACTGGAACAGACTGAAAGAGGGAGAGATTGACTGGAACACAGAGAAGGAGAGAGATTGACTGGAACACAGAGAAAGAGAGAGAGATTGACTGGAACACAGAGAGAGAGAGATTGACTGGAACAGACTGAAAGAGAGAGAGATTGACTGGAACACAGAGAAGGAGAGAGATTGCCTGGAACGCAGAGAAACAGAGAGATTGACTGGAACACAGAGAGAGAGAGAGAGATTGACTGGAACACAGAGAAAGAGAGAGATTGCCTGGAACACAGAGAGTGAGTGGGATTGACTGGAACACAGAGAGAGAGAGATTGACTGGAACACAGAGAGAGAGAGATGGACTGGACCACAGAGAAAGAGAGAGGGATTGACTGGAACACAGGGACAGAGAGAGATTGAGTGGAACACAGAGAGTGAGAGATTGACTGGAACACAGAGAGAGAGAGATTGACTGGACCACAGAGAAAGAGAGAGAGATTGACAGGAACACAGAGGAAGAGAGAGATTGAGTGGAACAGAGAGAGAGGGAGATTGACAGGATCAGAGGGACAGAGAGAGATTGACTGGAACACAGAGAGAGACAGAGAGAGAGAGAGAGATTGACTGGAACACAGAGAAAGAGAGAGATTGACTGGAACACTGAGAAAGAGAGAGATTGACTGGAACACAGAGAGGGAGAGAGATTGACTGGAACACAGAGAGAGAGAGATTGACTGGAACACAGAGAGAGAGAGATTAACTGGAACACAGAGAGAGAGAGATTGACTGGAACACAGAGAGAGAGAGATTGAGTGGAACACAGAGAGTGAGAGATTGACTGGAACACAGAGAGAGAGAGATTGACTGGACCACAGAGAAAGAGAGAGAGATTGACAGGAACACAGAGGAAGAGAGAGATTGAGTGGAACAGAGAGAGAGGGAGATTGACAGGATCAGAGGGACAGAGAGAGATTGACTGGAACACAGAGAGAGAGAGAGAGAGAGATTGACTGGAACACAGAGAAAGAGAGAGATTGACTGGAACACTGAGAAAGAGAGAGATTGACTGGAACACAGAGAGGGAGAGAGATTGACTGGAACACAGAGAGAGAGAGAGATTGACTGGAACACAGAGAGAGAGAGATTAACTGGAACACAGAGAGAGAGAGATTGACTGGAACACTGAGAGAGAAAGAGATTGACTGGAACACAGGGAGAGGGATGAGATTGACTGGAACACAGAGAGATAGAGAGAGAGATTGACTGGAACACAGGGAGAGAGAGATTGACTGGAACACTGAGAGAGAGAGAGATTGACTGGAACACAGAGAGATAGAGAGAGAGATTGACTGGAACACAGAGAAAGAGAGATTGACTGGAACACAGAGAAAGAGAGATTGACTGGAACACAGAGAGAGAGAGAGAGATTGACTGGAACACAGGGAGAGAGAGATTGACTGGAACACAGAAATAGAGAGAGATTGACTGGAACACAGAGAGAGAGAGATTGACTGGAACACAGAGAGAGAGAGATTGACTGGAACACAGAGAGAGAGAGATTGACTGGAACACAGGGAGAGAGAGATTGACTGTAACACAGGGAGAGAGAGAGATTAATTGGAACACAGGGACAGAGAGAGATTAACTGGAACACAGGGACAGAGAGAGATTGACTGGAACACAGGGAGAGAGAATGAGAGATTGACTGGAACACAGAGAGAGAGATTGACTGGAACACAGAGAGAGAGAGAGATTGACTGGAACACAGAGAGAGAGAGATTAACTGGAACACAGAGAGAGGAGAGATTGACTGGAACACAGAGAGAGAGAGATTGACTGGAACACTGAGAGAGAGAGATTGACTGGAACAGAGAGAAAGATTGACTGGAACACAGAGAGAGAAAGAGATTGACTGGAACACAGGGAGAGGGATGAGATTGACTGGAACACAGAGAGAGAGAGAGAGATTGACTGGAACACAGAAGAGAGAGAGATTGACTGGAACACAGAGAGAGAGAGAGATGGACTGGAACAGAGAGAGAGACAGAGATTGACTGGAACACACAGAGAGAGAGAGATTGACTGGAACACAGGGAGTGAGAGAGATTGACTGGAACAGAGAGAGAGAGACAGAGATTGACAGGAACACAAAGAGAGAGAGAGATTGACTGGAACACAGAAATAGAGAGAGATTGACTGGAACACAGAGAGAGAGAGATTGACTGGAACACAGGGAGAGAGAGATTGACTGTAACACAGGGAGAGAGAGAGATTAACTGGAACACAGGGACAGAGAGAGATTAACTGGAACACAGGGACAGAGAGAGATTGACTGGAACACAGGGAGAGAGAATGAGAGATTGACTGGAACACAGAGAGAGAGATTGACTGGAATACAGAGAGAGAGAGAGATTGACTCGAACACAGAGAGAGAGAGACAGAGATTGAGTGGAACACAGAGAGAGAGAGATTGACTGGAACAGAGAGAGTGAGAGATTGACTGGAACACAGAGAATGAGATTCAGAAATTGACTGGAACACAGAGAGAGAGAGACATTGACTGGAACACATCGGGAGAGAGAGATTGACTGGAACACAGAGAAGGAGAGAGATTGACTGGAACACAGAAAGAGAGAGAGATTGAATGGAACACAGAGAGCGATTGACTGGAACACAGAGAGAGAGAGAGATTGCCTGGAACACAGGGGGAGAGTGAGTGGGATTGACTGGAACAAGAGAGAGAGAGAGATTGACTGGAACACAGAGAGAGATTGACTGGAACACAGAGAGAGAGAGAGATTGCCTGGAACACAGGGAGAGAGTGAGTGGGATTGACTGGAACACAGAGAGAGAGAGAGATTGACTGGAACTCTGAGAGAGAGAGAGATTGACTCGAACACTGAGAGAGAGAGAGATTGACTGGAACACTGAGAGAGAGAGAGATGGACTGGAACACAGAGAGATAGAGAGAGAGATTGACTGGAACACAGAGAAAGAGATATTGACTGAACACAGAAGAGAGAGAGAGATTGACTGGAACACAAGGAGAGAGAGAGATTGACTGGAACACATAGAGAGAGAGAGATTGACTGGAACACAGAGAGAGAGAGAGATTGACTGGAACACAGGGATAGAGAGATTGACTAGAACACAGGGAGAGAGAGAGATTGACTGGAACACAGAGAGAGAGAGAGATTGACTGGACCAGAGAGAGAGACAGAGATTGACTGGAACAGATAGAGAGGGAGAGATTGACTGGAACACAGAGAGAGGGAGAGATTGACTGGAACACAGGGTGAGAGAGAGATTGACTGGAACAGAGAGAGAGACAGTGATTGACTGGAACACATAGAGAGGGAGAGATTGACTGGAACACAGAGAGAGAGAGAGATTGACTGGAACACAGAGAGAGAGAGATTGACTGGAACACAGGGAGAGAGAGAGATTGACTGGAACAGAGAGAGAGACAGTGATTGACTGGAACACATAGAGAGGGAGAGATTGACTGGAACACAGAGATAGAGAGAGATTGACTGGAACACAGAGAAAGAGAGAGAGATTGACTGGAACACAGAGAGAGAGAGATTGACTGGAACACAGAGAAAGACAGAGAGATTGACTGGAACACAGAGAGAGAGAGAGATTGACTGGAACAGAGAGAGAGAGAGAGATTGACTGGAACACAGAGAAAGAGAGAGATTGACTGGAACACAGAGAGAGAGTGATTGACTGGAACACAGGGACAGAGAGAGATTGACTGGAACACAGAGAGAGAGATTGACAGGAACACAGGGAGAGAGACAGCTTGACTGGAACACAGAGAGAGAGATTGACTGGAACAGACTGAAAGAGAGAGAGATTGACTGGAACACAGAGAGAGAGAGATTTACTGGAACACAGAGAAAGAGAGAGATTGACTGGAACACAGAGAAAGAGAGAGAGATTGACTGGAACACAGACAGAGAGAGATTGACTGGAACAGACTGAAAGAGAGAGATTGACTGGAACACAGAGAGAGAGAGAAAGATTGACTGGAACACAGAGAGAGAGAGAGATTGACTGGAACACAGGGAGAGAGAGACAGAGTTTGACTGGAACACAGACAGAGAGAGAGAGATTGACTGGAACACAGGGACAGAGAGAGATTGACTGGAACACAGAGAGAGAGAGAAAGATTGACTGGAACACAGAGAGAGAGAGAGATTGACTGGAACACAGGGAGAGAGAGAGAGAGTTTGACAGGAACACAGACAGAGAGAGAGAGATTGACTGGAACACAGGGACAGAGAGAGATTGACTGGAACACAGAGAGAGAGAGAGCTTGACTGGAACACAGGGAGAGAGTGAGAGAGTTTGACTGGAACACAGAGAGAGAGAGATTGACTGGAACACAGGGAGAGAGTGACAGATTGACTGGAACGCAGGGAGAGAGATTGACTGGAATACAGATAGAGAGAGAGATTGATGAACATAGAGAGAGAGAGATTGAATGGAACACAGAGAAATAGAGAGAGATTGACTGGAACACACAGAGAGAGAGAGAGATTGACTGGAACACAGAGAGAGAGAGAGATTGACTGGAACACAGAGAGAGAGAGATTGACTGGAACACAGGGACAGAGAGAGATTGACTGGAACACAGAGAGAGAGAGAGCTTGACTGGACCATAGGGAGAGAGAGAGAGATTTTGACTGGAACACAGAGAGAGAGATTGACTGGAACAGAGAAATAGAGAGAGATGGACTGGAACACAGAGAGAGATAGAGAGATTGACTGGAACACAGAGAGAGAGAGATTGACTGGACACAGGGACAGAGAGAGGATGACTGGAACACAGGGAGAGAGAAAGAGAGATTGAATGGAACACAGAGAGAGAGATTGACTGGAACACAGAGAGAGAGTGAGATTGACTGGAACACAGAGAGAGAGAGAGACAGAGATTGACTGGAACGCATAGAGAGAGAGTCATTGACTGGAACACAGAGAAAGAGAGATTGAGTGAACACAGAGAGAGAGAAAGATTGAATGGAACACAGAGATCGAGAGAGATTGACTGGAACACAGGGACAGAGAGAGATCGACTGGCACACAGGGAGAGAGTGAGAGAGTTTAACTGGAACACAGAGAGAGAGAGATTGACTGGAACACAGGGACAGAGAGAGATTGACTGGAACACAGAGAGAGAGAGAGATTGACTGGAACGCCGGGACAGAGTGAGAGAATTTGACTGGAACACAGAGAGAGAGAGATTGACTGGAACACAGGGACAGAGAGAGATTGACTGTAACACAGGGAGAGAGAGAGATTGATGGAACACAGGAAGAGAGAATGAGAGATTGACTGTAACACAGAGAGAGAGATTGACTGGAATACAGAGAGAGAGAGATTGACTGGAACACAGAGAGAGAGAGACAGAGATTGAGTGGAACACAGAGAGAGAGAGATTGACTGGAACAGAGAGAGAGAGAGATTGACTGGAACACAGAGAATGAGATTCAGAAATTGACTGGAACACTGAGAGAGAGAGACATTGACTGGAACACATCGAGAGAGAGAGATTGACTGGAACAGACTGAAAGAGAGAGAGATTGACTGGAACACAGAGAAGGAGAGTGATTGACTGGATCACAGAAAGAGAGAGAGATTGACTGGAACACAGAGAGAGAGAGATTGACTGGAAGACAGAGAGAGAGAGAGATTGACTGGAACACAGAGAAAGAGAGAGATTGCCTGGAACGCAGGGAGAGAGTGAGTGGGATTGACTGGAACACAGAGAGAGAGAGAGATTGACTGGAACACAGAGAAAGAGAGAGCTTGACTGGAACACAGGGAAAGAGTGGGACAGTGTGACTGGAACACAGAGAGAGAGATTGACTGGAACACTGGGAGAGAGAGAGAGATTGACTGGAACACAGAGAAAGAGAGATTGACTGGAACACAGGGACAGAGAGAGATTGACTGGAACACAGAGAGCGAGATTGACTGGAACACTGAGAGAGAGAGAGATTGAATGGAACACAGGGAAATAGTGAGAGATTGACTGGAACACAGAGAGAGAGAGAGATTGACTGGAACACAGAGAAAGAGAGAGCTTGACTGGAACACAGGGAAAGAGAGGGAGAGTGTGACTGGAACACAGAGAGAGAGATTGACTGGAACACTGGGAGAGAGAGAGAGATTGACTGGAACACAGAGAACGAGAGATTGACTGGAACACAGGGACAGAGAGAGATTGACTGGAACACAGAGAGGGAGAGATTGACTGGAACACAGAGAGAGAGATTGACTGGAATAGAGTGAGAGAGAGAGATTGACTGGAACACAGTGAGAGAGAGACATTGTGTGGAACAGAGAGAGAGAAAGATTGACTGGAACACAGAGAATGAGATTCAGAAATTGACTGGAACACTGAGAGAGAGAGACATTGACTGGAACACATCGAGAGAGAGAGAGATTGACTGGAACACAGAGAAGGAGAGAGATTGACTGGAACACAGAAAGAGAGAGAGATTGAATGGAACACAGAGAGAGAGAGATTGACTGGAACACAGAGAGAGAGAGAGATTGACTGGAACACAGAGAAAGAGAGAGCTTGACTGGAACACAGGGAAAGAGAGGGAGAGTGTGACTGGAACACAGAGAGAGAGATTGACTGGAACACTGGGAGAGAGGGAGAGATTGACTGGAACACAGAGAACGAGAGATTGACTGGAACACAGGGACAGAGAGAGATTGACTGGAACACAGAGAGAGAGAGAGATTGACAGGAACACAGGGAGAGAGACAGATTGACTGGAACACAGAGAGAGAGACAGATTGACTGGAACACAGAGAGCGAGATTGACGAACATCGAGAGAGAGAGATTGAATGGAACACAGATTAATAGGGAGAGATTGACTGGAACACAGAGAGAGAGAGAGATTGAGTGGAACACAGAGAGAGAGAGATTGACTGGAACACAGAGAGAGAGAGGTTGACTGGAACACAGAGAATGAGATTCAGAAATTGACTGGACCACTGAGAGAGAGAGACAGTGACTGGAACACAGAGAGAGAGAGAGATTGACTGGAACAGACTGAAAGAGGGAGAGATTGACTGGAACACAGAGAAGGAGAGAGATTGACTGGAACACAGAGAAAGAGAGAGAGATTGACTGGAACACAGAGAGAGAGAGATTGACTGGAACAGACTGAAAGAGAGAGAGATTGACTGGAACACAGAGAAGGAGAGAGATTGCCTGGAACGCAGAGAAAGAGAGAGATTGACTGGAACACAGAGAGAGAGAGAGAGATTGACTGGAACACAGAGAAAGAGAGAGATTGCCTGGAACACAGGGAGAGAGTGAGTGGGATTTACTGGAACACAGAGAGAGAGAGAGAGATTGACTGGAACACAGAGAGAGAGAGAGATTGACTGGAACACAGAGAGAGAGAGAGATTGACTGGAACACAGAGAGAGAGAGATTGACTGGAACACAGAGAGAGAGAGATTGACTGGACCACAGAGAAAGAGAGAGGGATTGACTGGAACACAGGGACAGAGAGAGATTGAGTGGAACACAGAGAGTGAGAGATTGACTGGAACACAGAGAGAGAGAGATTGACTGGACCACATAGAAAGAGAGAGAGATTGACTGGAACACAGAGGAAGAGATAGATTGAGTGGAACAGAGAGAGAGGGAGATTGACAGGATCAGAGGGACAGAGAGAGATTGACTGGAACACAGAGAGAGAGAGAGAGAGATAGAGATTGACTGGAACACAGAGAAAGAGAGAGATTGACTGGAACACAGAGAAAGAGAGAGATTGACTGGAACACAGAGAGGGAGAGAGATTGACTGGAACACAGAGAGAGAGATTGACTGGAACACAGAGAGAGAGAGAGTGATTGACTGGAACACAGAGAAAGAGTGAGATTGACTGGAACACAGAGAGAGAGAGAGATTGACTGGAACACAGAGAGAGAGAGATTAACTGGAACACAGAGAGAGAGAGATTGACTGGAACACAGAGAGAGAGAGATTGACTGGAACACTGAGAGAGAGAGATTGACTGGAACAGAGAGAGAGATTGACTGGAACACAGAGAGAGAAAGAGATTGACTGGAACACAGGGAGAGGGATGAGATTGACTGGAACACAGAGAGATAGAGAGTGAGATTGACTGGAACACAGGGAGAGAGAGATTGACTGGAACACAGAGAGATAGAGAGAGAGATTGACTGGAACACTGAGAGAGAGAGATTGACTGGAACAGAGAGAAAGATTGACTGGAACACAGAGAGAGAAAGAGATTGACTGGAACACAGAGAGAGAAAGAGATTGACTGGAACACAGGGAGAGGGATGAGATTGACTGGAACACAGAGAGATAGAGAGAGAGATTGACTGGAACACAGGGAGAGAGAGATTGACTGGAACACTGAGAGAGAGAGAGATTGACTGGAACACAGAGAGAGAGAGAGAGAGATTGACTGGAACACAGAGAGAGAGAGAGATTGACTGGAACACAGAGAGAGAGAGAGATGGACTGGAACAGAGAGAGAGACAGAGATTGACTGGAACACACAGAGAGAGAGAGATTGACTGGAACACAGGGAGTGAGAGAGATTGACTGGAACAGAGAGAGAGAGAGATTGACTGGAACACAGAGAGAGAGAGAGAGATTGACTGGAACACAAAGAGAGAGAGAGATTGACTGGAACACAGAAATAGAGAGAGATTGACTGGAACACAGAGAGAGAGAGATTGACTGGAACACAGGGAGAGAGAGATTGACTGGAACACAGAAATAGAGAGAGATTGACTGGAACACAGAGAGAGAGAGATTGACTGGAACACAGGGAGAGAGATTTTGACTGTAACAAAGGGAGAGAGAGAGATTAACTGGAACACAGGGACAGAGAGCGATTAACTGGAACACAGGGACAGAGAGAGATTAACTGGAACACAGGGAGAGAGAATGAGAGATTGACTGGAACACAGAGAGAGGGATTGACTGGAATACAGAGAGAGAGAGTGATTGACTGGAACACAGAGAGAGAGAGACAGAGATTGAGTGGAACACAGAGAGACAGAGATTGAGTGGAACAGAGAGAGAGAGAGATTGACTGGAACACAGAGAATGAGATTCAGAAATTGACTAGAACACTGAGAGAGAGAGACATTGACTGGAACGCATCGAGAGAGAGAGATTGACTGGAACACAGAGAAGGAGAGAGATTGACTGGAACACAGAAAGAGAGAGAGATTGAATGGAACACAGAGAGCGATTGACTGGAACACAGAGAGAGAGAGAGATTGCCTGGAACACAGGGGGAGATTGAGTGGGATTGACTGGAACACAGAGAGAGAGAGAGATTGACTGGAACACAGAGAGAGATTGACTGGAACACAGAGAGAGAGAGAGATTGCCTGGAACACAGGGAGAGAGTGAGTGGGATTGACTGGAACACAGAGAGAGAGAGAGATTGACTGGAACACTGAGAGAGAGAGAGATTGACTCGAACACTGAGAGAGAGAGAGATTGACTGGAACACTGAGAGAGAGAGAGATGGACTGGAACACAGAGAGATAGAGAGAGAGATTGACTGGAACACAGAGAAAGAGATATTGACTGAACACAGAAGAGAGAGATAGATTGAGTGGAACAGAGAGAGAGGGAGATTGACAGGATCAGAGGGACAGAGAGAGATTGACTGGAACACAGAGAGAGAGAGAGAGAGAGATAGAGATTGACTGGAACACAGAGAAAGAGAGAGATTGACTGGAACACAGAGAAAGAGAGAGATTGACTGGAACACCCAGAGGGAGAGAGATTGACTGGAACACAGAGAGAGAGAGATTGACTGGAACACAGAGAGAGAGAGTGATTGACTGGAACACAGAGAAAGAGTGAGATTGACTGGAACACAGAGAGAGAGAGATTAACTGGAACACAGAGAGAGAGAGATTGACTGGAACACAGAGAGAGAGAGAGATTGACTGGAACACTGAGAGAGAGAGATTGACTGGAACAGAGAGAGAGATTGACTGGAACACAGAGAGAGAAAGAGATTGACTGGAACACAGGGAGAGGGATGAGATTGACTGGAACACAGAGAGATAGAGAGTGAGATTGACTGGAACACAGGGAGAGAGAGATTGACTGGAACACAGAGAGATAGAGAGAGAGATTGACTGGAACACTGAGAGAGAGAGATTGACTGGAACAGAGAGAAAGATTGACTGGAACACAGAGAGAGAAAGAGATTGACTGGAACACAGGGAGAGGGATGAGATTGACTGGAACACAGAGAGATAGAGAGAGAGATTGACTGGAACACAGGGAGAGAGAGATTGACTGGAACACTGAGAGAGAGAGAGATTGACTGGAACACAGAGAGAGAGAGATTGACTGGAACACAGAGAGATAGAGAGAGAGATTGACTGGAACACAGAGAAAGAGAGATTGACTGAACACAGAAGAGAGAGAGATTGACTGGAACACAGGGAGAGAGAGAGATTGACTGGAACACAGAGAGAGAGAGAGATTGACTGGAACACAGAGAGAGAGAGAGATGGACTGGAACAGAGAGAGAGACAGAGATTGACTGGAACACACAGAGAGAGAGAGATTGACTGGAACACAGGGAGTGAGAGAGATTGACTGGAACAGAGAGAGAGAGAGATTGACTGGAACACAGAGAGAGAGAGAGAGATTGACTGGAACACAAAGAGAGAGAGAGATTGACTGGAACACAGAAACAGAGAGAGATTGACTGGAACACAGAGAGAGAGAGATTGACTGGAACACAGGGAGAGAGAGATTGACTGGAACACAGAAATAGAGAGAGATTGACTGGAACACAGAGAGAGAGAGATTGACTGGAACACAGGGAGAGAGAGTTTGACTGTAACACAGGGAGAGAGAGAGATTAACTGGAACACAGGGACAGAGAGCGATTAACTGGAACACAGGGACAGAGAGAGATTAACTGGAACACAGGGAGAGAGAATGAGAGATTGACTGGAACACAGAGAGAGAGATTGACTGGAATACAGAGAGAGAGAGAGATTGACTGGAACACAGAGAGAGAGAGACAGAGATTGAGTGGAACACAGAGAGACAGAGATTGAGTGGAACAGAGAGAGAGAGAGATTGACTGGAACACAGAGAATGAGATTCAGAAATTGACTAGAACACTGAGAGAGAGAGACATTGACTGGAACACATAGAGAGAGAGAGATTGACTGGAACACAGAGAGAGAGAGAGATTGACTGGACCACATAGAAAGAGAGAGAGATTGACTGGAACACAGAGGAAGAGATAGATTGAGTGGAACAGAGAGAGAGGGAGATTGACAGGATCAGAGGGACAGAGAGAGATTGACTGGAACACAGAGAGAGAGAGAGAGAGAGATAGAGATTGACTGGAACACAGAGAAAGAGAGAGATTGACTGGAACACAGAGAAAGAGAGAGATTGACTGGAACACAGAGAGGGAGAGAGATTGACTGGAACACAGAGAGAGAGAGATTGAATGGAACACAGAGAGAGAGAGAGTGATTGACTGGAACACAGAGAAAGAGTGAGATTGACTGGAACACAGAGAGAGAGAGAGATTGACTGGAACACAGAGAGAGAGAGATTAACTGGAACACAGAGAGAGAGAGATTGACTGGAACACAGAGAGAGAGAGATTGACTGGAACACTGAGAGAGAGAGATTGACTGTAACACAGGGAGAGAGATTGACTGGAACAGAGAGAGAGATTGACTGGAACACAGAGAGAGAAAGAGATTGACTGGAACACAGGGAGAGGGATGAGATTGACTGGAACACAGAGAGATAGAGAGTGAGATTGACTGGAACACAGGGAGAGAGAGATTGACTGGAACACAGAGAGATAGAGAGAGAGATTGACTGGAACACTGAGAGAGAGAGAGATTGACTGGAACACAGAGAGAGAGAGAGAGAGAGATTGACTGGAACACAGAGAAAGAGAGATTGACTGAACACAGAAGAGAGAGAGATTGACTGGAACACAGAGAGAGAGAGAGATGGACTGGAACAGAGAGAGAGACAGAGATTGACTGGAACACACAGAGAGAGAGAGATTGACTGGAACACAGGGGAGGGATGAGATTGACTGGAACACAGAGAGATAGAGAGAGAGATTGACTGGAACACAGAAGAGAGAGAGAGAGAGATTGACTGGAACACAGAAATAGAGAGAGATTGACTGGAACACAGAGAGAGAGAGATTGACTGGAACACAGGGAGAGAGAGTTTGACTGTAACACAGGGAGAGAGAGAGATTAACTGGAACACAGGGACAGAGAGCGATTAACTGGAACACAGGGACAGAGAGAGATTGACTGGAACACAGGGAGAGAGAATGAGAGATTGACTGGAACACAGAGAGAGAGATTGACTGGAATACAGAGAGAGAGAGAGATTGACTGGAACACAGAGAGAGAGAGACAGAGATTGAGTGGAACACAGAGAGACAGAGATTGAGTGGAACAGAGAGAGAGAGAGATTGACTGGAACACAGAGAATGAGATTCAGAAATTGACTAGAACACTGAGAGAGAGAGACATTGACTGGAACACAGAGAAGGAGAGAGATTGACTGGAACACAGAAAGAGAGAGAGATTGAATGGAACACAGAGAGCGATTGACTGGAACACAGAGAGAGAGAGAGATTGACTGGAACACAGAGAGAGATTGACTGGAACACAGGGAGAGAGTGAGTGGGATTGACTGGAACACAGAGAGAGAGAGAGATTGACTGGAACACTGAGAGAGAGAGAGATTGACTCGAACACTGAGAGAGAGAGAGAGATTGACTGGAACACTGAGAGAGAGAGAGATTGACTGGAACACTGAGAGAGAGAGAGATGGACTGGAACACAGAGAGATAGAGAGAGAGATTGACTGGAACACAGAGAAAGAGATATTGACTCAACACAGAAGAGAGAGATAAATTGACTCGAACACAAGGAGAGAGAGAGATTGACTGGAACACAGAGAGAGAGAGAGATTGACTGGAACACAGGGAGAGAGAGATTGACTAGAACAGAGGGAGAGAGAGAGATTTTCTGGAACACAGAGAGAGAGAGAGATTGACTGGACCAGAGAGAGAGACAGAGATTGACTGGAACAGATAGAAAGGGAGAGATTGACTGGAACACAGAGAGAGAGAGAGATTGACTGGAACACAGGGAGAGAGAGAGATTGACTGGAACAGAGAGAGAGACAGTGATTTACTGGAACACATAGAGAGGGAGAGATTGACTGGATCACAGAGAGAGAGAGAGATTGACTGGAACACAGAGAGAGAGTGATTGACTGGAACACAGGGAGAGAGAGAGATTGACTGGAACAGAGAGAGAGACAGTGATTGACTGGAACACATAGAGAGGGAGAGATTGACTGGAACACAGAGAAAGAGAGAGATTGACTGGAACACAGAGAAAGAGAGAGAGATTGACTGGAACACAGAGAGAGAGAGATTGACTGGAACACAGAGAAAGACAGAGAGATTGACTGGAACACAGAGAGAGAGAGAGATTGACTGGAACACAGAGAGAGAGAGATTGACTGGAACACAGGGAGAGAGAGAGATTGACTGGAACAGAGAGAGAGACAGTGATTGACTGGAACACATAGAGAGGGAGAGATTGACTGGAACACAGAGAAAGAGAGAGATTGACTGGAACACAGAGAAAGAGAGAGAGATTGACTGGAACACAGAGAGAGAGAGATTGACTGGAACACAGAGAAAGACAGAGAGATTGACTGGAACACAGAGAGAGAGAGAGATTGACTGGAACAGAGAGAGAGAGAGAGATTGACTGGAACACAGAGAAAGAGAGAGATTGACTGGAACACAGAGAGAGAGTGATTGACTGGAACACAGGGACAGAGAGAGATTGACTGGAACACAGAGAGAGAGATTGACAGGAACACAGGGAGAGAGACAGATTGACTGGAACACAGAGAGAGAGATTGACTGGAACAGACTGAAAGAGAGAGAGATTGACTGGAACACAGAGAGAGAGAGATTTACTGGAACACAGAGAAAGAGAGAGATTGACTGGAACACAGAGAAAGAGAGAGAGATTGACTGGAACACAGACAGAGAGAGATTGACTGGAACAGACTGAAAGAGAGAGATTGACTGGAACACAGAGAGAGAGAGAAAGATTGACTGGAACACAGAGAGAGAGAGAGATTGACTGGAACACAGGGAGAGAGAGAGAGAGTTTGACTGGAACACAGACAGAGAGAGAGAGATTGACTGGAACACAGGGACAGAGAGAGATTGACTGGAACACAGAGAGAGAGAGAAAGATTGACTGGAACACAAAGAGAGAGAGAGAGATTGACTGGAACACAGGGAGAGAGAGAGAGAGTTTGACAGGAACACAGACAGAGAGAGAGAGATTGACTGGAACACAGGGACAGAGAGAGATTGACTGGAACACAGAGAGAGAGAGAGCTTGACTGGAACACAGGGAGAGAGTGAGAGAGTTTGACTGGAACACAGAGAGAGAGAGATTGACTGGAACACAGGGAGAGAGTGACAGATTGACTGGAACGCAGGGAGAGAGATTGACTGGAATACAGATAGAGAGAGAGATTGATGAACATAGAGAGAGAGAGATTGAATGGAACACAGAGAAATAGAGAGAGATTGACTGGAACACACACAGAGAGAGAGAGATTGACTGGAACACAGAGAGAGAGAGATTGACTGGAACACAGAGAGAGAGAGATTGACTGGCACACAGGGACAGAGAGAGATTGACTGGAACACAGAGAGAGAGAGAGCTTGACTGGACCATAGGGAGAGAGAGAGAGATTTTGACTGGAACACAGAGAGAGAGATTGACTGGAACAGAGAAATAGAGAGAGATGGACTGGAACACAGAGAGAGATAGAGAGATTGACTGGAACACAGAGAGAGAGAGATTGACTGGACACAGGGATAGAGAGAGGATGACTGGAACACAGGGAGAGAGAAAGAGAGATTGAATGGAACACAGAGAGAGAGATTGACTGGAACACAGAGAGAGAGTGAGATTGACTGCAACACAGAGAGAGAGAGAGACAGAGATTGACTGGAACGCATAGAGAGAGAGTCATTGACTGGAACACAGAGAAAGAGAGATTGAGTGAACACAGAGAGAGAGAAAGATTGAATGGAACACAGAGATCGAGAGAGATTGACTGGAACACAGGGACAGAGAGAGATCGACTGGCACACAGGGAGAGAGTGAGAGAGTTTAACTGGAACACAGAGAGAGAGAGATTGACTGGAACACAGGGACAGAGAGAGATTGACTGGAACACAGAGAGAGAGAGAGATTGACTGGAACGCCGGGACAGAGTGAGAGAATTTGACTGGAACACAGAGAGAGAGAGATTGACTGGAACACAGAGAAAGAGAGAGAGATTGACTGGAACACAGAGAGAGAGAGATTGACTGGAACACAGAGAAAGACAGAGAGATTGACTGGAACACAGAGAGAGAGAGAGATTGACTGGAACAGAGAGAGAGAGAGAGATTGACTGGAACACAGAGAAAGAGAGAGATTGACTGGAACACAGAGAGAGAGTGATTGACTGGAACACAGGGACAGAGAGAGATTGACTGGAACACAGAGAGAGAGATTGACAGGAACACAGGGAGAGAGACAGATTGACTGGAACACAGAGAGAGAGATTGACTGGAACAGACTGAAAGAGAGAGAGATTGACTGGAACACAGAGAGAGAGAGATTTACTGGAACACAGAGAAAGAGAGAGATTGACTGGAACACAGAGAAAGAGAGAGAGATTGACTGGAACACAGACAGAGAGAGATTGACTGGAACAGACTGAAAGAGAGAGATTGACTGGAACACAGAGAGAGAGAGAAAGATTGACTGGAACACAGAGAGAGAGAGAGATTGACTGGAACACAGGGAGAGAGAGAGAGAGTTTGACTGGAACACAGACAGAGAGAGAGAGATTGACTGGAACACAGGGACAGAGAGAGATTGACTGGAACACAGAGAGAGAGAGAAAGATTGACTGGAACACAAAGAGAGAGAGAGAGATTGACTGGAACACAGGGAGAGAGAGAGAGAGTTTGACAGGAACACAGACAGAGAGAGAGAGATTGACTGGAACACAGGGACAGAGAGAGATTGACTGGAACACAGAGAGAGAGAGAGCTTGACTGGAACACAGGGAGAGAGTGAGAGAGTTTGACTGGAACACAGAGAGAGAGAGATTGACTGGAACACAGGGAGAGAGTGACAGATTGACTGGAACGCAGGGAGAGAGATTGACTGGAATACAGATAGAGAGAGAGATTGATGAACATAGAGAGAGAGAGATTGAATGGAACACAGAGAAATAGAGAGAGATTGACTGGAACACACACAGAGAGAGAGAGATTGACTGGAACACAGAGAGAGAGAGATTGACTGGAACACAGAGAGAGAGAGATTGACTGGCACACAGGGACAGAGAGAGATTGACTGGAACACAGAGAGAGAGAGAGCTTGACTGGACCATAGGGAGAGAGAGAGAGATTTTGACTGGAACACAGAGAGAGAGATTGACTGGAACAGAGAAATAGAGAGAGATGGACTGGAACACAGAGAGAGATAGAGAGATTGACTGGAACACAGAGAGAGAGAGATTGACTGGACACAGGGATAGAGAGAGGATGACTGGAACACAGGGAGAGAGAAAGAGAGATTGAATGGAACACAGAGAGAGAGATTGACTGGAACACAGAGAGAGAGTGAGATTGACTGCAACACAGAGAGAGAGAGAGACAGAGATTGACTGGAACGCATAGAGAGAGAGTCATTGACTGGAACACAGAGAAAGAGAGATTGAGTGAACACAGAGAGAGAGAAAGATTGAATGGAACACAGAGATCGAGAGAGATTGACTGGAACACAGGGACAGAGAGAGATCGACTGGCACACAGGGAGAGAGTGAGAGAGTTTAACTGGAACACAGAGAGAGAGAGATTGACTGGAACACAGGGACAGAGAGAGATTGACTGGAACACAGAGAGAGAGAGAGATTGACTGGAACGCCGGGACAGAGTGAGAGAATTTGACTGGAACACAGAGAGAGAGAGATTGACTGGAACACAGGGACAGAGAGAGATTGACTGTAACACAGGGAGAGAGAGAGATTGATGGAACACAGGAAGAGAGAATGAGAGATTGACTGTAACACAGAGAGAGAGATTGACTGGAATACAGAGAGAGAGAGATTGACTGGAACACAGAGAGAGAGAGACAGAGATTGAGTGGAACACAGAGAGAGAGAGATTGACTGGAACAGAGAGAGAGAGAGATTGACTGGAACACAGAGAATGAGATTCAGAAATTGACTGGAACACTGAGAGAGAGAGACATTGACTGGAACACATCGAGAGAGAGAGATTGACTGGAACAGACTGAAAGAGAGAGAGATTGACTGGAACACAGAGAAGGAGAGTGATTGACTGGATCACAGAAAGAGAGAGAGATTGACTGGAACACAGAGAGAGAGAGATTGACTGGAACACAGAGAGAGAGAGAGATTGACTGGAACACAGAGAAAGAGAGAGATTGCCTGGAACGCAGGGAGAGAGTGAGTGGGATTGACTGGAACACAGAGAGAGAGAGAGATTGACTGGAACACAGAGAAAGAGAGAGCTTGACTGGAACACAGGGAAAGAGTGGGACAGTGTGACTGGAACACAGAGAGAGAGATTGACTGGAACACTGGGAGAGAGAGAGAGATTGACTGGAACACAGAGAAAGAGAGATTGACTGGAACACAGGGACAGAGAGAGATTGACTGGAACACAGAGAGCGAGATTGACTGGAACACTGAGAGAGAGAGAGATTGAATGGAACACAGGGAAATAGTGAGAGATTGACTGGAACACAGAGAGACAGAGAGATTGACTGGAACACAGAGAAAGAGAGAGCTTGACTGGAACACAGGGAAAGAGAGGGAGAGTGTGACTGGAACACAGAGAGAGAGATTGACTGGAACACTGGGAGAGAGAGAGAGATTGACTGGAACACAGAGAAGGAGAGATTGACTGGAACACAGGGACAGAGAGAGATTGACTGGAACACAGAGAGGGAGAGATTGACTGGAACACAGAGAGAGAGATTGACTGGAACACCGAGAAAGAGAGATTGACTGGAACACAGGGACAGAGAGAGATTGACTGGAACACAGGGAGAGAGAATGAGAGATTGACTGGAACACAGAGAGAGAGATTGACTGGAATAGAGTGAGAGAGAGAGATTGACTGGAACACAGTGAGAGAGAGACATTGTGTGGAACAGAGAGAGAGAAAGATTGACTGGAACACAGAGAATGAGATTCAGAAATTGACTGGAACACTGAGAGAGAGAGACATTGACTGGAACACATCGAGAGAGAGAGAGATTGACTGGAACACAGAGAAGGAGAGAGATTGACTGGAACACAGAAAGAGAGAGAGATTGAATGGAACACAGAGAGAGAGAGATTGACTGGAACACAGAGAGAGAGAGAGATTGACTGGAACACAGAGAAAGAGAGAGCTTGACTGGAACACAGGGAAAGAGAGGGAGAGTGTGACTGGAACACAGAGAGAGAGATTGACTGGAACACTGGAAGAGAGGGAGAGATTGACTGGAACACAGAGAACGAGAGATTGACTGGAACACAGGGACAGAGAGAGATTGACTGGAAGACAGAGAGAGAGAGAGATTGACAGGAACACAGGGAGAGAGACAGATTGACTGGAACACAGAGAGAGAGACAGATTGACTGGAACACAGAGAGCGAGATTGACGAACATCGAGAGAGAGAGATTGAATGGAACACAGATTAATAGGGAGAGATTGACTGGAACACAGAGAGAGAGAGAGATTGAGTGGAACACAGAGAGAGAGATTGACTGGAACACAGAGAGAGAGAGGTTGACTGGAACACAGAGAATGAGATTCAGAAATTGACTGGACCACTGAGAGAGAGAGACAGTGACTGGAACACAGAGAGAGAGAGAGATTGACTGGAACAGACTGAAAGAGGGAGAGATTGACTGGAACACAGAGAAGGAGAGAGATTGACTGGAACACAGAGAAAGAGAGAGAGATTGACTGGAACACAGAGAGAGAGAGATTGACTGGAACAGACTGAAAGAGAGAGAGATTGACTGGAACACAGAGAAGGAGAGAGATTGCCTGGAACGCAGAGAAAGAGAGAGATTGACTGGAACACAGAGAGAGAGAGAGAGATTGACTGGAACACAGAGAAAGAGAGAGATTGCCTGGAACACAGGGAGAGAGTGAGTGGGATTTACTGGAACACAGAGAGAGAGAGAGAGATTGACTGGAACACAGAGAGAGAGAGAGATTGACTGGAACACAGAGAGAGAGAGAGATTGACTGGAACACAGAGAGAGAGAGATTGACTGGAACACAGAGAGAGAGAGATTGACTGGACCACAGAGAAAGAGAGAGGGATTGACTGGAACACAGGGACAGAGAGAGATTGAGTGGAACACAGAGAGTGAGAGATTGACTGGAACACAGAGAGAGAGAGATTGACTGGACCACATAGAAAGAGAGAGAGATTGACTGGAACACAGAGGAAGAGATAGATTGAGTGGAACAGAGAGAGAGGGAGATTGACAGGATCAGAGGGACAGAGAGAGATTGACTGGAACACAGAGAGAGAGAGAGAGAGAGATAGAGATTGACTGGAACACAGAGAAAGAGAGAGATTGACTGGAACACAGAGAAAGAGAGAGATTGACTGGAACACAGAGAGGGAGAGAGATTGACTGGAACACAGAGAGAGAGAGATTGACTGGAACACAGAGAGAGAGAGAGTGATTGACTGGAACACAGAGAAAGAGTGAGATTGACTGGAACACAGAGAGAGAGAGAGATTGACTGGAACACAGAGAGAGAGAGATTAACTGGAACACAGAGAGAGAGAGATTGACTGGAACACAGAGAGAGAGAGATTGACTGGAACACTGAGAGAGAGAGATTGACTGGAACAGAGAGAGAGATTGACTGGAACACAGAGAGAGAAAGAGATTGACTGGAACACAGGGAGAGGGATGAGATTGACTGGAACACAGAGAGATAGAGAGTGAGATTGACTGGAACACAGGGAGAGAGAGATTGACTGGAACACAGAGAGATAGAGAGAGAGATTGACTGGAACACTGAGAGAGAGAGATTGACTGGAACAGAGAGAAAGATTGACTGGAACACAGAGAGAGAAAGAGATTGACTGGAACACAGGGAGAGGGATGAGATTGACTGGAACACAGAGAGATAGAGAGAGAGATTGACTGGAACACAGGGAGAGAGAAATTGACTGGAACACTGAGAGAGAGAGAGATTGACTGGAACACAGAGAGAGAGAGAGATGGACTGGAACAGAGAGAGAGACAGAGATTGACTGGAACACACAGAGAGAGAGAGATTGACTGGAACACAGGGAGTGAGAGAGAGATTGACTGGAACACAAAGAGAGAGAGAGATTGACTGGAACACAGAAATAGAGAGAGATTGACTGGAACACAGAGAGAGAGAGATTGACTGGAACACAGGGAGAGAGAGATTGACTGGAACACAGAAATAGAGAGAGATTGACTGGAACACAGAGAGAGAGAGATTGACTGGAACACAGGGAGAGAGAGTTTGACTGTAACACAGGGAGAGAGAGAGATTAACTGGAACACAGGGACAGAGAGCGATTAACTGGAACACAGGGACAGAGAGAGATTAACTGGAACACAGGGAGAGAGAATGAGAGATTGACTGGAACACAGAGAGAGAGATTGACTGGAATACAGAGAGAGAGAGAGATTGACTGGAACACAGAGAGAGAGAGACAGAGATTGAGTGGAACACAGAGAGACAGAGATTGAGTGGAACAGAGAGAGAGAGAGATTGACTGGAACACAGAGAATGAGATTCAGAAATTGACTAGAACACTGAGAGAGAGAGACATTGACTGGAACACATAGAGAGAGAGAGATTGACTGGAACACAGAGAAGGAGAGAGATTGACTGGAACACAGAAAGAGAGAGAGATTGAATGGAACACAGAGAGCGATTGACTGGAACACAGAGAGAGAGAGAGATTGCCTGGAACACAGGGGGAGATTGAGTGGGATTGACTGGAACACAGAGAGAGAGAGAGATTGACTGGAACACAGAGAGAGATTGACTGGAACACAGAGAGAGAGAGAGATTGCCTGGAACACAGGGAGAGAGTGAGTGGGATTGACTGGAACACAGAGAGAGAGAGAGATTGACTGGAACACTGAGAGAGAGAGAGATTGACTCGAACACTGAGAGAGAGAGAGATTGACTGGAACACTGAGAGAGAGAGAGATGGACTGGAACACAGAGAGATAGAGAGAGAGATTGACTGGAACACAGAGAAAGAGATATTGACTGAACACAGGAGAGAGAGATAGATTGACTCGAACACAAGGAGAGAGAGAGATTGACTGGAACACATAGAGAGAGAGAGATTGATTGGAACACAGAGAGAGAGAGAGATTGACTGGAACACAGGGAGAGAGAGATTGACTAGAACACAGGGAGAGAGAGAGATTGACTGGAACACAGAGAGAGAGAGAGATTGACTGGACCAGAGAGAGAGACAGAGATTGACTGGAACAGATAGAAAGGGAGAGATTGACTGGAACACAGAGAGAGAGAGAGATTGACTGGAACACAGAGAGAGAGAGAGATTGACTGGAACACAGAGAGAGAGAGATTGACTGGAACACAGGGAGAGAGAGAGATTGACTGGAACAGAGAGAGAGACAGTGATTGACTGGAACACATAGAGAGGGAGAGATTGACTGGAACACAGAGAAAGAGAGAGATTGACTGGAACACAGAGAAAGAGAGAGAGATTGACTGGAACACAGAGAGAGAGAGATTGACTGGAACACAGAGAAAGACAGAGAGATTGACTGGAACACAGAGAGAGAGAGAGATTGACTGGAACACAGAGAGAGAGAGATTGACTGGAACACAGGGAGAGAGAGAGATTGACTGGAACAGAGAGAGAGACAGTGATTGACTGGAACACATAGAGAGGGAGAGATTGACTGGAACACAGAGAAAGAGAGAGATTGACTGGAACACAGAGAAAGAGAGAGAGATTGACTGGAACACAGAGAGAGAGAGATTGACTGGAACACAGAGAAAGACAGAGAGATTGACTGGAACACAGAGAGAGAGAGAGATTGACTGGAACAGAGAGAGAGAGAGAGATTGACTGGAACACAGAGAAAGAGAGAGATTGACTGGAACACAGAGAGAGAGTGATTGACTGGAACACAGGGACAGAGAGAGATTGACTGGAACACAGAGAGAGAGATTGACAGGAACACAGGGAGAGAGACAGATTGACTGGAACACAGAGAGAGAGATTGACTGGAACAGACTGAAAGCGAGAGAGATTGACTGGAACACAGAGAGAGAGATTTACTGGAACACAGAGAAAGAGAGAGATTGACTGGAACACAGAGAAAGAGAGTGAGATTGACTGGAACACAGACAGAGAGAAATTGACTGGAACAGACTGAAAGAGAGAGATTGACTGGAACACAGAGAGAGAGAGAAAGATTG
This sequence comes from Isurus oxyrinchus, assembly GCA_026770705.1. Classification (NCBI taxonomy): domain Eukaryota; kingdom Metazoa; phylum Chordata; class Chondrichthyes; order Lamniformes; family Lamnidae; genus Isurus; species Isurus oxyrinchus. The sequence goes on along the minus strand of JANJGN010000591.1, from coordinate 278,065 downwards.
ACTGGAACACAGAGAGAGAGAGAGATTGACTGGAACACAGGGAGAGAGAGAGAGAGTTTGACTGGAACACAGAGAGAGAGAGAGAGATTGACTGGAACACAGGGACAGAGAGAGATTGACTGGAACACAGAGAGAGAGAGAAAGATTGACTGGAACACAGAGAGAGAGAGAGATTGACTGGAACACAGGGAGAGAGAGAGAGAGTTTGACAGGAACACAGACAGAGAGAGAGAGATTGACTGGAACACAGGGACAGAGAGAGATTGACTGGAACACAGAGAGAGAGAGAGCTTGACTGGAACACAGGGAGAGAGTGAGAGAGTTTGACTGGAACACAGAGAGAGAGAGATTGACTGGAACACAGGGAGAGAGTGACAGATTGACTGGAACGCAGGGAGAGAGATTGACTGGAATATAGATAGAGAGAGAGATTGATGAACATAGAGAGAGAGAGATTGAATGGAACACAGAGAAATAGAGAGAGATTGACTGGAACACACAGAGAGAGAGAGAGATTGACTGGAACACAGAGAGAGAGAGATTGACTGGAACACAGAGAGAGAGAGATTGACTGGAACACAGGGACAGAGAGAGATTGACTGGAACACAGAGAGAGAGAGAGCTTGACTGGACCATAGGGAGAGAGAGAGAGATTTTGACTGGAACACAGAGAGAGAGATTGACTGGAACAGAGAAATAGAGAGAGATGGACTGGAACACAGAGAGAGATAGAGAGATTGACTGGAACACAGAGAGAGAGAGATTGACTGGACACAGGGACAGAGAGAGGATGACTGGAACACAGGGAGAGAGAAAGAGAGATTGAATGGAACACAGAGAGAGAGATTGACTGGAACACAGAGAGAGAGTGAGATTGACTGGAACACAGAGAGAGAGAGAGACAGAGATTGACTGGAACGCATAGAGAGAGAGTCATTGACTGGAACACAGAGAACGAGAGATTGAGTGAACACAGAGAGAGAGAAAGATTGAATGGAACACAGAGATCGAGAGAGATTGACTGGAACACAGGGACAGAGAGAGATCGACTGGCACACAGGGAGAGAGTGAGAGAGTTTAACTGGAACACAGAGAGAGAGAGATTGACTGGAACACAGGGACAGAGAGAGATTGACTGGAACACAGAGAGAGAGAGAGATTGACTGGAACGCCGGGACAGAGTGAGAGAATTTGACTGGAACACAGAGAGAGAGAGATTGACTGGAACACAGGGACAGAGAGAGATTGACTGTAACACAGGGAGAGAGAGAGATTGATGGAACACAGGAAGAGAGAATGAGAGATTGACTGTAACACAGAGAGAGAGATTGACTGGAATACAGAGAGAGAGAGATTGACTGGAACACAGAGAGAGAGAGACAGAGATTGAGTGGAACACAGAGAGAGAGAGATTGACTGGAACAGAGAGAGAGAGAGATTGACTGGAACACAGAGAATGAGATTCAGAAATTGACTGGAACACTGAGAGAGAGAGACATTGACTGGAACACATCGAGAGAGAGAGATTGACTGGAACAGACTGAAAGAGAGAGAGATTGACTGGAACACAGAGAAGGAGAGTGATTGACTGGATCACAGAAAGAGAGAGAGATTGACTGGAACACAGAGAGAGAGAGATTGACTGGAACACAGAGAGAGAGAGAGATTGACTGGAACACAGAGAAAGAGAGAGATTGCCTGGAACGCAGGGAGAGAGTGAGTGGGATTGACTGGAACACAGAGAGAGAGAGAGATTGACTGGAACACAGAGAAAGAGAGAGCTTGACTGGAACACAGGGAAAGAGTGGGACAGTGTGACTGGAACAGAGAGAGAGAGATTGACTGGAACACTGGGAGAGAGAGAGAGATTGACTGGAACACAGAGAAAGAGAGATTGACTGGAACACAGGGACAGAGAGAGATTGACTGGAACACAGAGAGCGAGATTGACTGGAACACTGAGAGAGAGAGAGATTGAATGGAACACAGGGAAATAGTGAGAGATTGACTGGAACACAGAGAGAGAGAGAGATTGACTGGAACACAGAGAAAGAGAGAGCTTGACTGGAACACAGGGAAAGAGAGGGAGAGTGTGACTGGAACACAGAGAGAGAGATTGACTGGAACACTGGGAGAGAGAGAGAGATTGACTGGAACACAGAGAAGGAGAGATTGACTGGAACACAGGGACAGAGAGAGATTGACTGGAACACAGAGAGGGAGAGATTGACTGGAACACAGAGAGAGAGATTGACTGGAACACCGAGAAAGAGAGATTGACTGGAACACAGGGACAGAGAGAGATTGACTGGAACACAGGGAGAGAGAATGAGAGATTGACTGGAACACAGAGAGAGAGATTGACTGGAATAGAGTGAGAGAGAGAGATTGACTGGAACACAGTGAGAGAGAGACATTGTGTGGAACAGAGAGAGAGAAAGATTGACTGGAACACAGAGAATGAGATTCAGAAATTGACTGGAACACTGAGAGAGAGAGACATTGACTGGAACACATCGAGAGAGAGAGAGATTGACTGGAACACAGAGAAGGAGAGAGATTGACTGGAACACAGAAAGAGAGAGAGATTGAATGGAACACAGAGAGAGAGAGATTGACTGGAACACAGAGAGAGAGAGAGATTGACTGGAACACAGAGAAAGAGAGAGCTTGACTGGAACACAGGGAAAGAGAGGGAGAGTGTGACTGGAACACAGAGAGAGAGATTGACTGGAACACTGGAAGAGAGGGAGAGATTGACTGGAACACAGAGAACGAGAGATTGACTGGAACACAGGGACAGAGAGAGATTGACTGGAACACAGAGAGAGAGAGAGATTGACAGGAACACAGGGAGAGAGACAGATTGACTGGAACACAGAGAGAGAGACAGATTGACTGGAACACAGAGAGCGAGATTGACGAACATCGAGAGAGAGAGATTGAATGGAACACAGATTAATAGGGAGAGATTGACTGGAACACAGAGAGAGAGAGAGATTGAGTGGAACACAGAGAGAGAGAGATTGACTGGAACACAGAGAGAGAGAGGTTGACTGGAACACAGAGAATGAGATTCAGAAATTGACTGGACCACTGAGAGAGAGAGACAGTGACTGGAACACAGAGAGAGAGAGAGATTGACTGGAACAGACTGAAAGAGGGAGAGATTGACTGGAACACAGAGAAGGAGAGAGATTGACTGGAACACAGAGAAAGAGAGAGAGATTGACTGGAACACAGAGAGAGAGAGATTGACTGGAACAGACTGAAAGAGAGAGAGATTGACTGGAACACAGAGAAGGAGAGAGATTGCCTGGAACGCAGAGAAAGAGAGAGATTGACTGGAACACAGAGAGAGAGAGAGAGATTGACTGGAACACAGAGAAAGAGAGAGATTGCCTGGAACACAGGGAGAGAGTGAGTGGGATTTACTGGAACACAGAGAGAGAGAGAGAGATTGACTGGAACACAGAGAGAGAGAGAGATTGACTGGAACACAGAGAGAGAGAGAGAGATTGACTGGAACACAGAGAGAGAGAGATTGACTGGAACACAGAGAGAGAGAGATTGACTGGACCACAGAGAAAGAGAGAGGGATTGACTGGAACACAGGGACAGAGAGAGATTGAGTGGAACACAGAGAGTGAGAGATTGACTGGAACACAGAGAGAGAGAGATTGACTGGACCACAGAGAAAGAGAGAGAGATTGACTGGAACACAGAGGAAGAGAGAGATTGAGTGGAACAGAGAGAGAGGGAGATTGACAGGATCAGAGGGACAGAGAGAGATTGACTGGAACACAGAGAGAGAGAGAGAGAGAGATAGAGATTGACTGGAACACAGAGAAAGAGAGAGATTGACTGGAACACAGAGAAAGAGAGAGATTGACTGGAACACAGAGAGGGAGAGAGAGTGACTGGAACACAGAGAGAGAGAGATTGACTGGAACACAGAGAGAGAGAGAGTGATTGACTGGAACACAGAGAAAGAGTGAGATTGACTGGAACACAGAGAAATAGAGAGAGATTGACTGGAACACAGAGAGAGAGAGAGATTGACTGGAACACAGAGAGAGAGAGATTAACTGGAACACAGAGAGAGAGAGATTGACTGGAACACTGAGAGAGAGAGATTGACTGGAACAGAGAGAGAGATTGACTGGAACACAGAGAGAGAAAGAGATTGACTGGAACACAGGGAGAGGGATGAGATTGACTGGAACACAGAGAGATAGAGAGTGAGATTGACTGGAACACAGGGAGAGAGAGATTGACTGGAACACAGAGAGATAGAGAGAGAGATTGACTGGAACACTGAGAGAGAGAGATTGACTGGAACAGAGAGAAAGATTGACTGGAACACAGAGAGAGAAAGAGATTGACTGGAACACAGGGAGAGGGATGAGATTGAGTGGAACACAGAGAGATAGAGAGAGAGATTGACTGGAACGCAGGGAGAGAGAGATTGACTGGAACACTGAGAGAGAGAGAGATTGACTGGAACACAGAGAGAGAGAGAGAGAGATTGACTGGAACACAGGGAGAGAGAGAGATTGACTGGAACACAGGGAGAGGGAGAGATTGACTGGAACACAGAGAGAGAGAGAGATGGACTGGAACAGAGAGAGAGACAGAGATTGACTGGAACACACAGAGAGAGAGAGATTGACTGGAACACAGGGAGTGAGAGAGATTGACTGGAACAGAGAGAGAGAGAGATTGACTGGAACACAGAAATAGAGAGAGATTGACTGGAACACAGTGAGAGAGAGATTGACTGGAACACAGGGAGAGAGAGATTGACTGGAACACAGAAATAGAGAGAGATTGACTGGAACACAGAGAGAGAGAGATTGACTGTAACACAGGGAGAGAGAGTTTGACTGTAACACAGGGAGAGAGAGAGATTAACTGGAACACAGGGACAGAGAGCGATTAACTGGAACACAGGGACAGAGAGAGATTAACTGGAACACAGGGAGAGAGAATGAGAGATTGACTGGAACACAGAGAGAGAGATTGACTGGAATACAGAGAGAGAGAGATTGACTGGAACACAGAGAGAGAGAGACAGAGATTGAGTGGAACACAGAGAGAGAGAGATTGACTGGAACAGAGAGAGAGAGAGATTGACTGGAACACAGAGAATGAGATTCAGAAATTGACTAGAACACTGAGAGAGAGAGACATTGACTGGAACACATAGAGAGAGAGAGATTGACTGGAACACAGAGAAGGAGAGAGATTGACTGGAACACAGAAAGAGAGAGAGATTGAATGGAACACAGAGAGCGATTGACTGGAACACAGAGAGAGAGAGAGATTGCCTGGAACACAGGGGGAGAGTGAGTGGGATTGACTGGAACACAGAGAGAGAGAGAGATTGACTGGAACACAGAGAGAGATTGACTGGAACACAGAGAGAGAGAGAGATTGCCTGGAACACAGGGAGAGAGTGAGTGGGATTGACTGGAACACAGAGAGAGAGAGAGATTGACTGGAACACTGAGAGAGAGAGAGATGGACTCGAACACTGAGAGAGAGAGAGATTGACTGGAACACTGAGAGAGAGAGAGAGATGGACTGGAACACAGAGAGATAGAGAGAGAGATTGACTGGAACACAGAGAAAGAGATATTGACTGAACACAGGGAGAGAGAGATTGACTGGAACACAGGGAGAGAGAGATTGACTAGAACACAGGGAGAGAGAGAGATTGACTGGAACACAGAGAGAGACAGAGATTGACTGGAACACAGAGAGAGAGAGAGATTGACTGGAACACAGGGAGAGAGAGATTGACTAGAACACAGGGAGAGAGAGAGATTGACTGGAACACAGAGAGAGAGAGAGATTGACTGGAACACATAGAGAGAGAGAGATTGACTGGAACACAGAGAGAGAGAGAGATTGACTGGAACACAGGGAGAGAGAGATTGACTAGAACACAGGGAGAGAGAGAGATTGACTGGAACACAGAGAGAGAGAGAGATTGACTGGACCAGAGAGAGAGACAGAGATTGACTGGAACAGATAGAAAGGGAGAGATTGACTGGAACACAGAGAGAGAGAGAGATTGACTGGAACACAGGGAGAGAGAGAGATTGACTGGAACAGAGAGAGAGACAGTGATTTACTGGAACACATAGAGAGGGAGAGATTGACTGGAACACAGAGAGAGAGAGAGATTGACTGGAACACAGAGAGAGAGAGAGAGATTGACTGGAACACAGAGAAAGAGAGAGATTGCCTGGAACACAGGGAGAGAGTGAGTGGGATTGACTGGAACACAGAGAGAGAGAGAGAGATTGACTGGAACAGAGAGAGAGACAGTGATTGACTGGAACACAAAGAGAGGGAGAGATTGACTGGAACACAGAGAGAGAGAGAGATTGACTGGAACACAGAGAGAGAGAGATTGACTGGAACACAGGGAGAGAGAGAGATTGACTGGAACACAGAGAGACAGTGATTGACCTGAACACATGGAGAGGGAGAGATTGACTGGAACACAGAGAAAGAGAGAGATTGACTGGAACACAGAGAAAGAGAGAGAGATTGACTGGAACACAGAGAGAGAGAGATTGACTGGAACACAGAGAAAGACAGAGAGATTGACTGGAACACAGAGAGAGAGAGAGATTGAATGGAACAGAGAGAGAGAGAGAGATTGACTGGAACACAGAGAAAGAGAGTGATTGACTGGAACACAGAGAGAGAGAGATTGACTGGAACACAGGGACAGAGAGAGATTGACTGGAACACAGAGAGAGAGATTGACAGGAACACAGGGAGAGAGACATATTGACTGGAACACAGAGAGAGAGATTTACTGGAACAGACTGAAAGAGAGAGAGATTGACTGGAACACAGAGAGAGAGAGATTGACTGGAACACAGAGAAAGAGAGAGATTGACTGGAACACAGAGAGAGAGAGATTGACTGGAACACAGAGAAAGAGAGAGATTGACTGGAACACAGAGAAAGAGAGAGAGATTGACTGGAACACAGACAGAGAGAGATTGACTGGAACAGACTGAAAGAGAGAGATTGACTGGAACACAGAGAGAGAGAGAAAGATTGACTGGAACACAGAGAGAGAGAGAGATTGACTGGAACACAGGGAGAGAGAGAGAGAGTTTGACTGGAACACAGACAGAGAGAGAGAGATTGACTGGAACACAGGGACAGAGAGAGATTGACTGGAACAGAGAGAGAGAGAGAAAGATTGACTGGAACACAGAGAGAGAGAGAGATTGACTGGAACACAGGGAGAGAGAGAGAGAGTTTGACTGGAACACAGACAGAGAGAGAGAGATTGACTGGAACACAGGGACAGAGAGAGATTGACTGGAACACAGAGAGAGAGAGAGCTTGACTGGAACACAGGGAGAGAGTGAGAGAGTTTGACTGGAACACAGAGAGAGAGAGATTGACTGGAACACAGGGAGAGAGTGACAGATTGACTGGAACGCAGGGAGAGAGATTGACTGGAATACAGATAGAGAGAGAGATTGATGAACATAGAGAGAGAGAGATTGAATGGAACACAGAGAAATAGAGAGAGATTGACTGGAACACACACAGAGAGAGAGAGATTGACTGGAACACTGAGAGAGAGAGACATTGACTGGAACACATCGAGAGAGAGAGATTGACTGGAACAGACTGAAAGAGAGAGAGATTGACTGGAACACAGAGAGAGAGAGATTGACTGGAACACAGAGAGAGAGAGAGATTGACTGGAACACAGAGAAAGAGAGAGATTGCCTGGAACGCAGGGAGAGAGTGAGTGGGATTGACTGGAACACAGAGAGAGAGAGAGATTGACTGGAACACAGAGAAAGAGAGAGCTTGACTGGAACACAGGGAAAGAGAGGGAGAGTGTGACTGGAACACAGAGAGAGAGATTGACTGGAACACTGGGAGAGAGAGAGAGATTGACTGGAACACAGAGAAAGAGAGATTGACTGGAACACAGGGACAGAGAGAGATTGACTGGAACACAGAGAAAGAGAGATTGACTGGAACACAGGGACAGAGAGAGATTGACTGGAACACAGAGAGGGAGAAATTGACTGGAACACAGAGAGAGAGATTGACTGGAACACCGAGAAAGAGAGATTGAATGGAACACAGGGACAGAGAGAGATTGACTGGAACACAGAGAGAGAGAGAGATTGACAGGAACACAGGGAGAGAGACAGATTGACTGGAACACAGAGAGCGAGATTGACGAACATTGAGAGAGAGAGATTGAATGGAACACAGAGAAATAGGGAGAGATTGACTGGAAACAAGAGAGAGAGAGAGATTGAGTGGAACAGAGAGAGAGAGAGTTTGCCTGGAACACAGGGACAGAGAGAGATTGACTGGAACACAGAGAGCGAGATTGACTGGAACACACAGAGAGAGAGAGAGATTGAATGGAACACAGGGAAATAGTGAGAGATTGACTGGAACACAGAGAGAGAGAGAGATTGACTGGAACACAGAGAAAGAGAGAGCTTGACTGGAACACAGGGAAAGAGAGGGAGAGTGTGACTGGAACACAGAGAGAGAGATTGACTGGAACACTGGGAGAGAGAGAGAGATTGACTGGAACACAGAGAAAGAGAGATTGACTGGAACACAGGGACAGAGAGAGATTGACTGGAACACAGAGAGGGAGAGATTGACTGGAACACAGAGAGAGAGATTGAGTGGAACACCGAGAAAGAGAGATTGACTGGAACACAGGGACAGAGAGAGATTGACTGGAACACAGGGAGAGAGAATGAGAGATTGACTGGAAAACAGAGAGAGAGATTGACTGGAATAGAGTGAGAGAGAGAGATTGACTGGAACACAGAGAGAGAGAGACATTGTGTGGAACAGAGAGAGAGAAAGATTGACTGGAACACAGAGAATGAGATTCAGAAATTGACTGGAACACTGAGAGAGAGAGACATTGACTGGAACACATCGAGAGAGAGAGATTGACTGGAACACAGAGAAGGAGAGAGATTGACTGGAACACAGAAAGAGAGAGAGATTGAATGGAACACAGAGAACGAGAGATTGACTGGAACACAGGGACAGAGAGAGATTGACTGGAACACAGAGAGAGAGATTGACAGGAACACAGGGAGAGAGACAGATTGACTGCAACACAGAGAGAGAGACAGATTGACTGGAACACAGAGACCGAGATTGACGAACATCGAGAGAGAGAGATTGAATGGAACACAGAGTAATAGGGAGAGATTGACTGGAACACAGAGAGAGAGAGAGATTGAGTGGAACACAGAGAGAGAGAGATTGACTGGAACACAGAGAGAGAGAGATTGACTGGAACACAGAGAATGAGATTCAGAAATTGACTGGACCACTGAGAGAGAGAGACAGTGACTGGAACACAGAGAGAGAGAGAGATTGACTGGAACAGACTGAAAGAGGGAGAGATTGACTGGAACACAGAGAAGGAGAGAGATTGACTGGAACACAGAGAAAGAGAGAGAGATTGACTGGAACACAGAGAGCGAGAGATTGACTGGAACAGACTGAAAGAGAGAGAGATTGACTGGAACACAGAGAAGGAGAGAGATTGCCTGGAACGCAGAGAAAGAGAGAGATTGACTGGAACACAGAGAGAGAGAGAGAGATTGACTGGAACACAGAGAAAGAGGGAGATTGCCTGGAACACAGGGAGAGAGTGAGTGGGATTGACTGGAACACAGAGAGAGAGAGAGAGATTGACTGGAACACAGAGAGAGAGAGAGATTGACTGGAACACAGAGAGAGAGAGAGATTGACTGGAACACAGAGAGAGAGAGATTGACTGGAACACAGAGAGAGAGAGATTGACTGGACCACAGAGAAAGAGAGAGGGATTGACTGGAACACAGGGACAGAGAGAGATTGAGTGGAACACAGAGAGTGAGAGATTGACTGGAACACAGAGAGAGAGAGATTGACTGGACCACAGAGAAAGAGAGAGAGATTGACTGGAACACAGAGGAAGAGAGAGATTGAGTGGAACAGAGAGAGAGGGAAATTGACAGGATCAGAGGGACAGAGAGAGATTGACTGGAACACAGAGAGAGAGAGAGAGAGAGAGATTGACTGGAACACAGAGAAAGAGAGAGATTGACTGGAACACAGAGAAAGAGAGAGATTGACTGGAACACAGAGAGGGAGAGAGATTGACTGGAACACAGAGAGAGAGAGAGATTGACTGGAACACAGAGAGAGAGAGAGTGATTGACTGGAACACAGAGAAAGAGTGAGATTGACTGGAACACAGAGAGAGAGAGAGATTGACTGGAACACAGAGAGAGAGAGATTAACTGGAACACAGAGAGAGAGAGATTGACTGGAACACAGAGAGAGAGAGATTGACTGGAACACTGAGAGAGAGAGATTGACTGGAACAGAGAGAGAGATTGACTGGAACACAGAGAGAGAAAGAGATTGACTGGAACACAGGGAGAGGGATGAGATTGACTGGAACACAGAGAGATAGAGAGAGAGATTGACTGGAACACAGGGAGAGAGAGATTGACTGGAACACTGAGAGAGAGAGAGATTGACTGGAACACAGAGAGATAGAGAGAGAGATTGAATGGAACACTGAGAGAGAGAGATTGACTGGAACAGAGAGAAAGATTGACTGGAACACAGAGAGAGAAAGAGATTGACTGGAACACAGGGAGAGGGATGAGATTGACTGGAACACAGAGAGATAGAGAGAGAGATTGACTGGAACACAGGGAGAGAGAGATTGACTGGAACACAGAGAGAGAGAGAGATTGACTGGAACACAGAGAGAGAGAGAGATTGACTGGAACACAGGGAGAGAGAGAGATTGACTGGAACACAGAGAGAGAGAGAGATTGACTGGAACACAGAGAAAGAGAGATTGACTGGAACACAGAGAGAGAGAGAGATGGACTGGAACAGAGAGAGAGACAGAGATTGACTGGAACACACAGAGAGAGAGAGATTGACTGGAACACAGGGAGTGAGAGAGATTGACTGGAACACACAGAGAGAGAGAGATTGACTGGAACAGAGAGAGAGAGAGATTGACTGGAACACAGAGAGAGAGAGAGAGATTGACTGGAACTCAAAGAGAGAGAGAGATTGACTGGAACACAGAAATAGAGAGAGATTGACTGGAACACAGAGAGAGAGAGATTGACTGGAACACAGGGAGAGAGAGATTGACTGTAACACAGGGAGAGAGAGAGATTAACTGGAACACAGGGACAGAGAGAGATTAACTGGAACACAGGGACAGAGAGAGATTGACTGGAACACAGGGAGAGAGAATGAGAGATTGACTGGAACACAGAGAGAGAGATTGACTGGAATACAGAGAGAGAGAGAGATTGACTGGAACACAGAGAGAGAGAGACAGAGATTGAGTGGAACACAGAGAGAGAGAGATTGACTGGAACAGAGAGAGAGAGAGATTGACTGGAACACAGAGAATGAGATTCAGAAATTGACTGGAACACTGAGAGAGAGAGACATTGACTGGAACACATCGAGAGAGAGAGATTGACTGGAACACAGAGAAGGAGAGAGATTGACGGGAACACAGAAAGAGAGAGAGATTGAATGGAACACAGAGAGCGATTGACTGGAACACAGAGAGAGAGAGAGATTGCCTGGAACACAGGGGGAGAGTGAGTGGGATTGACTGGAACACAGAGAGAGAGAGAGATTGACTGGAACACAGAGAGAGATGGACTGGAACACAGAGAGAGAGAGAGATTGCCTGGAACACAGGGAGAGAGTGAGTGGGATTGACTGGAACACAGAGAGAGAGAGAGATTGACTGGAACACTGAGAGAGAGAGAGATGGACTGGAACACAGAGAGATAGAGAGAGAGATTGACTGGAACACAGAGAAAGAGATATTGACTGAACACAGAAGAGAGAGATTGACTGGAACACAAGGAGAGAGAGAGATTGACTGGAACACATAGAGAGAGAGAGATTGACTGGAACACAGAGAGAGAGAGAGATTGACTGGAACAGAGAGAGAGAGAGAGATTGACTGGAACACAGAGAAAGAGAGAGATTGACTGGAACACAGAGAGAGAGAGATTGGCTGGAACACAGGGACAGAGAGAGATTGACTGGAACACAGAGAGAGAGATTGACAGGAACACAGGGAGAGAGACAGATTGACTGGAACACAGAGAGAGAGATTGACTGGAACAGACTGAAAGAGAGAGAGATTGACTGGAACACAGAGAGAGAGAGATTGACTGGAACACAGAGAAAGAGAGAGAGATTGACTGGAACACAGACAGAGAGAGATTGACTGGAACAGACTGAAAGAGAGAGAGATTGACTGGAACACAGAGAGAGAGAGATTGACTGGAACACAGAGAAAGGGAGAGATTGACTGGAACACAGAGAGAGAGAGAAAGATTGACTGGAACACAGAGAGAGAGAGAGATTGACTGGAACACAGGGAGAGAGAGAGAGAGTTTGACTGGAACACAGACAGAGAGAGAGAGATTGACTGGAACACAGGGACAGAGAGAGATTGACTGGAACACAGAGAGAGAGAGAAAGATTGACTGGAACACAGAGAGAGAGAGAGATTGACTGGAACACAGGGAGAGAGAGAGAGAGTTTGACTGGAACACAGACAGAAAGAGAGAGATTGACTGGAACACAGGGACAGAGAGAGATTGACTGGAACACAGAGAGAGAGAGAGCTTGACTGGACCATAGGGAGAGAGAGAGAGATTTTGACTGGAACACAGAGAGAGAGATTGACTGGAACAGAGAAATAGAGAGAGATGGACTGGAACACAGAGAGAGATAGAGAGATTGACTGGAACACAGAGAGAGAGAGATTGACTGGACACAGGGACAGAGAGAGGATGACTGGAACACAGGGAGAGAGAAAGAGAGATTGAATGGAACACAGAGAGAGAGATTGACTGGAACACAGAGAGAGAGTGAGATTGACTGGAACACAGAGAGAGAGAGAGACAGAGATTGACTGGAACGCATAGAGAGAGAGTCATTGACTGGAACACAGAGAAAGAGAGATTGAGTGAACACAGAGAGAGAGAAAGATTGACTGGAACACAGAGATCGAGAGAGATTGACTGGAACACAGGGACAGAGAGAGATCGACTGGCACACAGGGAGAGAGTGAGAGAGTTTAACTGGAACACAGAGAGAGAGAGATTGACTGGAACACAGGGACAGAGAGAGATTGACTGGAACACAGAGAGAGAGAGAGATTGACTGGAACGCCGGGACAGAGTGAGAGAATTTGACTGGAACACAGAGAGAGAGAGATTGATTGGAACACAGGGACAGAGAGAGATTGACTGTAACACAGGGAGAGAGAGATTGATGGAACACAGGAAGAGAGAATGAGAGATTGACTGTAACACAGAGAGAGAGATTGACTGGAATACAGAGAGAGAGAGATTGACTGGAACACAGAGAGAGAGAGACAGAGATTGAGTGGAACACAGAGAGAGAGAGAGATTGACTGGAACACAGAGAAAGAGAGAGATCGATTGGAACACAGAGAAAGAGAGAGAGATTGACTGGAACACAGACAGAGAGAGATTGACTGGAACAGACTGAAAGAGAGAGAGATTGACTGGAACACAGAGAGAGAGAGATTGACTGGAACACAGAGAAAGGGAGAGATTGACTGGAACACAGAGAGAGAGAGAAAGATTGACTGGAACACAGAGAGAGAGAGAGATTGACTGGAACACAGGGAGAGAGAGAGAGAGTTTGACTGGAACACAGACAGAGAGAGAGAGATTGACTGGAACACAGGGACAGAGAGAGATTGACTGGAACACAGAGAGAGAGAGAAAGATTGACTGGAACACAGAGAGAGAGAGAGATTGACTGGAACACAGGGAGAGAGAGAGAGAGTTTGACTGGAACACAGACAGAAAGAGAGAGATTGACTGGAACACAGGGACAGAGAGAGATTGTCTGGAACACAGAGAGAGAGAGAGCTTGACTGGACCATAGGGAGAGAGAGAGAGAGAGATTTTGACTGGAACACAGAGAGAGAGATTGACTGGAACAGAGAAATAGAGAGAGATGGACTGGAACACAGAGAGAGATAGAGAGATTGACTGGAACACAGAGAGAGAGAGATTGACTGGACACAGGGACAGAGAGAGGATGACTGGAACACAGGGAGAGAGAAAGAGAGATTGAATGGAACACAGAGAGAGAGATTGACTGGAACACAGAGAGAGAGTGAGATTGACTGGAACACAGAGAGAGAGAGAGACAGAGATTGACTGGAACGCATAGAGAGAGAGTCATTGACTGGAACACAGAGAAAGAGAGATTGAGTGAACACAGAGAGAGAGAAAGATTGACTGGAACACAGAGATCGAGAGAGATTGACTGGAACACAGGGACAGAGAGAGATCGACTGGCACACAGGGAGAGAGTGAGAGAGTTTAACTGGAACACAGAGAGAGAGAGATTGACTGGAACACAGGGACAGAGAGAGATTGACTGGAACACAGAGAGAGAGAGAGATTGACTGGAACGCCGGGACAGAGTGAGAGAATTTGACTGGAACACAGAGAGAGAGAGATTGATTGGAACACAGGGACAGAGAGAGATTGACTGTAACACAGGGAGAGAGAGATTGATGGAACACAGGAAGAGAGAATGAGAGATTGACTGTAACACAGAGAGAGAGATTGACTGGAATACAGAGAGAGAGAGATTGACTGGAACACAGAGAGAGAGAGACAGAGATTGAGTGGAACACAGAGAGAGAGAGAGATTGACTGGAATACAGAGAAAGAGAGAGCTTGACAGGAACACAGGGAAAGAGAGGGAGAGTGTGACTGGAACACAGAGAGAGAGATTTTGACTGGAACACTGGGAGAGAGAGAGAGATTGACTGGAACACAGAGAGGGAGAGATTGACTGGAACACAGAGAGAGAGATTGACTGGAACACCGAGAAAGAGAGATTGACTGGAACACAGGGACAGAGAGAGATTGACTGGAACACAGAGAGAGAGAGAGATTGACAGGAACACAGGGAGAGAGACAGATTGACTGGAACACAGAGAGCGAGATTGACGAACATTGAGAGAGAAAGATTGAATGGAACACAGAGAAATAGGGAGAGATTGACTGGAAACAAGAGAGAGAGAGAGATTGAGTGGAACAGAGAGAGAGAGAGATTGACTGGAACACAGGGACAGAGAGAGATTGACTGGAACACAGGCAGCGAGATTGACTGGAACACACAGAGAGAGAGAGAGATTGAATGGAACACAGGGAAATAGTGAGAGATTGACTGGAACACAGAGAGAGAGAGAGATTGAGTGGAACACAGAGAGAGAGAGATTGACTGGAACACAGAGAAAGAGATTCAGAAATTGACTGGAACACTGAGAGAGAGAGACAGTGACTGCAACACAGAGAGAGGGAGATTGACTGGAACAGACTGAAAGAGAGAGAGATTGACTGGAACACAGAGAAGGAGAGAGATTGACTGGAACACAGAGAGGGAGAGAGATTGACTGGAACACAGAGAGAGAGAGAGATTGACTGGAACACAGAGAGAGAGAGAGTGATTGAATGGAACACAGAGAAAAAGTGAGATTGACTGGAACACAGAGAGAGAGAGATTGACTGCAACACAGAGAGAGAGAGATTAACTGGAACACAGAGAGAGAGAGATTGACTGGAACACAGAGAGAGAGAGATTGACTGGAACACTGAGAGAGAGAGATTGACTGGAACAGAGAGAGAGATTGACTGGAACACAGAGAGAGAAAGAGATTGACTGGAACACAGGGAGAGGGATGAGATTGACTGGAACACAGAGAGATAGAGAGAGAGATTGACTGGAACACAGGGAGAGAGAGATTGACTGGAACACAGAGAGATAGAGAGAGAGATTGACTGGAACACTGAGAGAGAGAGATTGACTGGAACAGAGAGAAAGATTGACTGGAACACAGAGAGAGAAAGAGATTGACTGGAACACAGGGAGAGGGATGAGATTGACTGGAACACAGAGAGATAGAGAGAGAGATTGACAGGAACACAGGGAGAGAGAGATTGACTGGAACACTGAGAGAGAGAGAGATTGACTGGAACACAGAGAGATAGAGAGAGAGATTGACTGGAACACAGAGAAAGAGAGATTGACTGGAACACAGGGAGAGAGAAAGATTGACTGGAACACAGGGAGAGAGAGAGATTGAATGGAACACAGAGAGAGAGAGAGAGATTGACTGGAACACAGAGAGAGAGAGAGATGGACTGGAACAGAGAGAGAGACAGAGATTGACTGGAACACACAGTGAGAGAGAGATTGACTGGAACACAGGGAGTGAGAGAGATTGACTGGAACAGAGAGAGAGAGAGATTGACTGGAACACAGAGAGAGAGAGAGAGATTGACTGGAACACAAAGAGAGAGAGAGATTGACTGGAACACAGAAATAGAGAGAGATTGACTGGAACACAGAGAGAGAGAGATTGACTGGAACACAGGGAGAGAGAGATTGACTGTAACACAGGGAGAGAGAGAGATTAACTGGAACACAGGGACAGAGAGAGATTAACTGGAACACAGGGACAGAGAGAGATTGACTGGAACACAGGGAGAGAGAATGAGAGATTGACTGGAACACAGAGAGAGAGATTGACTGGAATACAGAGAGAGAGAGCTTGACTGGAACACAGAGAGAGAGATTGACTGGAACACTGGGAGAGAGGGAGAGATTGACTGGAACACAGGGACAGAGAGAGATTGACTGGAACACAGAGAGAGAGAGAGATTGACTGGACCAGAGAGAGAGACAGAGATTGACTGGAACAGATAGAGAGGGAGAGATTGACTGGAATACAGAGAGAGAGAGAGATTGACTGGAACACAGGGAGAGAGAGAGATTGACTGGAACAGAGAGAGAGACAGTGATTGACTGGAACACATAGAGAGGGAGAGATTGACTGGAACACAGGGAGAGGGATGAGATTGACTGGAACACAGGGAGATAGAGAGAGAGATTGACTGGAACACAGGGAGAGAGAGATTGACTGGAACACAGAGAGATAGAGAGAGAGATTGACTGGAACACTGAGAGAGAGAGAGATTGACTGGAACAGAGAGAAAGATTGACTGGAACACAGAGAGAGAAAGAGATTGACTGGAACACAGGGAGAGGGATGAGATTGACTGGAACACAGAGAGATAGAGAGAGAGATTGACTGGAACACAGGGAGAGAGAGATTGACTGGAACACAGAGAGATAGAGAGAGAGATTGACTGGAACACTGAGAGAGAGAGATTGACTGGAACAGAGAGAAAGATTGACTGGAACACAGAGAGAGAAAGAGATTGACTGGAACACAGGGAGAGGGATGAGATTGACTGGAACACAGAGAGATAGAGAGAGAGATTGACTGGAACACAGGGAGAGAGAGATTGACTGGAACACAGAGAGAGAGAGATTGACTGGAACACAGAGAGATAGAGAGAGAGATTGACTGGAACACAGAGAAAGAGAGATTGACTGGAACACAGAGAGAGAGAGAGATGGACTGGAACAGAGAGAGAGACAGAGATTGACTGGAACACACAGAGAGAGAGAGATTGACTGGAACACAGGGAGTGAGAGAGATTGACTGGAACAGAGAGAGAGAGAGATTGACTGGAACACAGAGAGAGAGAGAGAGATTGACTGGAACACAAAGAGAGAGAGAGATTGACTGGAACACAGAAATAGAGAGAGATTGACTGGAACACAGAGAGAGAGAGATTGACTGGAACACAGGGAGAGAGAGATTGACTGTAACACAGGGAGAGAGAGAGATTAACTGGAACACAGGGACAGAGAGAGATTAACTGGAACACAGGGACAGAGAGAGATTGACTGGAACACAGGGAGAGAGAATGAGAGATTGACTGGAACACAGAGAGAGAGATTGACTGGAATACAGAGAGAGAGAGAGATTGACTGGAACACAGAGAGAGAGAGACAGAGATTGAGTGGAACACAGAGAGAGAGAGATTGACTGGAACAGAGAGAGAGAGAGATTGACTGGAACACAGAGAAGGAGAGAGATTGACGGGAACACAGAAAGAGAGAGAGATTGAATGGAACACAGAGAGCGATTGACTGGAACACAGAGAGAGAGAGAGATTGCCTGGAACACAGGGGGAGAGTGAGTGGGATTGACTGGAACACAGAGAGAGAGAGAGATTGACTGGAACACAGAGAGAGATTGACTGGAACACAGAGAGAGAGAGAGATTGCCTGGAACACAGGGAGAGAGTGAGTGGGATTGACTGGAACACAAGGAGAGAGAGGGATTGACTGGAACACATAGAGAGAGAGAGATTGACTGGAACACAGAGAGAGAGAGAGATTGACTGGAACACAGGGAGAGAGAGATTGACTAGAACACAGGGAGAGAGAGAGATTGACTGGAACACAGAGAGAGAGAGAGATTGACTGGAACACAGGGAGAGAGTGAGTGGGATTGACTGGAACACAGAGAGAGAGAGAGATTGACTGGAACACTGAGAGAGAGAGAGATTGACTCGAACACTGAGGGAGAGAAGATTGACTGGAACACTGAGAGAGAGAGAGATGGACTGGAACACAGAGAGATAGAGAGAGAGATTGACTGGAACACAGAGAAAGAGATATTGACTGGAACACAGAGAGAGAGAGAGATTGACTGGAACGCCGGGACAGAGTGAGAGAATTTGACTGGAACACAGAGAGAGAGAGATTGATTGGAACACAGGGACAGAGAGAGATTGACTGTAACACAGGGAGAGAGAGAGATTGATGGAACACAGGAAGAGAGAATGAGAGATTGACTGTATCACAGAGAGAGAGATTGACTGGAATACAGAGAGAGAGAGATTGACTGGAACACAGAGAGAGAGAGACAGAGATTGAGTGGAACACAGAGAGAGAGAGAGATTGACTGGAACACAGAGAAAGAGAGAGCTTGACTGGAACACAGGGAAAGAGAGGGAGAGTGTGACTGGAACACAGAGAGAGAGATTGACTGGAACACTGGGAGAGAGAGAGAGATTGACTGGAACACAGAGAGGGAGAGATTGACTGGAACACAGAGAGAGAGATTGACTGGAACACCGAGAAAGAGAGATTGACTGGAACACAGGGACAGAGAGAGATTGACTGGAACACAGAGAGAGAGAGAGATTGACAGGAACACAGGGAGAGAGACAGATTGACTGGAACACAGAGAGCGAGATTGACGAACATTGAGAGAGAAAGATTGAATGGAACACAGAGAAATAGGGAGAGATTGACTGGAAACAAGAGAGAGAGAGAGATTGAGTGGAACAGAGAGAGAGAGAGATTGACTGGAACTCAGGGACAGAGAGAGATTGACTGGAACACAGAGAGCGAGATTGACTGGAACACACAGAGAGAGAGAGAGATTGAATGGAACACAGGGAAATAGTGAGAGATTGACTGGAACACAGAGAGAGAGAGATTGAGTGGAACACAGAGAGAGAGAGATTGACTGGAACACAGAGAAAGAGATTCAGAAATTGACTGGAACACTGAGAGAGAGAGACAGTGACTGCAACATAGAGAGAGGGAGATTGACTGGAACAGACTGAAAGAGAGAGAGATTGACTGGAACACAGAAAAGGAGAGAGATTGACTGGAACACAGAGAGGGAGAGAGATTGACTGGAACACAGAGAGAGAGAGAGAGATTGACTGGAACACAGAGAGAGAGAGAGTGATTGACTGGAACACAGAGAAAGAGTGAGATTGACTGGAACACAGAGAGAGAGAGAGATTGACTGGAACACAGAGAGAGAGAGATTAACTGGAACACAGAGAGAGAGAGATTGACTGGAACACAGAGAGAGAGAGATTGACTGGAACACTGAGAGAGAGAGATTGACTGGAACAGAGAGAGAGATTGACTGGAACACAGAGAGAGAAAGAGATTGACTGGAACACAGGGAGAGGGATGAGATTGACTGGAACACAGAGAGATAGAGAGAGAGATTGACTTGAACACAGGGAGAGAGAGATTGACTGGAACACAGAGAGATAGAGAGAGAGATTGAATGGAACACTGAGAGAGAGAGATTGACTGGAACACAGGGAGAGAGAAAGATTGACTGGAACACAGAGAGAGAAAGAGATTGACTGGAACACATGGAGAGGGATGAGATTGACTGGAACACAGAGAGATAGAGAGAGAGATTGACTGGAACACAGGGAGAGAGAGATTGACTGGAACACTGAGAGAGAGAGAGATTGACTGGAACACAGAGAGATAGAGAGAGAGATTGACTGGAACACAGAGAAAGAGAGATTGACTGGAACACAGAGAGAGAGAGAGATGGACTGGAACAGAGAGAGAGACAGAGATTGACTGGAACACACAGAGAGAGAGAGATTGACTGGAACACAGGGAGTGAGAGAGATTGACTGGAACAGAGAGAGAGAGAGATTGACTGGAACACAGAGAGAGAGAGAGAGATTGACTGGAACACAAAGAGAGAGAGAGATTGACTGGAACACAGAAATAGAGAGAGATTGACTGGAACACAGAGAGAGAGAGATTGACTGGAACACAGGGAGAGAGAGATTGACTGTAACACAGGGAGAGAGAGAGATTAACTGGAACACAGGGACAGAGAGAGATTAACTGGAACACAGGGACAGAGAGAGATTGACTGGAACACAGGGAGAGAGAATGAGAGATTGACTGGAACACAGAGAGAGAGATTGACTGGAATACAGAGAGAGAGAGAGATTGACTGGAACACAGAGAGAGAGAGACAGAGATTGAGTGGAACACAGAGAGAGAGAGATTGACTGGAACAGAGAGAGAGAGAGATTGACTGGAACACAGAGAGAGAGAGACATTGACTGGAACACATCGAGAGAGAGAGATTCACTGGAACACAGAGAAGGAGAGAGATTGACGGGAACACAGAAAGAGAGAGAGATTGAATGGAACACAGAGAGCGATTGACTGGAACACAGAGAGAGAGAGAGATTGCCTGGAACACAGGGGGAGAGTGAGTGGGATTGACTGGAACACAGAGAGAGAGAGAGATTGACTGGAACACAGAGAGAGATTGAATGGAACACAGAGAGTGATTGACTGGAACACAGAGAGAGAGAGAGATTGACTGGAACACAAGGAGAGAGAGAGAGATTGAATGGAACACATAGAGAGAGAGAGATTGACTGGAACACAGAGAGAGAGAGAGATTGACTGGAACACAGGGAGAGAGAGAGATTGACTGGACCAGAGAGAGAGACAGAGATTGACTGGAACAGATAGAGAGGGAGAGATTGACTGGAACACAGAGAGAGAGAGAGATTGACTGGAACACAGGGAGAGAGAGAGATTGACTGGAACAGAGAGAGAGACAGTGATTGACTGGAACACATAGAGAGGGAGAGATTGACTGGAACACAGAGAGAGAGAGAGATTGACTGGAACACAGAGAAAGAGAGAGATTGACTGGAACACAGAGAAAGAGAGAGAGATTGACTGGAACACAGAGAGAGAAAGATTGACTGGAACAGAGAGAGAGAGAGAGATTGACTGGAACACAGAGAAAGAGAGAGATTGACTGGAACACAGAGAGAGAGAGATTGACTGGAACACAGGGACAGAGAGAGATTGACTGGAACACAGAGAGAGAGATTGACAGGAAGACAGGGAGAGAGACAGATTGACTGGAACACAGAGAGAGAGATTGACTGGAACAGACTGAAAGAGAGAGAGATTGACTGGAACACAGAGAGAGAGAGATTGACTGGAACACAGAGAAAGAGAGAGATCGACTGGAACACAGAGAAAGAGAGAGAGATTGACTGGAACACAGACAGAGAGAGATTGACTGGAACAGACTGAAAGAGAGAGAGATTGACTGGAACACAGAGAGAGAGAGATTGACTGGAACACAGAGAAAGAGAGAGATTGACTGGAACACAGAGAGAGAGAGAAAAATTGACTGGAACACAGAGAGAGAGAGAGATTGACTGGAACACAGGGAGAGAGAGAGAGAGTTTGACTGGAACACAGACAGAGAGAGAGAGATTGACTGGAACACAGGGACAGAGAGAGATTGACTGGAACACAGAGAGAGAGAGAAAGATTGACTGGAACACAGAGAGAGAGAGAGATTGACTGGAACACAGGGAGAGAGAGAGAGAGTTTGACTGGAACACAGACAGAGAGAGAGAGATTGACTGGAACACAGGGACAGAGAGAGATTGACTGGAACACAGAGAGAGAGAGAGCTTGACTGGAACACAGGGAGAGAGTGAGAGAGTTTGACTGGAACACAGAGAGAGAGAGATTGACTGGAACACAGGGAGAGAGTGACAGATTGACTGGAACGCAGGGAGAGAGATTGACTGGAATACAGATAGAGAGAGAGATTGATGAACATAGAGAGAGAGAGATTGAATGGAACACAGAGAAATAGAGAGAGATTGACTGGAACACACACAGAGAGAGAGAGATTGACTGGAACACAGAGAGAGAGAGAATGACTGGAACACAGAGAGAGAGAGATTGACTGGAACACAGGGACAGAGAGAGATTGACTGGAACACAGAGAGAGAGAGAGCTTGACTGGACCATAGGGAGAGAGAGAGAGATTTTGACTGGAACACAGAGAGAGAGATTGACTGGAACAGAGAAATAGAGAGAGATGGACTGGAACACAGAGAGAGATAGAGAGATTGACTGGAACACAGAGAGAGAGAGATTGACTGGACACAGGGATAGAGAGAGGATGACTGGAACACAGGGAGAGAGAAAGAGAGATTGAATGGAACACAGAGAGAGAGATTGACTGGAACACAGAGAGAGAGTGAGATTGACTGGAACACAGAGAGAGAGAGAGACCGAGATTGACTGGAACGCATAGAGAGAGAGTCATTGACTGGAACACAGAGAAAGAGAGATTGAGTGAACACAGAGAGAGAGAAAGATTGACTGGAACACAGAGATCGAGAGAGATTGACTGGAACACAGGGACAGAGAGAGATCGAGTGGCACACAGGGAGAGAGTGAGAGAGTTTAACTGGAACACAGAGAGAGAGAGATTGACTGGAACACAGGGACAGAGAGAGATTGACTGGAACACAGAGAGAGAGAGAGATTGACTGGAACGCCGGGACAGAGTGAGAGAATTTGACTGGAACACAGAGAGAGAGAGATTGATTGGAACACAGGGACAGAGAGAGATTGACTGTAACACAGGGAGAGAGAGAGATTGATGGAACACAGGAAGAGAGAATGAGAGATTGACTGTAACACAGAGAGAGAGATTGACTTGAATACAGAGAGAGAGAGATTGACTGGAACACAGAGAGAGAGAGACAGAGATTGAGTGGAACACAGAGAGAGAGAGAGATTGACTGGAACACAGAGAAAGAGAGAGCTTGACTGGAACACAGGGAAAGAGAGGGAGAGTGTGACTGGAACACAGAGAGAGAGATTGACTGGAACACTGGGAGAGAGAGAGAGATTGACTGGAACACAGAGAGGGAGAGATTGACTGGAACACAGAGAGAGAGATTGACTGGAACTCCGAGAAAGAGAGATTGACTGGAACACAGGGACAGAGAGAGATTGACTGGAACACAGAGAGAGAGAGAGATTGACAGGAACATAGGGAGAGAGACAGATTGACTGGAACACAGAGAGCGAGATTGACGAACATTGAGAGAGAAAGATTGAATGGAACACAGAGAAATAGGGAGAGATTGACTGGAAACAAGAGAGAGAGAGAGATTGAGTGGAACAGAGAGAGAGAGAGATTGACTGGAACACAGGGACAGAGAGAGATTGACTGGAACACAGAGAGCGAGATTGACTGGAACACACAGAGAGAGAGAGAGATTGCATGGAACACAGGGAAATAGTGAGAGATTGACTGGAACACAGAGAGAGAGAGAGATTGAGTGGAACACAGAGAGAGAGAGATTGACTGGAACACAGAGAAAGAGATTCAGAAATTGACTGGAACACTGAGAGAGAGAGACAGTGACTGCAACACAGAGAGAGGGAGATTGACTGGAACAGACTGAAAGAGAGAGAGATTGAATGGAACACAGAGAAGGAGAGAGATTGACTGGAACACAGAGAGGGAGAGAGATTGACTGGAACACAGAGAAAGAGAGAGATTGACTGGAACACAGAGAGAGAGAGAGTGATTGACTGGAACAGAGAGAAAGAGTGAGATTGACTGGAACACAGAGAGAGAGAGAGATTGACTGGAACACAGAGAGAGAGAAATTAACTGGAACACAGAGAGAGAGAGATTGACTGGAACACAGAGAGAGAGAGATTGACTGGAACACTGAGAGAGAGAGATTGACTGGAACAGAGAGAGAGATTGACTGGAACACAGAGAGAGAAAGAGATTGACTGGAACACAGGGAGAGGGATGAGATTGACTGGAACACAGAGAGATAGAGAGAGAGATTGACTGGCACACAGGGAGAGAGAGATTGACTGGAACACAGAGAGATAGAGAGAGAGATTGAATGGAACACTGAGAGAGAGAGATTGACTGGAACACAGGGAGAGAGAAAGATTGACTGGAACACAGAGAGAGAAAGAGATTGACTGGAACACATGGAGAGGGATGAGATTGACTGGAACACAGAGAGATAGAGAGAGAGATTGACTGGAACACAGGGAGAGAGAGATTGACTGGAACACTGAGAGAGAGAGAGATTGACTGGAACACAGAGAGATAGAGAGAGAGATTGACTGGAACACAGAGAAAGAGAGATTGACTGAACAGAGAAGAGAGAGATTGACTGGAACACAGAGAGATAGAGAGAGAGATTGACTGGAACACAGGGAGAGAGAGAGATTGACTGGAACACAGAGAGATAGAGAGAGAGATTGACTGGAACACAGGGAGAGAGAGAGATTGACTGGAACACAGAGAGAGAGAGAGAGATTGACTGGAACACAGAGAGAGAGAGAGATGGACTGGAACAGAGAGAGAGACAGAGATTGACTGGAACACAGAGAGAGAGAGAGATTGACTGGAACACAGGGAGTGAGAGAGATTGACTGGAACAGAGAGAGAGAGAGATTGACTGGAACACAGAGAGAGAGAGAGAGATTGACTGGAACACAAAGAGAGAGAGAGATTGACTGGAACACAGAAATAGAGAGAGATTGACTGGAACACAGAGAGAGAGAGATTGACTGGAACACAGGGAGAGAGAGATTGACTGTAACACAGGGAGAGAGAGAGATTAACTGGAACACAGGGACAGAGAGAGATTGACTGGAACACAGGGAGAGAGAATGAGAGATTGACTGGAACACAGAGAGAGAGATTGACTGGAATACAGAGAGAGAGAGAGAGATTGACTGGAACACAGAGAGAGAGAGAGATTGAGTGGAACAGAGAGAGAGAGAGATTGACTGGAACACAGGGACAGAGAGAGATTGACTGGAACACAGAGAGCGAGATTGACTGGAACACACAGAGAGAGAGAGAGATTGCATGGAACACAGGGAAATAGTGAGAGATTGACTGGAACACAGAGAGAGAGAGAGATTGAGTGGAACACAGAGAGAGAGAGATTGACTGGAACACAGAGAAAGAGATTCAGAAATTGACTGGAACACTGAGAGAGAGAGACAGTGACTGCAACACAGAGAGAGGGAGATTGACTGGAACAGACTGAAAGAGAGAGAGATTGACTGGAACACAGAGAAGGAGAGAGATTGACTGGAACACAGAGAGGGAGAGAGATTGACTGGAACACAGAGAAAGAGAGAGATTGACTGGAACACAGAGAGAGAGAGAGTGATTGACTGGAACACAGAGAAAGAGTGAGATTGACTGGAACACAGAGAGAGAGAGAGATTGACTGGAACACAGAGAGAGAGAAATTAACTGGAACACAGAGAGAGAGAGATTGACTGGAACACAGAGAGAGAGAGATTGACTGGAACACTGAGAGAGAGAGATTGACTGGAACAGAGAGAGAGATTGACTGGAACACAGAGAGAGAAAGAGATTGACTGGAACACAGGGAGAGGGATGAGATTGACTGGAACACAGAGAGATAGAGAGAGAGATTGACTGGCACACAGGGAGAGAGAGATTGACTGGAACACAGAGAGATAGAGAGAGAGATTGAATGGAACACTGAGAGAGAGAGATTGACTGGAACACAGGGAGAGAGAAAGATTGACTGGAACACAGAGAGAGAAAGAGATTGACTGGAACACATGGAGAGGGATGAGATTGACTGGAACACAGAGAGATAGAGAGAGAGATTGACTGGAACACAGGGAGAGAGAGATTGACTGGAACACTGAGAGAGAGAGAGATTGACTGGAACACAGAGAGATAGAGAGAGAGATTGACTGGAACACAGAGAAAGAGAGATTGACTGAACAGAGAAGAGAGAGATTGACTGGAACACAGAGAGATAGAGAGAGAGATTGACTGGAACACAGGGAGAGAGAGAGATTGACTGGAACACAGAGAGATAGAGAGAGAGATTGACTGGAACACAGGGAGAGAGAGAGATTGACTGGAACACAGAGAGAGAGAGAGAGATTGACTGGAACACAGAGAGAGAGAGAGATGGACTGGAACAGAGAGAGAGACAGAGATTGACTGGAACACAGAGAGAGAGAGAGATTGACTGGAACACAGGGAGTGAGAGAGATTGACTGGAACAGAGAGAGAGAGAGATTGACTGGAACACAGAGAGAGAGAGAGAGATTGACTGGAACACAAAGAGAGAGAGAGATTGACTGGAACACAGAAATAGAGTGAGATTGACTGGAACACAGAGAGAGAGAGATTGACTGGAACACAGGGAGAGAGAGATTGACTGTAACACAGGGAGAGAGAGAGATTAACTGGAACACAGGGACAGAGAGAGATTGACTGGAACACAGGGAGAGAGAATGAGAGATTGACTGGAACACAGAGAGAGAGATTGACTGGAATACAGAGAGAGAGAGAGAGATTGACTGGAACACAGAGAGAGAGAGAGATTGAGTGGAACAGAGAGAGAGAGAGATTGACTGGAACACAGGGACAGAGAGAGATTGACTGGAACACAGAGAGCGAGATTGACTGGAACACACAGAGAGAGAGAGAGATTGCATGGAACACAGGGAAATAGTGAGAGATTGACTGGAACACAGAGAGAGAGAGAGATTGAGTGGAACACAGAGAGAGAGAGATTGACTGGAACACAGAGAAAGAGATTCAGAAATTGACTGGAACACTGAGAGAGAGAGACAGTGACTGCAACACAGAGAGAGGGAGATTGACTGGAACAGACTGAAAGAGAGAGAGATTGACTGGAACACAGAGAAGGAGAGAGATTGACTGGAACACAGAGAGGGAGAGAGATTGACTGGAACACAGAGAAAGAGAGAGATTGACTGGAACACAGAGAGAGAGAGAGTGATTGACTGGAACACAGAGAAAGAGTGAGATTGACTGGAACACAGAGAGAGAGAGAGATTGACTGGAACACAGAGAGAGAGAAATTAACTGGAACACAGAGAGAGAGAGATTGACTGGAACACAGAGAGAGAGAGATTGACTGGAACACTGAGAGAGAGAGATTGACTGGAACAGAGAGAGAGATTGACTGGAACACAGAGAGAGAAAGAGATTGACTGGAACACAGGGAGAGGGATGAGATTGACTGGAACACAGAGAGATAGAGAGAGAGATTGACTGGCACACAGGGAGAGAGAGATTGACTGGAACACAGAGAGATAGAGAGAGAGATTGAATGGAACACTGAGAGAGAGAGATTGACTGGAACACAGGGAGAGAGAAAGATTGACTGGAACACAGAGAGAGAAAGAGATTGACTGGAACACATGGAGAGGGATGAGATTGACTGGAACACAGAGAGATAGAGAGAGAGATTGACTGGAACACAGGGAGAGTGAGATTGACTGGAACACTGAGAGAGAGAGAGATTGACTGGAACACAGAGAGATAGAGAGAGAGATTGACTGGAACACAGAGAAAGAGAGATTGACTGAACAGAGAAGAGAGAGATTGACTGGAACACAGAGAGATAGAGAGAGAGATTGACTGGAACACAGGGAGAGAGAGAGATTGACTGGAACACAGAGAGATAGAGAGAGAGATTGACTGGAACACAGGGAGAGAGAGAGATTGACTGGAACACAGAGAGAGAGAGAGAGATTGACTGGAACACAGAGAGAGAGAGAGATGGACTGGATCAGAGAGAGAGACAGAGATTGACTGGAACACACAGAGAGAGAGAGATTGACTGGAACACAGGGAGTGAGAGAGATTGACTGGAACAGAGAGAGAGAGAGATTGACTGGAACACAGAGAGAGAGAGAGAGATTGACTGGAACACAAAGAGAGAGAGAGATTGACTGGAACACAGAAATAGAGAGAGATTGACTGGAACACAGAGAGAGAGAGATTGACTGGAACACAGGGAGAGAGAGATTGACTGTAACACAGGGAGAGAGAGAGATTAACTGGAACACAGGGACAGAGAGAGATTGACTGGAACACAGGGAGAGAGAATGAGAGATTGACTGGAACACAGAGAGAGAGATTGACTGGAATACAGAGAGAGAGAGAGAGATTGACTGGAACACAGAGAGAGAGAGAGATTGAGTGGAACAGAGAGAGAGAGAGATTGACTGGAACACAGGGACAGAGAGAGATTGACTGGAACACAGAGAGCGAGATTGACTGGAACACACAGAGAGAGAGAGAGATTGCATGGAACACAGGGAAATAGTGAGAGATTGACTGGAACACAGAGAGAGAGAGAGATTGAGTGGAACACAGAGAGAGAGAGATTGACTGGAACACAGAGAAAGAGATTCAGAAATTGACTGGAACACTGAGAGAGAGAGACAGTGACTGCAACACAGAGAGAGGGAGATTGACTGGAACAGACTGAAAGAGAGAGAGATTGACTGGAACACAGAGAAGGAGAGAGATTGACTGGAACACAGAGAGGGAGAGAGATTGACTGGAACACAGAGAAAGAGAGAGATTGACTGGAACACAGAGAGAGAGAGAGTGATTGACTGGAACACAGAGAAAGAGTGAGATTGACTGGAACACAGAGAGAGAGAGAGATTGACTGGAACACAGAGAGAGAGAAATTAACTGGAACACAGAGAGAGAGAGATTGACTGGAACACAGAGAGAGAGAGATTGACTGGAACACTGAGAGAGAGAGATTGACTGGAACAGAGAGAGAGATTGACTGGAACACAGAGAGAGAAAGAGATTGAC
Source organism: Isurus oxyrinchus (assembly GCA_026770705.1). NCBI lineage: Eukaryota > Metazoa > Chordata > Chondrichthyes > Lamniformes > Lamnidae > Isurus > Isurus oxyrinchus. The sequence continues at coordinate 248,739 of JANJGN010000591.1, read as the reverse complement.
TGGAACACAGGGAGAGGGATGAGATTGACTGGAACACAGAGAGATAGAGAGAGAGATTGACTGGCACACAGGGAGAGAGAGATTGACTGGAACACAGAGAGATAGAGAGAGAGATTGAATGGAACACTGAGAGAGAGAGATTGACTGGAACACAGGGAGAGAGAAAGATTGACTGGAACACAGAGAGAGAAAGAGATTGACTGGAACACATGGAGAGGGATGAGATTGACTGGAACACAGAGAGATAGAGAGAGAGATTGACTGGAACACAGGGAGAGTGAGATTGACTGGAACACTGAGAGAGAGAGAGATTGACTGGAACACAGAGAGATAGAGAGAGAGATTGACTGGAACACAGAGAAAGAGAGATTGACTGAACAGAGAAGAGAGAGATTGACTGGAACACAGAGAGATAGAGAGAGAGATTGACTGGAACACAGGGAGAGAGAGAGATTGACTGGAACACAGAGAGATAGAGAGAGAGATTGACTGGAACACAGGGAGAGAGAGAGATTGACTGGAACACAGAGAGAGAGAGAGAGATTGACTGGAACACAGAGAGAGAGAGAGATGGACTGGAACAGAGAGAGAGACAGAGATTGACTGGAACACACAGAGAGAGAGAGATTGACTGGAACACAGGGAGTGAGAGAGATTGACTGGAACAGAGAGAGAGAGAGATTGACTGGAACACAGAGAGAGAGAGAGAGATTGACTGGAACACAAAGAGAGAGAGAGATTGACTGGAACACAGAAATAGAGAGAGATTGACTGGAACACAGAGAGAGAGAGATTGACTGGAACACAGGGAGAGAGAGATTGACTGTAACACAGGGAGAGAGAGAGATTAACTGGAACACAGGGACAGAGAGAGATTGACTGGAACACAGGGAGAGAGAATGAGAGAGTGACTGGAACACAGAGAGAGAGATTGACTGGAATACAGAGAGAGAGAGAGAGATTGACTGGAACACAGAGAGAGAGAGAGACAGAGATTGAGTGGAACACAGAGAGAGAGAGATTGACTGGAACAGAGAGAGAGAGAGATTGACTAAAACACAGAGAATGAGATTCAGAAATTGACTGGAACACTGAGAGAGAGAGACATTGACTGGAACACATCGAGAGAGAGAGATTGACTGGAACACAGAGAAGGAGAGAGATTGACGGGAACACAGAAAGAGAGAGAGATTGAATGGAACACAGAGAGCGATTGACTGGAACACAGAGAGAGAGAGAGATTGCCTGGAACACAGGGGGAGAGTGAGTGGGATTGACTGGAACACAGAGAGAGAGAGAGATTGACTGGAACACAGAGAGAGATTGACTGGAACACAGAGAGAGAGAGAGATTGACTGGAACACTGAGAGAGAGAGAGATGGACTGGAACACAGAGAGATAGAGAGAGAGATTGACTGGAACACAGAGAGAGATTGACTGGAACACAGAGAGAGAGAGAGATTGACTGGAACACTGAGAGAGAGAGAGATGGACTGGAACACAGAGAGATAGAGAGAGAGATTGACTGGAACACAAGGAGAGAGAGAGATTGACTGGAACACATAGAGAGAGAGAGATTGACTGGAACACAGAGAGAGAGAGAGATTAACTGGAACACAGGGAGAGAGAGATTGACTAGAACACAGGGAGAGAGAGAGATTGACTGGAACACAGAGAGAGAGAGAGATTGACTGGACCAGAGAGAGAGACAGAGATTGACTGGAACAGATAGAGAGGGAGAGATTGACTGGTACACAGAGAGAGAGAGAGATTGACTGGAACACAGGGAGAGAGTGAGTGGGATTGACTGGAACACAGAGAGAGAGAGAGATTGACTGGAACACTGAGAGAGAGAGAGATTGACTCGAACACTGAGGGAGAGAAGATTGACTGGAACACTGAGAGAGAGAGAGATGGACTGGAACACAGAGAGATAGAGAGAGAGATTGACTGGAACACAGAGAAAGAGATATTGACTGAACACAGAAGAGAGAGATAGATTGACTGGAACACAAGGAGAGAGAGAGATTGACTGGAACACATAGAGGGAGAGAGATTGACTGGAACACAGAGAGAGAGAGAGATTGACTGGAACACAGGGAGAGAGAGATTGACTAGAACACAGGGAGAGAGAGAGATTGACTGGAACAGAGAGAGAGACAGTGATTGACTGGAACACATAGAGAGGGAGAGATTGACTGGAACACAGAGAGAGAGAGAGATTGACTGGAACAGAGAGAAAGAGAGAGAGATTGACTGGAACACAGAGAAAGAGAGAGAGATTGACTGGAACACAGAGAGAGAGAGATTGACTGGAACACAGAGAAAGACAGAGAGATTGACTGGAACACAGAGAGAGAGAGAGATTGACTGGAACAGAGAGAGAGAGAGAGATTGACTGGAACACAGAGAAAGAGAGAGATTGACTGGAACACAGAGAGAGAGAGATTGACCTGAACACAGGGACAGAGAGAGATTGACTGGAACACAGAGAGAGAGATTGACAGGAACACAGGGAGAGAGACAGATTGACTGGAACACAGAGAGAGAGATTGACTGGAACAGACTGAAAGAGAGAGAGATTGACTGGAACACAGAGAGAGAGAGATTGACTGGAACACAGAGAAAGAGAGAGATTGACTGGAACACAGAGAAAGAGAGAGAGATTGACTGGAACACAGACAGAGAGAGATTGACTGGAACAGACTGAAAGAGAGAGATTGACTGGAACACAGAGAGAGAGAGAAAGATTGACTGGAACACAGAGAGAGAGAGAGATTGACTGGAACACAGGGAGAGAGAGAGAGAGTTTGACTGGAACACAGACAGAGAGAGAGAGATTGACTGGAACACAGGGACAGAGAGAGATTGACTGGAACAGAGAGAGAGAGAGAAAGATTGACTGGAACACAGAGAGAGAGAGAGATTGACTGGAACACAGGGAGAGAGAGAGAGAGTTTGACTGGAACACAGACAGAGAGAGAGAGATTGACTGGAACACAGGGACAGTGAGAGGTTGACTGGAACACAGAGAGAGAGAGAGCTTGACTGGAACACAGGGAGAGAGTGAGAGAGTTTGACTGGTACACAGAGAGAGAGAGATTGACTGGAACACAGGGAGAGAGTGACAGATTGACTGGAACGCAGGGAGAGAGATTGACTGGAATACAGATAGAGAGAGAGATTGATGAACATAGAGAGAGAGAGATTGAATGGAACACAGAGAAATAGAGAGAGATTGACTGGAACACACAGAGAGAGAGAGAGATTGACTGGAACACAGAGAGAGAGAGATTGACTGGAACACAGAGAGAGAGAGATTGACTGGAACACAGGGACAGAGAGAGATTGACTGGAACACAGAGAGAGAGAGAGCTTGACTGGACCATAGGGAGAGAGAGAGAGATTTTGACTGGAACACAGAGAGAGAGATTGACTGGAACAGAGAAATAGAGAGAGATGGACTGGAACACAGAGAGAGATAGAGAGATTGACTGGAACACAGAGAGAGAGAGATTGACTGGACACAGGGACAGAGAGAGATTGACTGGAACACAGAGAGAGAGAGTGATTGACTGGAACACAGAGAAAGAGTGAGATTGACTGGAACACAGAGAGAGAGAGAGATTGACTGGAACACAGAGAGAGAGAAATTAACTGGAACACAGAGAGAGAGAGATTGACTGGAACACATGGAGAGGGATGAGATTGACTGGAACACAGAGAGATAGAGAGAGAGATTGACTGGAACACAGGGAGAGAGAGATTGACTGGAAAACTGAGAGAGAGAGAGATTGACTGGAACACAGAGAAAGAGAGAGATTGACTGGAACACAGAGAGAGAGAGAGAGATGGACTGGAACAGAGAGAGAGACAGAGATTGACTGGAACACACAGAGAGAGAGAGATTGACTGGAACACAGGGAGTGAGAGAGATTGACTGGAACAGAGAGAGAGAGAGATTGACTGGAACACAGAGAGAGAGAGAGAGATTGACTGGAACACAAAGAGAGAGAGAGATTGACTGGAACACAGAGAGAGAGAGAGATTGACTGGACCAGAGAGAGAGACAGAGATTGACTGGAACAGATAGAGAGGGAGAGATTGACTGGAACACAGAGAGAGAGAGAGATTGACTGGAACACAGAGAGAGAGTGAGTGGGATTGACTGGAACACAGAGAGAGAGAGAGATTGACTGGAACACTGAGAGAGAGAGAGATTGACTCGAACACTGAGGGAGAGAAGATTGACTGGAACACTGAGAGAGAGAGAGATGGACTGGAACACAGGGAGAGAGAGATTGACTGGAACACTGAGAGAGAGAGAGATTGACTGGAACACAGAGAAAGAGATATTGACTGAACACAGAAGAGAGAGAGAGATTGACTGGAACACACAGAGAGAGAGAGATTGACTGGAACACAGGGAGAGAGAGAGATTGACTGGAACAGAGAGAGAGACAGTGATTGACTGGAACACATAGAGAGGGAGAGATTGACTGGAACACAGAGAGAGAGAGAGATTGACTGGAACACAGAGAAAGAGAGAGATTGACTGGAACACAGAGAAAGAGAGATTGACTGGAACACAGAGAAAGACAGAGAGATTGACTGGAACACAGAGAGAGAGATTGACTGGAACAGAGAGAGAGAGAGAGATTGACTGGAACACAGAGAAAGAGAGAGATTGACTGGAACACAGAGAGAGAGAGATTGACTGGAACACAGGGACAGAGAGAGATTGACTGGAACACAGAGAGAGAGATTGACAGGAACACAGGGAGAGAGACAGATTGACTGGAACACAGAGAGAGAGATTGACTGGAACAGACTGAAAGAGAGAGAGATTGACTGGAACACAGAGAGAGAGAGATTGACTGGAACACAGAGAAAGAGAGAGATCGACTGGAACACAGAGAAAGAGAGAGAGATTGACTGGAACACAGACAGAGAGAGATTGACTGGAACAGACTGAAAGAGAGAGATTGACTGGAACACAGAGAGAGAGAGAAAGATTGACTGGAACACAGAGAGAGAGAGAGATTGACTGGAACACAGGGAGAGAGAGAGAGAGTTTGACTGGAACACAGACAGAGAGAGAGAGATTGACTGGAACACAGGGACAGAGAGAGATTGACTGGAACAGAGAGAGAGAGAGAAAGATTGACTGGAACACAGAGAGAGAGAGAGATTGACTGGAACACAGGGAGAGAGAGAGAGAGTTTGACTGGAACACAGACAGAGAGAGAGAGATTGACTGGAACACAGGGACAGTGAGAGGTTGACTGGAACACAGAGAGAGAGAGAGCTTGACTGGAACACAGGGAGAGAGTGAGAGAGTTTGACTGGAACACAGAGAGAGAGAGATTGACTGGAACACAGGGAGAGAGTGACAGATTGACTGGAACGCAGGGAGAGAGATTGACTGGAATACAGATAGAGAGAGAGATTGATGAACATAGAGAGAGAGAGATTGAATGGAACACAGAGAAATAGAGAGAGATTGACTGGAACACACAGAGAGAGAGAGAGATTGACTGGAACACAGAGAGAGAGAGATTGACTGGAACACAGAGAGAGAGAGATTGACTGGAACACAGGGACAGAGAGAGATTGACTGGAACACAGAGAGAGAGAGAGCTTGACTGGACCATAGGGAGAGAGAGATTTTGACTGGAACACAGAGAGAGAGATTGACTGGAACACAGAGAGAGAGAGATTGATTGACTGGACACAGGGACAGAGAGAGGATGACTGGAACACAGGGAGAGAGAAAGAGAGATTGAATGGAACACAGAGAGAGAGATTGACTGGAACACAGAGAGAGAGTGAGATTGACTGGAACACAGAGAGAGAGAGAGACAGAGATTGACTGGAACGCATAGAGAGAGAGTCATTGACTGGAACACAGAGAAAGAGAGATTGAGAGAACACAGAGAGAGAGAAAGATTGACTGGAACACAGAGATCGAGAGAGATTGACTGGAACACAGGGACAGAGAGAGATCGACTGGCACACAGGGAGAGAGTGAGAGAGTTTAACTGGAACACAGAGAGAGAGAGATTGACTGGAACACAGGGACAGAGAGAGATTGACTGGAACACAGAGAGAGAGAGAGATTGACTGGAACGCCGGGACAGAGTGAGAGAATTTGACTGGAACACAGAGAGAGAGAGATTGACTGGAACACAGGGACAGAGAGAGATTGACTGTAACACAGGGAGAGAGAGAGATTGATGGAACACAGGAAGAGAGAATGAGAGATTGACTGTAACACAGAGAGAGAGATTGACTGGAATACAGAGAGAGAGAGATTCAAAAATTGACTGGAAGACTGTGAGAGAGAGACATTGACTGGAACACATCGAGAGAGAGAGATTGACTGGAACAGACTGAAAGAGAGAGAGATTGACTGGAACACAGAGAGAGAGAGATTGACTGGAACACAGAGAGAGAGAGAGATTGACTGGAACACAGAGAAAGAGAGAGATTGCCTGGAACGCAGGGAGAGAGTGATTGGGATTGACTGGAACACAGAGAGAGAGAGAGATTGACTGGAACACAGAGAAAGAGAGAGCTTGACTGGAACACAGGGAAAGAGAGGGAGAGTGTGACTGGAACACAGAGAGAGAGATTGACTGGAACACTGGGAGAGAGAGAGAGATTGACTGGAACACAGAGAAAGAGAGATTGACTGGAACACAGGGACAGAGAGAGATTGACTGGAACACAGAGAGAGAGATTGACTGGAACACCGAGAAAGAGAGATTGACTGGAACACAGGGACGGAGAGAGATTGACTGGAACACAGAGAGAGAGAGAGATTGACAGGAACACAGGGAGAGAGACAGATTGACTGGAACACAGAGAAATAGGGAGAGATTGACTGGAAACAAGAGAGAGAGACAGATTGAGTGGAACAGAGAGAGAGAGAGTTTGACTGGAACACAGGGACAGAGAGAGATTGACTGGAACACAGAGAGCGAGATTGACTGGAACACACAGAGAGAGAGAGAGATTGAATGGAACACAGGGAAATAGTGAGAGATTGACTGGAACACAGAGAGAGAGAGAGATTGACTGGAACACAGAGAAAGAGAGAGCTTGACTGGAACACAGGGAAAGAGAGGGAGAGTGTGACTGGAACACAGAGAGAGAGATTGACTGGAACACTGGGAGAGAGAGAGAGATTGACTGGAACACAGAGAAAGAGAGATTGACTGGAACACAGGGACAGAGAGAGATTGACTGGAACACAGAGAGGGAGAGATTGACTGGAACACAGAGAGAGAGATTGACTGGAACACCGAGAAAGAGAGATTGACTGGAACACAGGGACAGAGAGAGATTGACTGGAACACAGGGAGAGAGAATGAGAGATTGACTGGAAAACAGAGAGAGAGATTGACTGGAATAGAGTGAGAGAGAGAGATTGACTGGAACACAGAGAGAGAGAGACATTGTGTGGAACAGAGAGAGAGAAAGATTGACTGGAACACAGAGAATGAGATTCAGAAATTGACTGGAACACTGAGAGAGAGAGACATTGACTGGAACACATCGAGAGAGAGAGATTGACTGGAACACAGAGAAGGAGAGAGATTGACTGGAACACAGAAAGAGAGAGAGATTGAATGGAACACAGAGAGAGAGAGATTGACTGGAACACAGAGAGAGAGATTGACTGGAACACAGAGAAAGAGAGAGCTTGACTGGAACACAGGGAAAGAGAGGGAGAGTGTGACTGGAACACAGAGAGAGAGATTGACTGGAACACTGGGAGAGAGGGAGAGATTGACTGGAACACAGAGAACGAGAGATTGACTGGAACACAGGGACAGAGAGAGATTGACTGGAACACAGAGAGAGAGAGAGATTGACAGGAACACAGGGAGAGAGACAGATTGACTGGAACACAGAGAGAGAGACAGATTGACTGGAACACAGAGAGAGAGATTGACGAACATCGAGAGAGATAGATTGAATGGAACACAGAGTAATAGGGAGAGATTGACTGGAACACAGAGAGAGAGAGAGATTGAGTGGAACACAGAGAGAGAGAGATTGACTGGAGCACAGAGAGAGAGAGATTGACTGGAACACAGAGAATGAGATTCAGAAATTGACTGGACCACTGAGAGAGAGAGACAGTGACTGGAACACAGAGAGAGAGAGAGATTGACTGGAACAGACTGAAAGAGGGAGAGATTGACTGGAACACAGAGAAGGAGAGAGATTGACTGGAACACAGAGAAAGAGAGAGAGATTGACTGGAACACAGAGAGCGAGAGATTGACTGGAACAGACTGAAAGAGAGAGAGATTGACTGGAACACAGAGAAGGAGAGAGATTGCCTGGAACGCAGAGAAAGAGAGAGATTGACTGGAACACAGAGAGAGAGAGAGAGATTGACTGGAACACAGAGAAAGAGAGAGATTGCCTGGAACACAGGGAGAGAGTGAGTGGGATTGACTGGAACACAGAGAGAGAGAGAGAGATTGACTGGAACACAGAGAGAGAGAGAGAGATTGACTGGAACACAGGGACAGAGAGAGATTGACTGGAACAGAGAGAGAGAGAGAAAGATTGACTGGAACACAGAGAGAGAGAGAGATTGACTGGAACACAGGGAGAGAGAGAGAGAGTTTGACTGGAACACAGACAGAGAGAGAGAGATTGACTGGAACACAGGGACAGAGAGAGATTGACTGGAACACAGAGAGAGAGAGAGCTTGACTGGAACACAGGGAGAGAGTGAGAGAGTTTGACTGGAACACAGAGAGAGAGAGATTGACTGGAACACAGGGAGAGAGTGACAGATTGACTGGAACGCAGGGAGAGAGATTGACTGGAATACAGATAGAGAGAGAGATTGATGAACATAGAGAGAGAGAGATTGAATGGAACACAGAGAAATAGAGAGAGATTGACTGGAACACACACAGAGAGAGAGAGATTGACTGGAACACAGAGAGAGAGAGATTGACTGGAACACAGAGAGAGAGAGATTGACTGGAACACAGGGACAGAGAGAGATTGACTGGAACACCGAGAGAGAGAGAGCTTGACTGGACCATAGGGAGAGAGAGAGAGATTTTGACTGGAACACAGAGAGAGAGATTGACTGGAACAGAGAAATAGAGAGAGATGGACTGGAACACAGAGAGAGATAGAGAGATTGACTGGAACACAGAGAGAGAGAGATTGACTGGACACAGGGACAGAGAGAGGATGACTGGAACACAGGGAGAGAGAAAGAGAGATTGAATGGAACACAGAGAGAGAGATTGACTGGAACACAGAGAGAGAGTGAGATTGACTGGAACACAGAGAGAGAGAGAGACAGAGATTGACTGGAACGCATAGAGAGAGAGTCATTGACTGGAACACAGAGAAAGAGAGATTGAGTGAACACAGAGAGAGAGAAAGATTGACTGGAACACAGAGATCGAGAGATTGACTGGAACACAGGGACAGAGAGAGATCGACTGGCACACAGGGAGAGAGTGAGAGAGTTTAACTGGAACACAGAGAGAGAGAGATTGACTGGAACACAGGGACAGAGAGAGATTGACTGGAACACAGAGAGAGAGAGAGATTGACTGGAACACAGAGAGAGAGAGAGATTGACTGGAACGCCGGGACAGAGTGAGAGAATTTGACTGGAACACAGAGAGAGAGAGATTGACTGGAACACAGGGACAGAGAGAGATTGACTGTAACACAGGGAGAGAGAGAGATTGATGGAACACAGGAAGAGAGAATGAGAGATTGACTGTAACACAGAGAGAGAGATTGACTGGAATACAGAGAGAGAGAGATTCAAAAATTGACTGGAACACTGAGAGAGAGAGACATTGACTGGAACACATCGAGAGAGAGAGATTGACTGGAACAGACTGAAAGAGAGAGAGATTGACTGGAACACAGAGAGAGAGAGATTGACTGGAACACAGAGAGAGAGAGAGATTGACTGGAACACAGAGAAAGAGAGAGATTGCCTGGAACGCAGGGAGAGAGTGAGTGGGATTGACTGGAACACAGAGAGAGAGAGAGATTGACTGGAACACAGAGAAAGAGAGAGCTTGACTGGAACACAGGGAAAGAGAGGGAGAGTGTGACTGGAACACAGAGAGAGAGATTGACAGGAACACTGGGAGAGAGAGAGAGATTGACTGCAACACAGAGAAAGAGAGATTGACTGGAACACAGGGACAGAGAGAGATTGACTGGAACACAGAGAGGGAGAGATTGACTGGAACACAGAGAGAGAGATTGACTGGAACACCGAGAAAGAGAGATTGACTGGAACACAGGGACAGAGAGAGATTGACTGGAACACAGAGAGAGAGAGAGATTGACAGGAACACATGGAGAGAGACAGATTGACTGGAACACAGAGAGGGAGATTGACGAACATTGAGAGAGAGAGATTGAATGGAACACAGAGAAATAGGGAGAGATTGACTGGAAACAAGAGAGAGAGAGAGATTGAGTGGAACAGAGAGAGAGAGAGTTTGACTGGAACACAGGGACAGAGAGAGATTGACTGGAACACAGAGAGCGAGATTGACTGGAACACACAGAGAGAGAGAGAGATTGAATGGAACACAGGGAAATAGTGAGAGATTGACTGGAACACAGAGAGAGAGAGAGATTGACTGGAACACAGAGAAAGAGAGAGCTTGACTGGAACACAGGGAAAGAGAGGGAGAGTGTGACTGGAACACAGGGAGAGAGAGAGATTGACTGGAACAGAGAGAGAGAAAGTGATTGACTGGAACACATAGAGAGGGAGAGATTGACTGGAACACAGAGAGAGAGAGAGATTGACTGGAACACAGAGAAAGAGAGAGATTGACTGGAACACAGAGAAAGACAGAGAGATTGACTGGAACACAGAGAGAGAGAGAGATTGACTGGAACAGAGAGAGAGAGAGAGATTGACTGGAACACAGAGAAAGAGAGAGATTGACTGGAACACAGAGAGAGAGATTGACAGGAACACAGGGAGAGAGACAGATTGACTGGAACACAGAGAGAGAGATTGACTGGAACAGACTGAAAGAGAGAGAGATTGACTGGAACACAGAGAGAGAGAGATTGACTGGAACACAGAGAAAGAGAGAGATCGACTGGAACACAGAGAAAGAGAGAGAGATTGACTGGAACACAGACAGTGAGAGATTGACTGGAACAGACTGAAAGAGAGAGAGATTGACTGGAACACAGAGAGAGAGAGATTGACTGGAACACAGAGAAAGGGAGAGATTGACTGGAACACAGAGAGAGAGAGAAAGATTGACTGGAACACAGAGAGAGAGAGAGATTGACTGGAACACAGGGAGAGAGAGAGAGGGTTTGACTGGAACACAGACAGAGAGAGAGAGATTGACTGGAACACAGGGACAGAGAGAGATTGACTGGAACACAGAGAGAGAGAGAAAGATTGACTGGAACACACAGAGAGAGAGAGAGATTGACTGGAACACAGGGAGAGAGAGAGAGAGTTTGACTGGAACACAGACAGAGAGAGAGAGATTGACTGGAACACAGGGACAGAGAGAGATTGACTGGAACACAGAGAGAGAGAGAGCTTGACTGGACCATAGGGAGACAGAGAGAGATTTTGACTGGAACACAGAGAGAGAGATTGACTGGAACAGAGAAATAGAGAGAGATGGACTGGAACACAGAGAGAGATAGAGAGATTGACTGGAACACAGAGAGAGAGAGACTGACTGGACACAGGGACAGAGAGAGGATGACTGGAACACAGGGAGAGAGAAAGAGAGATTGAATGGAACACAGAGAGAGAGATTGACTGGAACACAGAGAGAGAGTGAGATTGACTGGAACACAGAGAGAGAGAGAGACAGAGATTGACTGGAACGCATAGAGAGAGAGTCATTGACTGGAACACAGAGAAAGAGAGATTGAGTGAACACAGAGAGAGAGAAAGATTGACTGGAACACAGAGATCGAGAGAGATTGACTGGAACACAGGGACAGAGAGAGATCGACTGGCACACAGGGAGAGAGTGAGAGAGTTTAACTGGAACACAGAGAGAGAGAGATTGACTGGAACACAGGGACAGAGAGAGATTGACTGGAACACAGAGAGAGAGAGAGATTGACTGGAACGCCGGGACAGAGTGAGAGAATTTGACTGGAACACAGAGAGAGAGAGATTGATTGGAACACAGGGACAGAGAGAGATTGACTGTAACACAGGGAGAGAGAGATTGATGGAACACAGGAAGAGAGAATGAGAGATTGACTGTAACACAGAGAGAGAGATTGACTGGAATACAGAGAGAGAGAGATTGATTGGAACACAGAGAGAGAGAGACAGAGATTGAGTGGAACACAGAGAGAGAGAGAGATTGACTGGAACACAGAGAAAGAGAGATTGACTGGAACACAGGGAAAGAGAGGGAGAGTGTGACTGGAACACAGAGAGAGAGATTGACTGGAACACTGGGAGAGAGAGAGAGATTGACTGGAACACAGAGAGGGAGAGATTGACTGGAACACAGAGAGAGAGATTGACTGGAACACCGAGAAAGAGAGATTGACTGGAACACAGGGAAAGAGAGAGATTGACTGGAACACAGAGAGAGAGAGAGATTGACAGGAACACAGGGAGAGAGACAGATTGACTGGAACACAGAGAGCGAGATTGACGAACATTGAGAGAGAAAGATTGAATGGAACACAGAGAAATAGGGAGAGATTGACTGGAAACAAGAGAGAGAGAGAGATTGAGTGGAACAGAGAGAGAGAGAGATTGACTGGAACACAGGGACAGAGAGAGATTGACTGGAACACAGGCATCGAGATTGACTGGAACACACAGAGAGAGAGAGAGATTGAATGGAACACAGGGAAATAGTGAGAGATAGACTGGAACACAGAGAGAGAGAGAGATTGAGTGGAACACTGAGAGAGAGAGATTGACTGGAACACTGAGAGAGAGAGATTGACTGGAACAGAGAGAGAGATTGACTGGAACACAGAGAGAGAAAGAGATTGACTGGAACACAGGGAGAGGGATGAGATTGACTGGAACACAGAGAGATAGAGAGAGAGATTGACTGGAACACAGGGAGAGAGAGATTGACTGGAACACAGAGAGATAGAGAGAGAGATTGTCTGGAACACTGAGAGAGAGAGATTGACTGGAACAGAGAGAAAGATTGACTGGAACACAGAGAGAGAAAGAGATTGACTGGAACACAGGGAGATGGATGAGATTGACTGGAACACAGAGAGAAAGAGAGAGAGATTGACTGGAACACAGGGAGAGAGAGATTGACTGGAACACTGAGAGAGAGAGAGATTGACTGGAACACAGAGAGATAGAGAGAGAGATTGACTGGAACACAGAGAAAGAGAGATTGACTGAACACAGAAGAGAGACAAAGATTGACTGGAACACAGGGAGAGAGAGAGATTGAATGGAACACAGAGTGAGAGAGAGAGATTGACTGGAACACAGAGAGAGAGAGAGATGGACTGGAACAGAGAGAGAGACAGAGATTGACTGGAACACACAGAGAGAGAGAGATTGACTGGAACACAGGGAGTGAGAGAGATTGACTGGAACAGAGAGAGAGAGAGATTGACTGGAACACAGAGAGAGAGAGAGAGATTGACTGGAACACAAAGAGAGAGAGAGATTGACTGGAACACAGAAATAGAGAGAGATTGACTGGAACACAGAGAGAGAGAGATTGACTGGAACACCGGGAGAGAGAGATTGACTGTAACACAGGGAGAGAGAGAGATTAACTGGAACACAGGGACAGAGAGAGATTAACTGGAACACAGGGACAGAGAGAGATTGACTGGAACACAGGGAGAGAGAATGAGAGATTGACTGGAACACAGAGAGAGAGATTGACTGGAATACAGAGAGAGAGAGAGCTTGACTGGAACACAGAGAGAGAGATTGACTGGAACACTGGGAGAGAGGGAGAGATTGACTGGAACACAGGGACAGAGAGAGATTGACTGGAACACAGAGAGAGAGAGAGATTGACTGGACCAGAGAGAGAGACAGAGATTGACTGGAACAGATAGAGAGGGAGAGATTGACTGGAATACAGAGAGAGAGAGAGATTGACTGGAACACAGGGAGAGAGAGAGATTGACTGGAACAGAGAGAGAGACAGTGATTGACTGGAACACATAGAGAGGGAGAGATTGACTGGAACACAGGGAGAGGGATGAGATTGACTGGAACACAGGGAGATAGAGAGAGAGATTGACTGGAACACAGGGAGAGAGAGATTGACTGGAACACAGAGAGATAGAGAGAGAGATTGACTGGAACACTGAGAGAGAGAGATTGACTGGAACAGAGAGAAAGATTGACTGGAACACAGAGAGAGAAAGAGATTGACTGGAACACAGGGAGAGGGATGAGATTGACTGGAACACAGAGACATAGAGAGAGAGATTGACTGGAACACAGGGAGAGAGAGATTGACTGGAACACAGAGAGATAGAGAGAGAGATTGACTGGAACACTGAGAGAGAGAGATTGACTGGAACAGAGAGAAAGATTGACTGGAACACAGAGAGAGAGAGAGATTGACTGGAACACAGGGAGAGGGATGAGATTGACTGGAACACAGAGAGATAGAGAGAGAGATTGACTGGAACACAGGGAGAGAGAGATTGACTGGAACACAGAGAGATAGAGAGAGAGATTGACTGGAACACTGAGAGAGAGAGATTGACTGGAACAGAGAGAAAGATTGACTGGAACACAGAGAGAGAAAGAGATTGACTGGAACAGAGGGAGAGGGATGAGATTGACTGGAACACAGAGAGATAGAGAGAGAGATTGACTGGAACACAGGGAGAGAGAGATTGACTGGAACACTGAGAGAGAGAGAGATTGACTGGAACACAGAGAGATAGAGAGAGAGATTGACTGGAACACAGAGAGATAGAGAGAGAGATTGACTGGAACACAGAGAAAGAGACATTGACTGAACACAGAAGAGAGAGAGAGATTGACTGGAACAGAGAGAGAGAGAGAGATTGACTGGAACACAGAGAGAGAGAGAGATGGACTGGAACAGAGAGAGAGACAGAGATTGACTGGAACACACAGAGAGAGAGAGATTGACTGGAACACAGGGAGTGAGAGAGATTGACTGGAACAGAGAGAGAGAGAGATTGACTGGAACACAGAGAGAGAGAGAGAGATTGACTGGAACACAAAGAGAGAGAGAGATTGACTGGAACACAGAAATAGAGAGAGATTGACTGGAACACAGAGAGAGAGAGATTGACTGGAACACAGGGAGAGAGAGATTGACTGTAACACAGGGAGA
Organism: Isurus oxyrinchus; assembly: GCA_026770705.1. Taxonomy (NCBI): domain Eukaryota; kingdom Metazoa; phylum Chordata; class Chondrichthyes; order Lamniformes; family Lamnidae; genus Isurus; species Isurus oxyrinchus. The sequence goes on along the minus strand of JANJGN010000591.1, from coordinate 233,389 downwards.
GAGAGAGATTAACTGGAACACAGGGACAGAGAGAGATTAACTGGAACACAGGGACAGAGAGAGATTGACTGGAACACAGGGAGAGAGAATGAGAGATTGACTGGAACACAGAGAGAGAGATTGACTGGAATACAGAGAGAGAGAGAGATTGACTGGAACACAGAGAGAGAGAGACAGAGATTGAGTGGAACACAGAGAGAGAGAGATTGACTGGAACACATAGAGAGAGAGAGATTGACTGGAACACAGAGAGAGAGAGAGATTGACTGGAACACAGGGAGAGAGAGATTGACTAGAACACAGGGAGAGAGAGAGATTGACTGGAACACAGAGAGAGAGAGAGATTGACTGGACCAGAGAGAGAGACAGAGATTGACTGGAACAGATAGAGAGGGAGAGATTGACTGGAACACAGAGAGAGAGAGAGATTGACTGGAACACAGGTTGAGAGTGAGTGGGATTGACTGGAACACAGAGAGAGAGAGAGATTGACTGGAACACTGAGAGAGAGAGAGATTGACTCGAACACTGAGGGAGAGAAGATTGACTGGAACACTGAGAGAGAGAGAGATGGACTGGAACACAGAGAGATAGAGAGAGAGATTGACTGGAACACAGAGAGAGAGAGATTGACTGGAACACAGAGAAAGAGAGAGATTGACTGGAACACAGAGAGAGAGAGAAAGATTGACTGGAACACAGAGAGAGAGAGAGATTGACTGGAACACAGGGAGAGAGAGAGAGAGTTTGACTGGAACACAGACAGAGAGAGAGAGATTGACTGGAACACAGGGACAGAGAGAGATTGACTGGAACACAGAGAGAGAGAGAAAGATTGACTGGAACACAGAGAGAGAGAGAGATTGACAGGAACACAGGGAGAGAGACAGATTGACTGGAACACAGAGAGCGAGATTGACGAACATTGAGAGAGAAAGATTGAATGGAACACAGAGAAATAGGGAGAGATTGACTGGAAACAAGAGAGAGAGAGAGATTGAGTGGAACAGAGAGAGAGAGAGATTGACTGGAACACAGGGACAGAGAGAGATTGACTGGAACACAGGCAGCGAGATTGACTGGAACACACAGAGAGAGAGAGAGATTGAATGGAACACAGGGAAATAGTGAGAGATAGACTGGAACACAGAGAGAGAGAGAGATTGAGTGGAACACTGAGAGAGAGAGATTGACTGGAACACTGAGAGAGAGAGATTGACTGGAACAGAGAGAGAGATTGACTGGAACACAGAGAGAGAAAGAGATTGACTGGAACACAGGGAGAGGGATGAGATTGACTGGAACACAGAGAGATAGAGAGAGAGATTGACTGGAACACAGGGAGAGAGAGATTGACTGGAACACAGAGAGATAGAGAGAGAGATTGTCTGGAACACTGAGAGAGAGAGATTGACTGGAACAGAGAGAAAGATTGACTGGAACACAGAGAGAGAAAGAGATTGACTGGAACACAGGGAGAGGGATGAGATTGACTGGAACACAGAGAGAAAGAGAGAGAGATTGACTGGAACACAGGGAGAGAGAGATTGACTGGAACACTGAGAGAGAGAGAGATTGACTGGAACACAGAGAGATAGAGAGAGAGATTGACTGGAACACAGAGAAAGAGAGATTGACTGAACACAGAAGAGAGACAAAGATTGACTGGAACACAGGGAGAGAGAGAGATTGAATGGAACACAGAGTGAGAGAGAGAGATTGACTGGAACACAGAGAGAGAGAGAGATGGACTGGAACAGAGAGAGAGACAGAGATTGACTGGAACACACAGAGAGAGAGAGATTGACTGGAACACAGGGAGTGAGAGAGATTGACTGGAACAGAGAGAGAGAGAGATTGACTGGAACACAGAGAGAGAGAGAGAGATTGACTGGAACACAAAGAGAGAGAGAGATTGACTGGAACACAGAAATAGAGAGAGATTGACTGGAACACAGAGAGAGAGAGATTGACTGGAACACCGGGAGAGAGAGATTGACTGTAACACAGGGAGAGAGAGAGATTAACTGGAACACAGGGACAGAGAGAGATTAACTGGAACACAGGGACAGAGAGAGATTGACTGGAACACAGGGAGAGAGAATGAGAGATTGACTGGAACACAGAGAGAGAGATTGACTGGAATACAGAGAGAGAGAGAGCTTGACTGGAACACAGAGAGAGAGATTGACTGGAACACTGGGAGAGAGGGAGAGATTGACTGGAACACAGGGACAGAGAGAGATTGACTGGAACACAGAGAGAGAGAGAGATTGACTGGACCAGAGAGAGAGACAGAGATTGACTGGAACAGATAGAGAGGGAGAGATTGACTGGAATACAGAGAGAGAGAGAGATTGACTGGAACACAGGGAGAGAGAGAGATTGACTGGAACAGAGAGAGAGACAGTGATTGACTGGAACACATAGAGAGGGAGAGATTGACTGGAACACAGGGAGAGGGATGAGATTGACTGGAACACAGGGAGATAGAGAGAGAGATTGACTGGAACACAGGGAGAGAGAGATTGACTGGAACACAGAGAGATAGAGAGAGAGATTGACTGGAACACTGAGAGAGAGAGATTGACTGGAACAGAGAGAAAGATTGACTGGAACACAGAGAGAGAAAGAGATTGACTGGAACACAGGGAGAGGGATGAGATTGACTGGAACACAGAGACATAGAGAGAGAGATTGACTGGAACACAGGGAGAGAGAGATTGACTGGAACACAGAGAGATAGAGAGAGAGATTGACTGGAACACTGAGAGAGAGAGATTGACTGGAACAGAGAGAAAGATTGACTGGAACACAGAGAGAGAGAGAGATTGACTGGAACACAGGGAGAGGGATGAGATTGACTGGAACACAGAGAGATAGAGAGAGAGATTGACTGGAACACAGGGAGAGAGAGATTGACTGGAACACAGAGAGATAGAGAGAGAGATTGACTGGAACACTGAGAGAGAGAGATTGACTGGAACAGAGAGAAAGATTGACTGGAACACAGAGAGAGAAAGAGATTGACTGGAACAGAGGGAGAGGGATGAGATTGACTGGAACACAGAGAGATAGAGAGAGAGATTGACTGGAACACAGGGAGAGAGAGATTGACTGGAACACTGAGAGAGAGAGAGATTGACTGGAACACAGAGAGATAGAGAGAGAGATTGACTGGAACACAGAGAGATAGAGAGAGAGATTGACTGGAACACAGAGAAAGAGACATTGACTGAACACAGAAGAGAGAGATTGACTGGAACAGAGAGAGAGAGAGAGATTGACTGGAACACAGAGAGAGAGAGAGATGGACTGGAACAGAGAGAGAGACAGAGATTGACTGGAACACACAGAGAGAGAGAGATTGACTGGAACACAGGGAGTGAGAGAGATTGACTGGAACAGAGAGAGAGAGAGATTGACTGGAACACAGAGAGAGAGAGAGAGATTGACTGGAACACAAAGAGAGAGAGAGATTGACTGGAACACAGAAATAGAGAGAGATTGACTGGAACACAGAGAGAGAGAGATTGACTGGAACACAGGGAGAGAGAGATTGACTGTAACACAGGGAGAGAGAGAGATTAACTGGAACACAGGGACAGAGAGAGATTAACTGGAACACAGGGACAGAGAGAGATTGACTGGAACACAGGGAGAGAGAATGAGAGATTGACTGGAACACAGAGAGAGAGATTGACTGGAATACAGAGAGAGAGAGAGATTGACTGGAACACAGAGAGAGAGAGACAGAGATTGAGTGGAACACAGAGAGAGAGAGATTGACTGGAACAGAGAGAGAGAGAGATTGACTGGAACACAGAGAATGAGATTCAGAAATTGACTGGAACACTGAGAGAGAGAGACATTGACTGGAACACATCGAGAGAGAGAGATTCACTGGAACACAGAGAAGGAGAGAGATTGACGGGAACACAGAAAGAGAGAGAGATTGAATGGAACACAGAGAGTGATTGACTGGAACACAGAGAGAGAGAGAGATTGCCTGGAACACAGGGGGAGAGTGAGTGGGATTGACTGGAACACAGAGAGAGAGAGAGATTGACTGGAACACAGAGAGAGATTGACTGGAACACAGAGAGAGAGAGAGATTGCCTGGAACACAGGGAGAGAGTGAGTGGGATTGACTGGAACACAGAGAGAGAGAGAGATTGACTGGAACACTGAGAGAGAGAGAGATGGACTGGAACACAGAGAGATAGAGAGAGAGATTGACTGGAACACAGAGAGAGAGAGAGATTGACTGGAACACATAGAGAGAGAGAGATTGACTGGAACACAGAGAGAGAGAGAGATTGACTGGAACACAGGGAGATAGAGAGAGATATTGACTGAACACAGAAGAGAGAGATAGATTGACTGGAACACAAGGAGAGAGAGAGATTGACTGGAACACATAGAGAGAGAGAGATTGACTGGAACACAGAGAGAGAGAGAGATTGACTGGAACACAGGGAGAGAGAGATTGACTAGAACACAGGGAGAGAGAGAGATTGACTGGAACACAGAGAGAGAGAGAGATTGACTGGACCAGAGAGAGAGACAGAGATTGACTGGAACAGATAGAGAGGGAGAGATTGACTGGAACACAGAGAGAGAGAGAGATTGACTGGAACACAGGTTGAGAGTGAGTGGGATTGACTGGAACACAGAGAGAGAGAGAGATTGACTGGAACACTGAGAGAGAGAGAGATTGACTCGAACACTGAGGGAGAGAAGATTGACTGGAACACTGAGAGAGAGAGAGATGGACTGGAACACAGAGAGATAGAGAGAGAGATTGACTGGAACACAGAGAGAGAGAGATTGACTGGAACACAGAGAAAGAGAGAGATTGACTGGAACACAGAGAGAGAGAGAAAGATTGACTGGAACACAGAGAGAGAGAGAGATTGACTGGAACACAGGGAGAGAGAGAGAGAGTTTGACTGGAACACAGACAGAGAGAGAGAGATTGACTGGAACACAGGGACAGAGAGAGATTGACTGGAACACAGAGAGAGAGAGAAAGATTGACTGGAACACAGAGAGAGAGAGAGATTGACTGGAACACAGGGAGAGAGAGAGAGAGTTTGACTGGAACACAGACAGAGAGAGAGAGATTGACTGGAACACAGGGACAGAGAGAGATTGACTGGAACACAGAGAGAGAGAGAGCTTGACTGGAACACAGGGAGAGAGTGAGAGAGTTTGACTGGAACACAGAGAGAGAGAGATTGACTGGAACACAGGGAGAGAGTGACAGATTGACTGGAACGCAGGGAGAGAGATTGACTGGAATACAGATAGAGAGAGAGATTGATGAACATAGAGAGAGAGAGATTGAATGGAACACAGAGAAATAGAGAGAGATTGACTGGAACACACACAGAGAGAGAGAGATTGACTGGAACACAGAGAGAGAGAGATTGACTGGAACACAGAGAGAGAGAGATTGACTGGAACACAGGGACAGAGAGAGATTGACTGGAACACAGAGAGAGAGAGAGCTTGACTGGACCATAGGGAGAGAGAGAGAGATTTTGACTGGAACACAGAGAGAGAGATTGACTGGAACAGAGAAATAGAGAGAGATGGACTGGAACACAGAGAGAGATAGAGAGATTGACTGGAACACAGAGAGAGAGAGATTGACTGGAACAGAGAGAGAGACAGTGATTGACTGGAACACATAGAGAGGGAGAGATTGACTGGAACACAGAGAGAGAGAGAGATTGACTGGAACACAGAGAAAGAGAGAGATTGACTGGAACACAGAGAAAGAGAGAGAGATTGACTGGAACACAGAGAGAGAGAGATTGACTGGAACACAGAGAAAGACAGAGAGATTGACTGGAACACAGAGAGAGAGAGAGATTGACTGGAACAGAGAGAGAGAGAGAGAGATTGACTGGAACACAGAGAAAGAGAGAGATTGACTGGAACACAGAGAGAGAGAGATTGACTGGAACACAGGGACAGAGAGAGATTGACTGGAACACAGAGAGAGAGACAGATTGACTGGAACACAGGGAGAGAGACAGATTGACTGGAACACAGAGAGAGAGATTGACTGGAACAGACTGAAAGAGAGAGAGATTGACTGGAACACAGAGAGAGAGAGATTGACTGGAACAGACTGAAAGAGAGAGAGATTGCCTGGAACACAGGGAGAGAGTGAGTGGGATTGACTGGAACACAGAGAGAGAGAGAGATTGACTGGAACACTGAGAGAGAGAGAGATGGACTGGAACACAGAGAGATAGAGAGAGAGATTGACTGGAACACAGAGAAAGAGATATTGACTGAACACAGAAGAGAGAGAGAGATTGACTGGAACACAGAGAGAGAGAGAGATTGACTGGAACACAGAGAGAGAGAGAGATTGACTGGACCAGAGAGAGAGACAGAGATTGACTGGAACAGATAGAGAGGGAGAGATTGACTGGAACACAGAGAGAGAGAGAGATTGACTGGAACACAGGTTGAGAGTGAGTGGGATTGACTGGAACACAGAGAGAGAGAGAGATTGACTGGAACACTGAGAGAGAGAGAGATTGACTCGAACACTGAGGGAGAGAAGATTGACTGGAACACTGAGAGAGAGAGAGATGGACTGGAACACAGAGAGATAGAGAGAGAGATTGACTGGAACACAGAGAGAGAGAGATTGACTGGAACACAGAGAAAGAGAGAGATTGACTGGAACACAGAGAGAGAGAGAAAGATTGACTGGAACACAGAGAGAGATAGAGATTGACTGGAACACAGGGAGAGAGAGAGAGAGTTTGACTGGAACACAGACAGAGAGAGAGAGATTGACTGGAACACAGGGACAGAGAGAGATTGACTGGAACACAGAGAGAGAGAGAAAGATTGACTGGAACACAGAGAGAGAGAGAGATTGACTGGAACACAGGGAGAGAGAGAGAGAGTTTGACTGGAACACAGACAGAGAGAGAGAGATTGACTGGAACACAGGGACAGAGAGAGATTGACTGGAACACAGAGAGAGAGAGAGCTTGACTGGAACACAGGGAGAGAGTGAGAGAGTTTGACTGGAACACAGAGAGAGAGAGATTGACTGGAACACAGGGAGAGAGTGACAGATTGACTGGAACGCAGGGAGAGAGATTGACTGGAATACAGATAGAGAGAGAGATTGATGAACATAGAGAGAGAGAGATTGAATGGAACACAGAGAAATAGAGAGAGATTGACTGGAACACACAGAGAGAGAGAGAGATTGACTGGAACACAGAGAGAGAGAGATTGACTGGAACACAGAGAGAGAGAGATTGACTGGAACACAGGGACAGAGAGAGATTGACTGGAACACAGAGAGAGAGAGAGCTTGACTGGACCATAGGGAGAGAGAGAGAGATTTTGACTGGAACACAGAGAGAGAGATTGACTGGAACAGAGAAATAGAGAGAGATGGACTGGAACACAGAGAGAGATAGAGAGATTGACTGGAACACAGAGAGAGAGAGATTGACTGGAACAGAGAGAGAGACAGTGATTGACTGGAACACATAGAGAGGGAGAGATTGACTGGAACACAGAGAGAGAGAGAGATTGACTGGAACACAGAGAAAGAGAGAGATTGACTGGAACACAGAGAAAGAGAGAGAGATTGACTGGAACACAGAGAGAGAGAGATTGACTGGAACACAGAGAAAGACAGAGAGATTGACTGGAACACAGAGAGAGAGAGAGATTGACTGGAACAGAGAGAGAGAGAGAGAGATTGACTGGAACACAGAGAAAGAGAGAGATTGACTGGAACACAGAGAGAGAGAGATTGACTGGAACACAGGGACAGAGAGAGATTGACTGGAACACAGAGAGAGAGATTGACAGGAACACAGGGAGAGAGACAGATTGACTGGAACACAGAGAGAGAGATTGACTGGAACAGACTGAAAGAGAGAGAGATTGACTGGAACACAGAGAGAGAGAGATTGACTGGAACACAGAGAAAGAGAGAGATTGACTGGAACACAGAGAAAGAGAGAGAGATTGACTGGAACACAGACAGAGAGAGATTGACTGGAACAGACTGAAAGAGAGAGATTGACTGGAACACAGAGAGAGAGAGAAAGATTGACTGGAACACAGAGAGAGAGAGAGATTGACTGGAACACAGGGAGAGAGAGAGAGAGTTTGACTGGAACACAGACAGAGAGAGAGAGATTGACTGGAACACAGGGACAGAGAGAGATTGACTGGAACAGAGAGAGAGAGAGAGAAAGATTGACTGGAACACAGAGAGAGAGAGAGAGATTGACTGGAACACAGGGAGAGAGAGAGAGAGTTTGACTGGAACACAGACAGAGAGAGAGAGATTGACTGGAACACAGGGACAGTGAGAGGTTGACTGGAACACAGAGAGAGAGAGAGCTTGACTGGAACACAGGGAGAGAGTGATTGAGTTTGACTGGAACACAGAGAGAGAGAGATTGACTGGAACACAGGGAGAGAGTGACAGATTGACTGGAACGCAGGGAGAGAGATTGACTGGAATACAGATAGAGAGAGAGATTGATGAACATAGAGAGAGAGAGATTGAATGGAACACAGAGAAATAGAGAGAGATTGACTGGAACACACAGAGAGAGAGAGAGATTGACTGGAACACAGAGAGAGAGAGATTGACTGGAACACAGAGAGAGAGAGATTGACTGGAACACAGGGACAGAGAGAGATTGACTGGAACACAGAGAGAGAGAGAGCTTGACTGGACCATAGGGAGAGAGAGAGAGATTTTGACTGGAGCACAGAGAGAGAGATTGACTGGAACAGAGAAATAGAGAGAGATGGACTGGAACACAGAGAGAGATAGAGAGATTGACTGGAACACAGAGAGAGAGAGATTGACTGGACACAGGGACAGAGAGAGATTGACTGGAACACAGAGAGAGAGAGAGTGATTGACTGGAACACAGAGAAAGAGTGAGATTGACTGGAACACAGAGAGAGAGAGAGATTGACTGGAACACAGAGAGAGAGAAATTAACTGGAACACAGAGAGAGAGAGATTGACTGGAACACAGAGAGAGAGAGATTGACTGGAACACTGAGAGAGAGAGATTGACTGGAACAGAGAGAGAGATTGACTGGAACACAGAGAGAGAAAGAGATTGACTGGAACACAGGGAGAGGGATGAGATTGACTGCAACACAGAGAGATAGAGAGAGAGATTGACTGGAACACAGGGAGAGAGAGATTGACTGGAACACAGAGAGATAGAGAGAGAGATTGACTGGAACACAGGGAGAGAGAAAGATTGACTGGAACACAGAGAGAGAAAGAGATTGACTGGAACACATGGAGAGGGATGAGATTGACTGGAACACAGAGAGATAGAGAGAGAGATTGACTGGAACACAGGGAGAGAGAGATTGACTGGAACACTGAGAGAGAGAGAGATTGACTGGAACACAGAGAGATAGAGAGAGAGATTGACTGGAACACAGATAAAGAGAGATTGACTGAACACAGAAGAGAGAGAGATGGACTGGAACACAGGGAGAGAGAGAGATTGACTGGAACACAGGGAGAGAGAGAGATTGACTGGAACACAGAGAGAGAGAGAGAGATTGACTGGAACACAGAGAGAGAGAGAGATGGACTGGAACAGAGAGAGAGACAGAGATTGACTGGAACACACAGAGAGAGAGAGATTGACTGGAACACAGGGAGTGAGAGAGATTGACTGGAACAGAGAGAGAGAGAGATTGACTGGAACACAGAGAGAGAGAGAGATTGACTGGAACACAGAAATAGAGAGAGATTGACTGGAACACAGAGAGAGAGAGATTGACTGTAACACAGGGAGAGAGAGAGATTAACTGGAACACAGGGACAGAGAGAGATTAACTGGAACACAGGGACAGAGAGAGATTGACTGGAACACAGGGAGAGAGAATGAGAGATTGACTGGAACACAGAGAGAGAGATTGACTGGAATACAGAGAGAGAGAGAGATTGACTGGAACACAGAGAGAGAGAGACAGAGATTGAGTGGAACACAGAGAGAGAGAGATTGACTGGAACAGAGAGAGAGAGAGATTGACTGGAACACAGAGAGAGAGAGACAGAGATTGAGTGGAACACAGAGAGAGAGAGATTGACTGGAACACAGAGAGAGAGAGACAGAGATTGTGTGGAACACAGAGAGAGAGAGATTGACTGGAACAGAGAGAGAGAGAGATTGACTAAAACACAGAGAATGAGATTCAGAAATTGACTGGAACACTGAGAGAGAGAGACATTGACTGGAACACATCGAGAGAGAGAGATTCACTGGAACACAGAGAAGGAGAGAGATTGACGGGAACACAGAAAGAGAGAGAGATTGAATGGAACACAGAGAGCGATTGACTGGAACACAGAGAGAGAGAGAGATTGCCTGGAACACAGGGAGAGAATGAGTGGGATTGACTGGAACACAGAGAGAGAGAGAGATTGACTGGAACACTGAGAGAGAGAGAGATGGACTGGAACACAGAGAGATAGAGAGAGAGATTGACTGGAACACAGAGAAAGAGATATTGACTGAACACAGAGAGAGAGAGATTGACTGGAACACTGAGAGAGAGAGAGATTGACTGGAACACAGAGAAAGAGATATTGACTGAACACAGAGAGAGAGAGATTGACTGGAACACAGAAGAGAGAGAGAGATTGACTGGAACACATAGAGGGAGAGAGATTGACTGGAACACAGAGAGAGAGAGAGATTGACTGGAACACAGGGAGAGAGAGATTGACTAGAACACAGGGAGAGAGAGAGATTGACTGGAACACAGAGAGAGAGAGAGATTGACTGGACCAGAGAGAGAGACAGAGATTGACTGGAACAGATAGAGAGGGAGAGATTGACTGGAACACACAGAGAGAGAGAGATTGACTGGAACACAGGGAGAGAGAGAGATTGACTGGAACAGAGAGAGAGACAGTGATTGACTGGAACACAGAGAGAGGGAGAGATTGACTGGAACACAGAGAGAGAGAGAGATTGACTGGAACACAGAGAAAGAGAGAGATTGACTGGAACACAGAGAAAGAGAGAGAGATTGACTGGAACACAGAGAGAGAGAGATTGACTGGAACACAGAGAAAGACAGAGAGATTGACTGGAACACAGAGAGAGAGAGAGATTGACTGGAACAGAGAGAGAGAGAGAGATTGACTGGAACACAGAGAAAGAGAGAGATTGACTGGAACACAGAGAGAGAGAGATTGACTGGAACACAGGGACAGAGAGAGATTGACTGGAACACAGAGAGAGAGATTGACAGGAACACAGGGAGAGAGACAGATTGACTGGAACACAGAGAGAGAGATTGACTGGAACAGACTGAAAGAGAGAGAGATTGACTGGAACACAGAGAGAGAGAGATTGACTGGAACACAGAGAAAGAGAGAGATTGACTGGAACACAGAGAAAGAGAGAGAGATTGACTGGAACACAGACAGAGAGAGATTGACTGGAACAGACTGAAAGAGAGAGATTGACTGGAACACAGGGACAGAGAGAGATTGACTGGAACACAGAGAGAGAGAGAGCTTGACTGGAACACAGGGAGACAGTGAGAGAGTTTGACTGGAACACAGTGAGAGAGAGATTGACTGGAACACAGGGAGAGAGTGACAGATTGACTGGAACGCAGGGAGAGAGATTGACTGGAATACAGATAGAGAGAGAGATTGATGAACATAGAGAGAGAGAGATTGAATGGAACACAGAGAAATAGAGAGAGATTGACTGGAACACACACAGAGAGAGAGAGATTGACTGGAACACAGAGAGAGAGAGATTGACTGGAACACAGAGAGAGAGAGATTGACTGGCACACAGGGACAGAGAGAGATTGACTGGAATACAGAGAGAGAGGGAGCTTGACTGGACCATAGGGAGAGAGAGAGAGATTTTGACTGGAACACAGAGAGAGAGATTGACTGGAACAGAGAAATAGAGAGAGATGGACTGGAACACAGAGAGAGATAGAGAGATTGACTGGAACACAGAGAGAGAGAGATTGACTGGACACAGGGATAGAGAGAGGATGACTGGAACACAGGGAGAGAGAAAGAGAGATTGAATGGAACACAGAGAGAGAGATTGACTGGAACACAGAGAGAGAGTGAGATTGACTGGAACACAGAGAGAGAGAGAGACAGAGATTGACTGGAACGCATAGAGAGAGACTCATTGACTGGAACACAGAGAAAGAGAGATTGAGTGAACACAGAGAGAGAGAAAGATTGACTGGAACACAGAGATCGAGAGAGATTGACTGGAACACAGGGACAGAGAGAGATCGACTGGCACACAGGGAGAGAGTGAGAGAGTTTAACTGGAACACAGAGAGAGAGAGATTGACTGGAACACAGGGACAGAGAGAGATTGACTGGAACACAGAGAGAGAGAGAGATTGACTGGAACGCCGGGACAGAGTGAGAGAATTTGACTGGAACACAGAGAGAGAGAGATTGATTGGAACACAGGGACAGAGAGAGATTGACTGTAACACAGGGAGAGAGAGAGATTGATGGAACACAGGAAGAGAGAATGAGAGATTGACTGTATCACAGAGAGAGAGATTGACTGGAATACAGAGAGAGAGAGATTGACTGGAACACAGAGAGAGAGAGACAGAGATTGAGTGGAACCCAGAGAGAGAGAGAGATTGACTGGAACACAGAGAAAGAGAGAGCTTGACTGGAACACAGGGAAAGAGAGGGAGAGTGTGACTGGAACACAGAGAGAGAGATTGACTGGAACACTGGGAGAGAGAGAGAGATTGACTGGAACACAGAGAGGGAGAGATTGACTGGAACACAGAGAGAGAGATTGACTGGAACACCGAGAAAGAGAGATTGACTGGAACACAGAGAGAGAGAGAGATTGACAGGAACACAGGGAGAGAGACAGATTGACTGGAACACAGAGAGCGAGATTGAAGAACATTGAGAGAGAAAGATTGAATGGAACACAGGGACAGAGAGAGATTGACTGGAACACAGAGAGCGAGATTGACTGGAACACACAGAGAGAGAGAGAGATTGAATGGAACACAGGGAAATAGTGAGAGATTGACTGGAACACAGAGAGAGAGAGATTGAGTGGAACACAGAGAGAGAGAGATTGACTGGAACACAGAGAAAGAGATTCAGAAATTGACTGGAACACTGAGAGAGAGAGACAGTGACTGCAACACAGAGAGAGGGAGATTGACTGGAACAGACTGAAAGAGAGAGAGATTGACTGGAACACAAAGAGAGAGAGAGATTGACTGGAACACAGAAATAGAGAGAGATTGACTGGAACACAGAGAGAGAGAGATTGACTGTAACACAGGGAGAGAGAGAGATTAACTGGAACACAGGGACAGAGAGAGATTAACTGGAACACAGGGACAGAGAGAGATTGACTGGAACACAGGGAGAGAGAATGAGAGATTGACTGGAACACAGAGAGAGAGATTGACTGGAATACAGAGAGAGAGAGAGATTGACTGGAACACAGAGAGAGAGAGACAGAGATTGAGTGGAACACAGAGAGAGAGAGATTGACTGGAACAGAGAGAGAGAGAGATTGACTGGAACACAGAGAATGAGATTCAGAAATTGACTGGAACACTGAGAGAGAGAGACATTGACTGGAACACATCGAGAGAGATAGATTGACTGGAACACAGAGAAGGAGAGAGATTGACGGGAACACAGAAAGAGAGAGAGATTGAATGGAACACAGAGAGCGATTGACTGGAACACAGAGAGAGAGAGAGATTGCCTGGAACACAGGGGGAGAGTGAGTGGGATTGACTGGAACACACAGAGAGAGAAAGATTGACTGGAACACAGAGAGAGAGAGAGATTGAATGGAACACAGAGAGAGATTGACTGGAACACAGAGAGAGAGAGAGATTGCCTGGAACACAGGGAGAGAATGAGTGGGATTGACTGGAACACAGAGAGAGAGAGAGATTGACTGGAACACTGAGAGAGAGAGAGATGGACTGGAACACAGAGAGATAGAGAGAGAGATTGACTGGAACACAGAGAAAGAGATATTGACTGAACACAGAAGAGAGAGAGAGATTGACTGGAACACAAGGAGAGAGAGAGATTGACTGGACCAGAGAGACAGACAGAGATTGACTGGAACAGATAGAGAGGGAGAGATTGACTGGAACACACAGAGAGAGAGAGATTGACTGGAACACAGGGAGAGAGAGAGATTGACTGGAACAGAGAGAGAGACAGTGATTGACTGGAACACATAGAGAGGGAGAGATTGACTGGAACACAGAGAGAGAGAGAGATTGACTGGAACACAGAGAAAGAGAGAGATTGACTGGAACACAGAGAAAGAGAGAGAGATTGACTGGAACACAGAGAGAGAGAGATTGACTGGAACACAGAGAAAGACAGAGAGATTGACTGGAACACAGAGAGAGAGAGAGATTGACTGGAACAGAGAGAGAGAGAGAGATTGACTGGAACACAGAGAAAGAGAGAGATTGACTGGAACACAGAGAGACAGAGATTGACTGGAACACAGGGACAGAGAGAGATTGACTGGAACACAGAGAGAGAGATTGACAGGAACACAGGGAGAGAGACAGATTGACTGGAACACAGAGAGAGAGATTGACTGGAACAGACTGAAAGAGAGAGAGATTGACTGGAACACAGAGAGAGAGAGATTGACTGGAACACAGAGAAAGAGAGAGATTGACTGGAACACAGAGAAAGAGAGAGAGATTGACTGGAACACAGACAGAGAGAGATTGACTGGAACAGACTGAAAGAGAGAGATTGACTGGAACACAGGGACAGAGAGAGATTGACTGGAACACAGAGAAAGAGAGAGAGATTGACTGGAACACAAGGAGAGAGAGAGATTGACTGGAACACATAGAGAGAGAGAGATTGACTGGAACACAGGGAGAGAGAGATTGACTAGAACACAGGGAGAGAGAGAGATTGACTGGAACACAGAGAGAGAGAGAGATTGACTGGACCAGAGATAGAGACAGAGATTGACTGGAACAGATAGAGAGGGAGAGATTGACTGGAACACAGAGAGAGAGAGAGATTGCCTGGAACACAGGGAGAGAGTGAGTGGGATTGACTGGAACACAGAGAGAGAGAGAGATTGACTGGAACACTGAGAGAGAGAGAGATTGACTCGAACACTGAGGGAGAGAAGATTGACTGGAACACTGAGAGAGAGAGAGATGGACTGGAACACAGAGAGATAGAGAGATAGATTGACTGGAACACAGAGAGAGAGAGAGATTGACTGGAACACAGGGAGAGAGAGATTGACTAGAACACAGGGAGAGAGAGAGATTGACTGGAACACAGAGAGAGAGAGAGATTGACTGGACCAGAGAGACAGACAGAGATTGACTGGAACAGATAGAGAGGGAGAGATTGACTGGAACACACAGAGAGAGAGAGATTGACTGGAACACAGGGAGAGAGAGAGATTGACTGGAACAGAGAGAGAGACAGTGATTGACTGGAACACATAGAGAGGGAGAGATTGACTGGAACACAGAGAGAGAGAGATTGACTGGAACACAGAGAGAGAGAGAGATTGACTGGAACACAGAGAAAGAGAGAGATTGACTGGAACACAGAGAAAGAGAGAGAGATTGACTGGAACACAGAGAGAGAGAGATTGACTGGAACACAGAGAAAGACAGAGAGATTGACTGGAACACAGAGAGAGAGAGAGATTGACTGGAACAGAGAGAGAGAGAGAGATTGACTGGAACACAGAGAAAGAGAGAGATTGACTGGAACACAGAGAGAGAGAGATTGACTGGAACACAGAGAGAGAGATTGACAGGAACACAGGGAGAGAGACAGATTGACTGGAACACAGAGAGAGAGATTGACTGGAACAGACTGAAAGAGAGAGAGATTGACTGGAACACAGAGAGAGAGAGATTGACTGGAACACAGAGAAAGAGAGAGATTGACTGGAACACAGAGAAAGAGAGAGAGATTGACTGGAACACAGACAGAGAGAGATTGACTGGAACAGACTGAAAGAGAGAGATTGACTGGAACACAGAGAGAGAGAGAAAGATTGACTGGAACACAGAGAGAGAGAGAGATTGACTGGAACACAGGGAGAGAGAGAGAGAGTTTGACTGGAACACAGACAGAGAGAGAGAGATTGACTGGAACACAGGGACAGAGAGAGATTGACTGGAACACAGAGAGAGAGAGAAAGATTGACTGGAACACAGAGAGAGAGAGAGATTGACTGGAACACAGGGAGAGAGAGAGAGAGTTTGACTGGAACACAGACAGAGAGAGAGAGATTGACTGGAACACAGGGACAGTGAGAGGTTGACTGGAACACAGAGAGAGAGAGAGCTTGACTGGAACACAGGGAGAGAGTGAGAGAGTTTGACTGGAACACAGAGAGAGAGAGATTGACTGGAACACAGGGAGAGAGTGACAGATTGACTGGAACGCAGGGAGAGAGATTGACTGGAATACAGATAGAGAGAGAGATTGATGAACATAGAGAGAGAGAGATTGAATGGAACACAGAGAAATAGAGAGAGATTGACTGGAACACACAGAGAGAGAGATATTGACTGGAACACAGAGAGAGAGAGATTGACTGGAACACAGAGAGAGAGAGATTGACTGGAACACAGGGACAGAGAGAGATTGACTGGAACACAGAGAGAGAGAGAGCTTGACTGGACCATAGGGAGAGAGAGAGAGATTTTGACTGGAACACAGAGAGAGAGATTGACTGGAACAGAGAAATAGAGAGAGATGGACTGGAACACAGAGAGAGATAGAGAGATTGACTGGAACACAGAGAGAGAGAGATTGACTGGACACAGGGACAGAGAGAGGATGACTGGAACACAGGGAGAGAGAAAGAGAGATTGAATGGAACACAGAGAGAGAGATTGACTGGAACACAGAGAGAGAGTGAGATTGACTGGAACACAGAGAGAGAGAGAGACAGAGATTGACTGGAACGCATAGAGAGAGAGTCATTGACTGGAACACAGAGAAAGAGAGATTGAGAGAACACAGAGAGAGAGAAAGATTGACTGGAACACAGAGATCGAGAGAGATTGACTGGAACACAGGGACAGAGAGAGATCGACTGGCACACAGGGAGAGAGTGAGAGAGTTTAACTGGAACACAGAGAGAGAGAGATTGACTGGAACACAGGGACAGAGAGAGATTGACTGGAACACAAGGAGAGAGAGAGATTGACTGGAACACATAGAGGGAGAGAGATTGACTGGAACACAGAGAGAGAGAGAGATTGACTGGAACACAGGGAGAGAGAGATTGACTAGAACACAGGGAGAGAGAGAGATTGACTGGAACACAGAGAGAGAGAGAGATTGACTGGACCAGAGAGACAGACAGAGATTGACTGGAACAGATAGAGAGGGAGAGATTGACTGGAACACACAGAGAGAGAGAGATTGACTGGAACACAGGGAGAGAGAGAGATTGACTGGAACAGAGAGAGAGACAGTGATTGACTGGAACACATAGAGAGGGAGAGATTGACTGGAACACAGAGAGAGAGAGAGATTGACTGGAACACAGAGAAAGAGAGAGATTGACTGGAACACAGAGAAAGAGAGAGAGATTGACTGGAACACAGAGAGAGAGAGATTGACTGGAACACAGAGAAAGACAGAGAGATTGACTGGAACACAGAGAGAGAGAGAGATTGACTGGAACAGAGAGAGAGAGAGAGATTGACTGGAACACAGAGAAAGAGAGAGATTGACTGGAACACAGAGAGAGAGAGATTGACTGGAACACAGGGACAGAGAGAGATTGACTGGAACACAGAGAGAGAGATTGACAGGAACACAGGGAGAGAGACAGATTGACTGGAACACAGAGAGAGAGATTGACTGGAACAGACTGAAAGAGAGAGAGATTGACTGGAACACAGAGAGAGAGAGATTGACTGGAACACAGAGAAAGAGAGAGATTGACTGGAACACAGAGAAAGAGAGAGAGATTGACTGGAACACAGACAGAGAGAGATTGACTGGAACAGACTGAAAGAGAGAGATTGACTGGAACACAGGGACAGAGAGAGATTGACTGGAACACAGAGAGAGAGAGAGCTTGACTGGAACACAGGGAGACAGTGAGAGAGTTTGACTGGAACACAGAGAGAGAGAGATTGACTGGAACACAGGGAGAGAGTGACAGATTGACTGGAACGCAGGGAGAGAGATTGACTGGAATACAGATAGAGAGAGAGATTGATGAACATAGAGAGAGAGAGATTGAATGGAACACAGAGAAATAGAGAGAGATTGACTGGAACACACACAGAGAGAGAGAGATTGACTGGAACACAGAGAGAGAGAGATTGACTGGAACACAGAGAGAGAGAGATTGACTGGCACACAGGGACAGAGAGAGATTGACTGGAATACAGAGAGAGAGGGAGCTTGACTGGACCATAGGGAGAGAGAGAGAGATTTTGACTGGAACACAGAGAGAGAGATTGACTGGAACAGAGAAATAGAGAGAGATGGACTGGAACACAGAGAGAGATAGAGAGATTGACTGGAACACAGAGAGAGAGAGATTGACTGGACACAGGGATAGAGAGAGGATGACTGGAACACAGGGAGAGAGAAAGAGAGATTGAATGGAACACAGAGAGAGAGATTGACTGGAACACAGAGAGAGAGTGAGATTGACTGGAACACAGAGAGAGAGAGAGACAGAGATTGACTGGAACGCATAGAGAGAGACTCATTGACTGGAACACAGAGAAAGAGAGATTGAGTGAACACAGAGAGAGAGAAAGATTGACTGGAACACAGAGATCGAGAGAGATTGACTGGAACACAGGGACAGAGAGAGATCGACTGGCACACAGGGAGAGAGTGAGAGAGTTTAACTGGAACACAGAGAGAGAGAGATTGACTGGAACACAGGGACAGAGAGAGATTGACTGGAACACAGAGAGAGAGAGAGATTGACTGGAACGCCGGGACAGAGTGAGAGAATTTGACTGGAACACAGAGAGAGAGAGATTGATTGGAACACAGGGACAGAGAGAGATTGACTGTAACACAGGGAGAGAGAGAGATTGATGGAACACAGGAAGAGAGAATGAGAGATTGACTGTATCACAGAGAGAGAGATTGACTGGAATACAGAGAGAGAGAGATTGACTGGAACACAGAGAGAGAGAGACAGAGATTGAGTGGAACCCAGAGAGAGAGAGAGATTGACTGGAACACAGAGAAAGAGAGAGCTTGACTGGAACACAGGGAAAGAGAGGGAGAGTGTGACTGGAACACAGAGAGAGAGATTGACTGGAACACTGGGAGAGAGAGAGAGATTGACTGGAACACAGAGAGGGAGAGATTGACTGGAACACAGAGAGAGAGATTGACTGGAACACCGAGAAAGAGAGATTGACTGGAACACAGAGAGAGAGAGAGATTGACAGGAACACAGGGAGAGAGACAGATTGACTGGAACACAGAGAGCGAGATTGAAGAACATTGAGAGAGAAAGATTGAATGGAACACAGGGACAGAGAGAGATTGACTGGAACACAGAGAGCGAGATTGACTGGAACACACAGAGAGAGAGAGAGATTGAATGGAACACAGGGAAATAGTGAGAGATTGACTGGAACACAAGGAGAGAGAGAGATTGACTGGACCAGAGAGACAGACAGAGATTGACTGGAACAGATAGAGAGGGAGAGATTGACTGGAACACACAGAGAGAGAGAGATTGACTGGAACACAGGGAGAGAGAGAGATTGACTGGAACAGAGAGAGAGACAGTGATTGACTGGAACACATAGAGAGGGAGAGATTGACTGGAACACAGAGAGAGAGAGAGATTGACTGGAACACAGAGAAAGAGAGAGATTGACTGGAACACAGAGAAAGAGAGAGAGATTGACTGGAACACAGAGAGAGAGAGATTGACTGGAACACAGAGAAAGACAGAGAGATTGACTGGAACACAGAGAGAGAGAGAGATTGACTGGAACAGAGAGAGAGAGAGAGATTGACTGGAACACAGAGAAAGAGAGAGATTGACTGGAACACAGAGAGACAGAGATTGACTGGAACACAGGGACAGAGAGAGATTGACTGGAACACAGAGAGAGAGATTGACAGGAACACAGGGAGAGAGACAGATTGACTGGAACACAGAGAGAGAGATTGACTGGAACAGACTGAAAGAGAGAGAGATTGACTGGAACACAGAGAGAGAGAGATTGACTGGAACACAGAGAAAGAGAGAGATTGACTGGAACACAGAGAAAGAGAGAGAGATTGACTGGAACACAGACAGAGAGAGATTGACTGGAACAGACTGAAAGAGAGAGATTGACTGGAACACAGGGACAGAGAGAGATTGACTGGAACACAGAGAAAGAGAGAGAGATTGACTGGAACACAAGGAGAGAGAGAGATTGACTGGAACACATAGAGAGAGAGAGATTGACTGGAACACAGGGAGAGAGAGATTGACTAGAACACAGGGAGAGAGAGAGATTGACTGGAACACAGAGAGAGAGAGAGATTGACTGGACCAGAGATAGAGACAGAGATTGACTGGAACAGATAGAGAGGGAGAGATTGACTGGAACACAGAGAGAGAGAGAGATTGCCTGGAACACAGGGAGAGAGTGAGTGGGATTGACTGGAACACAGAGAGAGAGAGAGATTGACTGGAACACTGAGAGAGAGAGAGATTGACTCGAACACTGAGGGAGAGAAGATTGACTGGAACACTGAGAGAGAGAGAGATGGACTGGAACACAGAGAGATAGAGAGATAGATTGACTGGAACACAGAGAGAGAGAGAGATTGACTGGAACACAGGGAGAGAGAGATTGACTAGAACACAGGGAGAGAGAGAGATTGACTGGAACACAGAGAGAGAGAGAGATTGACTGGACCAGAGAGACAGACAGAGATTGACTGGAACAGATAGAGAGGGAGAGATTGACTGGAACACACAGAGAGAGAGAGATTGACTGGAACACAGGGAGAGAGAGAGATTGACTGGAACAGAGAGAGAGACAGTGATTGACTGGAACACATAGAGAGGGAGAGATTGACTGGAACACAGAGAGAGAGAGATTGACTGGAACACAGAGAGAGAGAGAGATTGACTGGAACACAGAGAAAGAGAGAGATTGACTGGAACACAGAGAAAGAGAGAGAGATTGACTGGAACACAGAGAGAGAGAGATTGACTGGAACACAGAGAAAGACAGAGAGATTGACTGGAACACAGAGAGAGAGAGAGATTGACTGGAACAGAGAGAGAGAGAGAGATTGACTGGAACACAGAGAAAGAGAGAGATTGACTGGAACACAGAGAGAGAGAGATTGACTGGAACACAGAGAGAGAGATTGACAGGAACACAGGGAGAGAGACAGATTGACTGGAACACAGAGAGAGAGATTGACTGGAACAGACTGAAAGAGAGAGAGATTGACTGGAACACAGAGAGAGAGAGATTGACTGGAACACAGAGAAAGAGAGAGATTGACTGGAACACAGAGAAAGAGAGAGAGATTGACTGGAACACAGACAGAGAGAGATTGACTGGAACAGACTGAAAGAGAGAGATTGACTGGAACACAGAGAGAGAGAGAAAGATTGACTGGAACACAGAGAGAGAGAGAGATTGACTGGAACACAGGGAGCGAGAGAGAGAGTTTGACTGGAACACAGACAGAGAGAGAGAGATTGACTGGAACACAGGGACAGAGAGAGATTGACTGGAACACAGAGAGAGAGAGAAAGATTGACTGGAACACAGAGAGAGAGAGAGATTGACTGGAACACAGGGAGAGAGAGAGAGAGTTTGACTGGAACACAGACAGAGAGAGAGAGATTGACTGGAACACAGGGACAGTGAGAGGTTGACTGGAACACAGAGAGAGAGAGAGCTTGACTGGAACACAGGGAGAGAGTGAGAGAGTTTGACTGGAACACAGAGAGAGAGAGATTGACTGGAACACAGGGAGAGAGTGACAGATTGACTGGAACGCAGGGAGAGAGATTGACTGGAATACAGATAGAGAGAGAGATTGATGAACATAGAGAGAGAGAGATTGCATGGAACACAGAGAAATAGAGAGAGATTGACTGGAACACACAGAGAGAGAGATATTGACTGGAACACAGAGAGAGAGAGATTGACTGGAACACAGAGAGAGAGAGATTGACTGGAACACAGGGACAGAGAGAGATTGACTGGAACACAGAGAGAGAGAGAGCTTGACTGGACCATAGGGAGAGAGAGAGAGATTTTGACTGGAACACAGAGAGAGAGATTGACTGGAACAGAGAAATAGAGAGAGATGGACTGGAACACAGAGAGAGATAGAGAGATTGACTGGAACACAGAGAGAGAGAGATTGACTGGACACAGGGACAGAGAGAGGATGACTGGAACACAGGGAGAGAGAAAGAGAGATTGAATGGAACACAGAGAGAGAGATTGACTGGAACACAGAGAGAGAGTGAGATTGACTGGAACACAGAGAGAGAGAGAGACAGAGATTGACTGGAACGCATAGAGAGAGAGTCATTGACTGGAACACAGAGAAAGAGAGATTGAGAGAACACAGAGAGAGAGAAAGATTGACTGGAACACAGAGATCGAGAGAGATTGACTGGAACACAGGGACAGAGAGAGATCGACTGGCACACAGGGAGAGAGTGAGAGAGTTTAACTGGAACACAGAGAGAGAGAGATTGACTGGAACACAGGGACAGAGAGAGATTGACTGGAACACAGAGAGAGAGAGAGATTGACTGGAACACAGGGACAGAGAGAGATTGACTGTAACACAGGGAGAGAGAGAGATTGATGGAACACAGGAAGAGAGAATGAGAGATTGACTGTAACACAGAGAGAGAGATTGACTGGAATACAGAGAGAGAGAGATTCAAAAATTGACTGGACGACTGTGAGAGAGAGACATTGACTGGAACACATCGAGAGAGAGAGATTGACTGGAACAGACTGAAAGAGAGAGAGATTGACTGGAACACAGAGAGAGAGAGATTGACTGGAACACAGAGAGAGAGAGAGATTGACTGGAACACAGAGAGAGAGAGATTGACTGGAACACAGAGAGAGAGAGAGATTGACTGGAACACAGAGAAAGAGAGAGATTGCCTGGAACGCAGGGAGAGAGTGATTGGGATTGACTGGAACACAGAGAGAGAGAGAGATTGACTGGAACACTGAGAGAGAGAGAGATTGACTCGAACACTGAGGGAGAGAAGATTGACTGGAACACTGAGAGAGAGAGAGATGGACTGGAACACAGAGAGATAGAGAGAGAGATTGACTGGAACACAGAGAAAGAGATATTGTCTGAACACAGAAGAGAGAGATAGATTGACTGGAACACAAGGAGAGAGAGAGATTGACTGGAACACATAGAGGGAGAGAGATTGACTGGAACACAGAGAGAGAGAGAGATTGACTGGAACACAGGGAGAGAGAGATTGACTAGAACACAGGGAGAGAGAGAGATTGACTGGAACACAGAGAGAGAGAGATTGACTGGACCAGAGAGACAGACAGAGATTGACTGGAACAGATAGAGAGGGAGAGATTGACTGGAACACACAGAGAGAGAGAGATTGACTGGAACACAGGGAGAGAGAGAGATTGACTGGAACAGAGAGAGAGACAGTGATTGACTGGAACACATAGAGAGGGAGAGATTGACTGGAACACAGAGAGAGAGAGAGATTGACTGGAACACAGAGAAAGAGAGAGATTGACTGGAACACAGAGAAAGAGAGAGAGATTGACTGGAACACAGAGAGAGAGAGATTGACTGGAACACAGAGAAAGACAGAGAGATTGACTGGAACACAGAGAGAGAGAGAGATTGACTGGAACAGAGAGAGAGAGAGAGATTGACTGGAACACAGAGAAAGAGAGAGATTGACTGGAACACAGAGAGAGAGAGATTGACTGGAACACAGGGACAGAGAGAGATTGACTGGAACACAGAGAGAGAGATTGACAGGAACACAGGGAGAGAGACAGATTGACTGGAACACAGAGAGAGAGATTGACTGGAACAGACTGAAAGAGAGAGAGATTGACTGGAACACAGAGAGAGAGAGATTGACTGGAACACAGAGAAAGAGAGAGATTGACTGGAACACAGAGAAAGAGAGAGAGATTGACTGGAACACAGACAGAGAGAGATTGACTGGAACAGACTGAAAGAGAGAGATTGACTGGAACACAGAGAGAGAGAGAAAGATTGACTGGAACACAGAGAGAGAGAGAGATTGACTGGAACACAGGGAGAGAGAGAGAGAGTTTGACTGGAACACAGACAGAGAGAGAGAGATTGACTGGAACACAGGGACAGAGAGAGATTGACTGGAACACAGAGAGAGAGAGAAAGATTGACTGGAACACAGAGAGAGAGAGAGATTGACTGGAACACAGGGAGAGAGAGAGAGAGTTTGACTGGAACACAGACAGAGAGAGAGAGATTGACTGGAACACAGGGACAGTGAGAGGTTGACTGGAACACAGAGAGAGAGAGAGCTTGACTGGAACACAGGGAGAGAGTGAGAGAGTTTGACTGGAACACAGAGAGAGAGAGATTGACTGGAACACAGGGAGAGAGTGACAGATTGACTGGAACGCAGGGAGAGAGATTGACTGGAATACAGATAGAGAGAGAGATTGATGAACATAGAGAGAGAGAGATTGAATGGAACACAGAGAAATAGAGAGAGATTGACTGGAACACACAGAGAGAGAGAGAGATTGACTGGAACACAGAGAGAGAGAGATTGACTGGAACACAGAGAGAGAGAGATTGACTGGAACACAGGGACAGAGAGAGATTGACTGGAACACAGAGAGAGAGAGAGCTTGACTGGACCATAGGGAGAGAGAGAGAGATTTTGACTGGAACACAGAGAGAGAGATTGACTGGAACAGAGAAATAGAGAGAGATGGACTGGAACACAGAGAGAGATAGAGAGATTGACTGGAACACAGAGAGAGAGAGATTGACTGGACACAGGGACAGAGAGAGGATGACTGGAACACAGGGAGAGAGAAAGAGAGATTGAATGGAACACAGAGAGAGAGATTGACTGGAACACAGAGAGAGAGTGAGATTGACTGGAACACAGAGAGAGAGAGAGACAGAGATTGACTGGAACGCATAGAGAGAGAGTCATTGACTGGAACACAGAGAAAGAGAGATTGAGAGAACACAGAGAGAGAGAAAGATTGACTGGAACACAGAGATCGAGAGAGATTGACTGGAACACAGGGACAGAGAGAGATCGACTGGCACACAGGGAGAGAGTGAGAGAGTTTAACTGGAACACAGAGAGAGAGAGATTGACTGGAACACAGGGACAGAGAGAGATTGACTGGAACACAGAGAGAGAGAGAGATTGACTGGAACACAGGGACAGAGAGAGATTGACTGTAACACAGGGAGAGAGAGAGATTGATGGAACACAGGAAGAGAGAATGAGAGATTGACTGTAACACAGAGAGAGAGATTGACTGGAATACAGAGAGAGAGAGATTCAAAAATTGACTGGAAGACTGTGAGAGAGAGACATTGACTGGAACACATCGAGAGAGAGAGATTGACTGGAACAGACTGAAAGAGAGAGAGATTGACTGGAACACAGAGAGAGAGAGATTGACTGGAACACAGAGAGAGAGAGAGATTGACTGGAACACAGAGAAAGAGAGAGATTGCCTGGAACGCAGGGAGAGAGTGATTGGGATTGACTGGAACACTGAGAGAGAGAGACATTGACTGGAACACAGAGAAAGAGAGAGCTTGACTGGAACACAGGGAAAGAGAGGGAGAGTGTGACTGGAACACAGAGAGAGAGATTGACTGGAACACTGGGAGAGAGAGAGAGATTGACTGGAACGCCGGGACAGAGTGAGAGAATTTGACTGGAACACAGAGAGAGAGAGATTGACTGGAACACAGAGAGAGAGAGAGATTGACTGGAACGCCGGGACAGAGTGAGAGAATTTGACTGGAACACAGAGAGAGAGAGATTGACTGGAACACAGGGACAGAGAGAGATTGACTGTAACACAGGGAGAGAGAGAGATTGATGGAACACAGGAAGAGAGAATGAGAGATTGACTGTAACACAGAGAGAGAGATTGACTGGAATACAGAGAGAGAGAGATTCAAAAATTGACTGGAAGACTGTGAGAGAGAGACATTGACTGGAACACATCGAGAGAGAGAGATTGACTGGAACAGACTGAAAGAGAGAGAGATTGACTGGAACACAGAGAGAGAGAAATTGACTGGAACACAGAGAGAGAGAGAGATTGACTGGAACACAGAGAAAGAGAGAGATTGCCTGGAACGCAGGGAGAGAGTGATTGGGATTGACTGGAACACAGAGAGAGAGAGAGATTGACTGGAACACAGAGAAAGAGAGAGCTTGACTGGAACACAGGGAAAGAGAGGGAGAGTGTGACTGGAACACAGAGAGAGAGATTGACTGGAACACTGGGAGAGAGAGAGAGATTGACTGGAACACAGAGAAAGAGAGATTGACTGGAACACAGGGACAGAGAGAGATTGACTGGAACACAGAGAGGGAGAGATTGACTGGAACACAGAGAGAGAGTTTGACTGGAACACCGAGAAAGAGAGATTGACTGGAACACGGGGACAGAGAGAGATTGACTGGAACACAGAGAGAGAGAGAGATTGACAGGAACACAGGGAGAGAGACAGATTGACTGGAACACAGAGAAATAGGGAGAGATTGACTGGAAACAAGAGAGAGAGAGAGATTGAGTGGAACAGAGAGAGAGAGAGTTTGACTGGAACACAAGGACAGAGAGAGATTGACTGGAACACAGAGAGCGAGATTGACTGGAACACACAGAGAGAGAGAGAGATTGAATGGAACACAGGGAAATAGTGAGAGATTGACTGGAACACAGAGAGAGAGAGAGATTGACTGGAACACAGAGAAAGAGAGAGCTTGACTGGAACACAGGGAAAGAGAGGGAGAGTGTGACTGGAACACAGAGAGAGAGATTGACTGGAACACTGGGAGAGAGAGAGAGATTGACTGGAACACAGAGAAAGAGAGATTGACTGGAACACAGGGACAGAGAGAGATTGACTGGAACACAGAGAGGGAGAGATTGACTGGAACACAGAGAGAGAGATTGACTGGAACACCGAGAAAGAGAGATTGACTGGAACACAGGGACAGAGAGAGATTGACTGGAACACAGGGAGAGAGAATGAGAGATTGACTGGAAAACAGAGAGAGAGATTGACTGGAATAGAGTGAGAGAGAGAGATTGACTGGAACACAGAGAGAGAGAGACATTGTGTGGAACAGAGAGAGAGAAAGATTGACTGGAACACAGAGAATGAGATTCAGAAATTGACTGGAACACTGAGAGAGAGAGACATTGACTGGAACACATCGAGAGAGAGAGATTGACTGGAACACAGAGAAGGAGAGAGATTGACTGGAACACAGAAAGAGAGAGAGATTGAATGGAACACAGAGAGAGAGAGATTGACTGGAACACAGAGAGAGAGAGAGATTGACTGGAACACAGAGAAAGAGAGAGCTTGACTGGAACACAGGGAAAGAGAGGGAGAGTGTGACTGGAACACAGAGAGAGAGATTGACTGGAACACTGGGAGAGAGGGAGAGATTGACTGGAACACAGAGAACGAGAGATTGACTGGAACACAGGGACAGAGAGAGATTGACTGGAACACAGAGAGAGAGAGAGATTGACAGGAACACAGGGAGAGAGACAGATTGACTGGAACACAGAGAGAGAGACAGATTGACTGGAACACAGAGAGCGAGATTGACGAACATCGAGAGAGATAGATTGAATGGAACACAGAGTAATAGGGAGAGATTGACTGGAACACAGAGAGAGAGAGAGATTGAGTGGAACACAGAGAGAGAGAGATTGACTGGAACACAGAGAGAGAGAGATTGACTGGAACACAGAGAATGAGATTCAGAAATTGACTGGACCACTGAGAGAGAGAGACAGTGACTGGAACACAGAGAGAGAGAGAGATTGACTGGAACAGACTGAAAGAGGGAGAGATTGACTGGAACACAGAGAAGGAGAGAGATTGCCTGGAACGCAGAGAAAGAGAGAGATTGACTGGAACACAGAGAGAGAGAGAGAGATTGACTGGAACACAGAGAAAGAGAGAGATTGCCTGGAACACAGGGAGAGAGTGAGTGGGATTGACTCGAACACAGAGAGAGAGAGAGATTGACTGGAACACAGAGAGAGAGAGAGATTGACTGGAACACAGAGAAGGAGAGAGATTGACTGGAACACAGAGAAAGAGAGAGAGATTGACTGGAACACAGAGAGCGAGAGATTGACTGGAACAGACTGAAAGAGAGAGAGATTGACTGGAACACAGAGAAGGAGAGAGATTGCCTGGAACGCAGAGAAAGAGAGAGATTGACTGGAACACAGAGAGAGAGAGAGAGATTGACTGGAACACAGAGAAAGAGAGAGATTGCCTGGAACACAGGGAGAGAGTGAGTGGGATTGACTCGAACACAGAGAGAGAGAGAGATTGACTGGAACACAGAGAGAGAGAGAGATTGACTGGAACACAGAGAGAGAGAGAGATTGACTGGAACACAGAGAGAGAGAGATTGACTGGTACACAGAGAGAGAGAGATTGACTGGACCACAGAGAAAGAGAGAGGGATTGACTGGAACACAGGGACAGAGAGAGATTGAGTGGAACACAGAGAGTGAGATTGACTGGAACACTGGGAGAGAGAGAGAGATTGACTGGAACACAGAGAAAGAGAGATTGACTGGAACACAGGGACAGAGAGAGATTGACTGGAACACAGAGAGGGAGAGATTGACTGGAACACAGAGAGAGAGATTGACTGGAACACCGAGAAAGAGAGATTGACTGGAACACAGGGACAGAGAGAGATTGACTGGAACACAGGGAGAGAGAATGAGAGATTGACTGGAAAACAGAGAGAGAGATTGACTGGAATAGAGTGAGAGAGAGAGATTGACTGGAACACAGAGAGAGAGAGACATTGTGTGGAACAGAGAGAGAGAAAGATTGACTGGAACACAGAGAATGAGATTCAGAAATTGACTGGAACACTGAGAGAGAGAGACATTGACTGGAACACATCGAGAGAGAGAGATTGACTGGAACACAGAGAAGGAGAGAGATTGAATGGAACACAGAGAGAGAGAGATTGACTGGAACACAGAGAGAGAGAGAGATTGACTGGAACACAGAGAAAGAGAGAGCTTGACTGGAACACAGGGAAAGAGAGGGAGAGTGTGACTGGAACACAGAGAGAGAGATTGACTGGAACACTGGGAGAGAGGGAGAGATTGACTGGAACACAGAGAACGAGAGATTGACTGGAACACAGGGACAGAGAGAGATTGACTGGAACACAGAGAGAGAGAGAGATTGACAGGAACACAGGGAGAGAGACAGATTGACTGGAACACAGAGAGAGAGACAGATTGACTGGAACACAGAGAGCGAGATTGACGAACATCGAGAGAGATAGATTGAATGGAACACAGAGTAATAGGGAGAGATTGACTGGAACACAGAGAGAGAGAGAGATTGAGTGGAACACAGAGAGAGAGAGATTGACTGGAACACAGAGAGAGAGAGATTGACTGGAACACAGAGAATGAGATTCAGAAATTGACTGGACCACTGAGAGAGAGAGACAGTGACTGGAACACAGAGAGAGAGAGAGATTGACTGGAACAGACTGAAAGAGGGAGAGATTGACTGGAACACAGAGAAGGAGAGAGATTGACTGGAACACAGAGAAAGAGAGAGAGATTGACTGGAACACAGAGAGCGAGAGATTGACTGGAACAGACTGAAAGAGAGAGAGATTGACTGGAACACAGAGAAGGAGAGAGATTGCCTGGAACGCAGAGAAAGAGAGAGATTGACTGGAACACAGAGAGAGAGAGAGAGATTGACGGGAACACAGAGAGAGAGAGAGATTGACTGGAACACAGAGAGAGAGAGAGATTGACTGGAACACAGAGAGAGAGAGAGATTGACTGGAACACAGAGAGAGAGAGATTGACTGGTACACAGAGAGAGAGAGATTGACTGGACCACAGAGAAAGAGAGAGGGATTGACTGGAACACAGGGACAGAGAGAGATTGAGTGGAACACAGAGAGTGAGAGATTGACTGGAACACAGAGAGAGAGAGATTGACAGGACCACAGAGAAAGAGAGAGAGATTGACTGGAACACAGAGGAAGAGAGAGATTGAGTGGAACAGAGAGAGAGGGAGATTGACAGGATCAGAGGGACAGAGAGAGATTGACTGGAACACAGAGAGAGAGAGAGAGAGAGAGATTGACTGGAACACAGAGAAAGAGAGAGATTGACTGGAACACAGAGAAAGAGAGAGATTGACTGGAACACAGAGAGGGAGAGAGATTGACTGGAACACAGAGAGAGAGAGAGATTGACTGGAACACAGAGAGAGAGAGAGAGATTGACTGGAACACAGAGAGATAGAGAGTGATTGACTGGAACACAGAGAAAGAGTGAGATTGACTGGAACACAGAGAGAGAGAGAGATTGACTGGAACACAGAGAGAGAGAGATTAACCGGAACACAGAGAGAGAGAGATTGACTGGAACACAGAGAGAGAGAGATTGACTGGAACACTGAGAGAGAGAGATTGACTGGAACAGAGAGAGAGATTGACTGGAACACAGAGAGAGAAAGAGATTGACTGGAACACAGGGAGAGGGATGTGATTGACTGGAACACAGAGAGATAGAGAGAGAGATTGACTGGAACACAGGGAGAGAGAGATTGACTGGAACACAGAGAGATAGAGAGAGAGATTGAATGGAAAACTGAGAGAGAGAGATTGACTGGAACAGAGAGAAAGATTGACTGGAACACAGAGAGAGAAAGAGATTGACTGGAACACAGGGAGAGGGATGAGATTGACTGGAACACAGAGAGATAGAGAGAGAGATTGACTGGAACACAGGGAGAGAGAGATTGACTGGAACACTGAGAGAGAGAGAGATTGACTGGAACACAGAGAAAGAGAGATTGACTGGAACACAGGGAGAGAGAGAGATTGACTGGAACACAGAGACAGAGAGAGATTGACTGGAACACAGAGAGAGAGAGAGAGATGGACTGTAACAGAGAGAGAGACAGAGATTGACTGGAACACACAGAGAGAGAGAGATTGACTGGAACACAGGGAGTGAGAGAGATTGACTGGAACAGAGAGAGAGAGAGATTGACTGGAACACAGAGAGAGAGAGAGAGATTGACTGGAACACAAAGAGAGAGAGAGATTGACTGGAACACAGAAATAGAGAGAGATTAA
This sequence comes from Isurus oxyrinchus, assembly GCA_026770705.1. Taxonomy (NCBI): domain Eukaryota; kingdom Metazoa; phylum Chordata; class Chondrichthyes; order Lamniformes; family Lamnidae; genus Isurus; species Isurus oxyrinchus. The sequence continues at coordinate 201,890 of JANJGN010000591.1, read as the reverse complement.
CTGGAACACAGAGAGAGAGAGATTGACTGGAACACAGGGAGAGAGAGATTGACTGTAACACAGGGAGAGAGAGAGATTAACTGGAACACAGGGACAGAGAGAGATTAACTGGAACACAGGGACAGAGAGAGATTGACTGGAACACAGGGAGAGAGAATGAGAGATTGACTGGAACACAGAGAGAGAGATTGACTGGAATACAGAGAGAGAGAGAGATTGACTGGAACACAGAGAGAGAGAGACAGAGATTGAGTGGAACACAGAGAGAGAGAGATTGACTGGAACAGAGAGAGAGAGAGATTGACTGGAACACAGAGAATGAGATTCAGAAATTGACTGGAACACTGAGAGAGAGAGACATTGACTGGAACACATCGAGAGAGAGAGATTGACTGGAACACAGAGAAGGAGAGAGATTGACGGGAACACAGAAAGAGAGAGAGATTGAATGGAACACAGAGAGCGATTGACTGGAACACAGAGAGAGAGAGAGATTGCCTGGAACACAGGGGGAGAGTGAGTGGGATTGACTGGAACACAGAGAGAGAGAGAGATTGACTGGAACACAGAGAGAGATTGACTGGAACACACAGAGAGAGAGAGATTGCCTGGAACACAGGGAGAGAGTGAGTGGGATTGACTGGAACACAGAGAGAGAGAGAGATTGACTGGAACACTGAGAGAGAGAGAGATGGACTGGAACACAGAGAAGGAGAGAGATTGACTGGAACACAGAAAGAGAGAGAGATTGAATGGAGCACAGAGAGAGAGAGATTGACTGGAACACAGAGAGAGAGAGAGATTGACTGGAACACAGAGAAAGAGAGAGCTTGACTGGAACACAGGGAAAGAGAGGGAGAGTGTGACTGGAACACAGAGAGAGAGATTGACTGGAACACTGGGAGAGAGGGAGAGATTGACTGGAACACAGAGAACGAGAGATTGACTGGAACACAGGGACAGAGAGAGATTGACTGGAACACAGAGAGAGAGACAGATTGACTGGAACACAGAGAGAGAGACAGATTGACTGGAACACAGAGACCAAGATTGACGAACATCGAGAGAGATAGATTGAATGGAACACAGAGTAATAGGGAGAGATTGACTGGAACACAGAGAGAGAGAGAGATTGAGTGGAACACAGAGAGAGAGAGATTGACTGGAACACAGAGAGAGAGAGATTGACTGGAACACAGAGAATGAGATTCAGAAATTGACTGGACCACTGAGAGAGAGAGACAGTGACTGGAACACAGAGAGAGAGAGAGATTGACTGGAACAGACTGAAAGAGGGAGAGATTGACTGGAACACAGAGAAGGAGAGAGATTGACTGGAACACAGAGAAAGAGAGAGAGATTGACTGGAACACAGAGAGCGAGAGATTGACTGGAACAGACTGAAAGAGAGAGAGATTGACTGGAACACAGAGAAGGAGAGAGATTGCCTGGAACGCAGAGAAAGAGAGAGATTGACTGGAACACGGAGAGAGAGAGAGAGATTGACTGGAACACAGAGAAAGAGAGAGATTGCCTGGAACACAGGGAGAGAGTGAGTGGGATTGACTCGAACACAGAGAGAGAGAGAGATTGACTGGAACACAGAGAGAGAGAGAGATTGACTGGAACACAGAGAGAGAGAGAGATTGACTGGAACACAGAGAGAGAGAGATTGACTGGTACACAGAGAGAGAGAGATTGACTGGACCACAGAGAAAGAGAGAGGGATTGACTGGAACACAGGGACAGAGAGAGATTGAGTGGAACACAGAGAGTGAGAGATTGACTGGAACACAGAGAGAGAGAGATTGACAGGACCACAGAGAAAGAGAGAGAGATTGACTGGAACACAGAGGAAGAGAGAGATTGAGTGGAACAGAGAGAGAGGGAGATTGACAGGATCAGAGGGACAGAGAGAGATTGACTGGAACACAGAGAGAGAGAGAGAGAGAGAGATTGACTGGAACACAGAGAAAGAGAGAGATTGACTGGAACACAGAGAAAGAGAGAGATTGACTGGAACACAGAGAGGGAGAGAGATTGACTGGAACACAGAGAGAGAGAGAGATTGACTGGAACACAGAGAGAGAGAGAGAGATTGACTGGAACACAGAGAGATAGAGAGTGATTGACTGGAACACAGAGAAAGAGTGAGATTGACTGGAACACAGAGAGAGAGAGAGATTGACTGGAACACAGAGAGAGAGAGATTAACCGGAACACAGAGAGAGAGAGATTGACTGGAACACAGAGAGAGAGAGATTGACTGGAACACTGAGAGAGAGAGATTGACTGGAACAGAGAGAGAGATTGACTGGAACACAGAGAGAGAAAGAGATTGACTGGAACACAGGGAGAGGGATGAGATTGACTGGAACACAGAGAGATAGAGAGAGAGATTGACTGGAACACAGGGAGAGAGAGATTGACTGGAACACAGAGAGAGAGATTGACTGGAACACAGAGAGAGAGAGAGATTGACTGGAACACAGAGAGAGAGAGAGATTGACTGGAACACAGAGAGAGAGAGAGATTGACTGGAACACAGAGAGAGAGAGAGATTGACTGGAACACAGAGAGAGAGAGAGAGATGGACTGGAACAGAGAGAGAGACAGAGATTGACTGGAACACACAGAGAGAGAGAGATTGACTGGAACACAGGGAGTGAGAGAGATTGACTGGAACAGAGAGAGAGAGAGATTGACTGGAACACAGAGAGAGAGAGAGAGATTGACTGGAACACAAAGAGAGAGAGAGATTGACTGGAACACAGAAATAGAGAGAGATTTACTGGAACACAGAGAGAGAGAGATTGACTGGAACACAGGGAGAGAGAGATTGACTGGAACACAGGGACAGAGAGAGATTTACTGGAACACAGAGAGAGAGAGATTAACTGGAACACAGGGACAGAGAGAGATTGACTGGAACACAGGGAGAGAGAATGAGAGATTGACTGGAACACAGAGAGAGAGATTGACTGGAATACAGAGAGAGAGAGAGATTGACTGGAACACAGAGAGAGAGAGACAGAGATTGAGTGGAACACAGAGAGAGAGAGATTGACTGGAACAGAGAGAGAGAGAGATTGACTGGAACACAGAGAATGAGATTCAGAAATTGACTGGAACACTGAGAGAGAGAGACATTGACTGGAACACATCGAGAGAGAGAGATTCACTGGAACACAGAGAAGGAGAGAGATTGACGGGAACACAGAAAGAGAGAGAGATTGAATGGAACACAGAGAGCGATTGACTGGAACACAGAGAGAGAGAGAGATTGCCTGGAACACAGGGGGAGAGTGAGTGGGATTGACTGGAACACAGAGAGAGAGAGAGATTGACTGGAACACAGAGAGAGATTGACTGGAACACACAGAGAGAGAGAGATTGCCTGGAACACAGGGAGAGAGTGAGTGGGATTGACTGGAACACACAGAGAGAGAGAGATTGACTGGAACACTGAGAGAGAGAGAGATGGACTGGAACACAGAGAGATAGAGAGAGAGATTGACTGGAACACAGAGAAAGAGATATTGACTGAACACAGAGAGAGAGAGAGATTGACTGGACCAGAGAGAGAGACAGAGATTGACTGGAACAGATAGAGAGGGAGAGATTGACTGGAACACAAGGAGAGAGAGAGATTGACTGGAACACATAGAGAGAGAGAGATTGACTGGAACACAGAGAGAGAGAGATTGCCTGGAATACAGGGAGAGAGTGAGTGGGATTGACTGGAACACAAGGAGAGAGAGAGATTGACTGGAACACATAGAGAGAGAGAGATTGACTGGAACACAGAGAGAGAGAGAGAGATTGACTGGAACACAGGGAGAGAGAGATTGACTAGAACACAGGGAGAGAGAGAGATTGACTGGAACACAGAGAGAGAGAGAGATTGACTGGACCAGAGAGAGAGACAGAGATTGACTGGAACAGATAGAGAGGGAGAGATTGACTGGAACACAGAGAGAGAGAGAGATTGACTGGACCAGAGAGAGAGACAGAGATTGACTGGAACAGATAGAGAGAGAGAGATTGACTGGAACACAGAGAGAGAGAGAGATTGACTGGAACACAGGGAGAGAGAGAGATTGACTGGAACAGAGAGAGAGACAGTGATTGACTGGAACACATAGAGAGGGAGAGATTGACTGGAACACAGAGAGAGAGAGAGATTGACTGGAACACAGAGAAAGAGAGAGAGATTGACTGGAACACAGAGAAAGAGAGAGAGATTGACTGGAACACAGAGAGAGAAAGATTGACTGGAACACAGAGAAAGACAGAGAGATTGACTGGAACACAGAGAGAGAGAGAGATTGACTGGAACACAGAGAAAGAGAGAGATTGACTGGAACACAGAGAGAGAGAGATTGACTGGAACACAGGGACCGAGAGAGATTGACTGGAACACAGAGAGAGAGATAGACAGGAACACAGGGAGAGAGACAGATTGACTGGAACACAGAGAGAGAGATTGACTGGAACAGACTGAAAGAGAGAGAGATTGACTGGAACACAGAGAGAGAGAGATTGACTGGAACACAGAGAAAGAGAGAGATCGACTGGAACACAGAGAAAGAGAGAGAGATTGACTGGAACACAGACAGAGAGAGATTGACTGGAACAGACTGAAAGAGAGAGAGATTGACTGGAACACACAGAGAGAGAGATTGACTGGAACACAGAGAAAGAGAGAGATTGACTGGAACACAGAGAGAGAGAGAAAGATTGACTGGAACACAGAGAGAGAGAGAGATTGACTGGAACACAGGGAGAGAGAGAGAGAGTTTGACTGGAACACAGACAGAGAGAGAGATTGACTGGAACACAGGGACAGAGAGAGATTGACTGGAACACAGAGAGAGAGAGAAAGATTGACTGGAACACAGAGAGAGAGAGAGATTGACTGGAACACAGGGAGAGAGAGAGAGAGTTTGACTGGAACACAGACAGAGAGAGAGAGATTGACTGGAACACAGGGACAGAGAGAGATTGACTGGAACACAGAGAGAGAGAGAGCTTGACTGGAACACAGGGAGAGAGTGAGAGAGTTTGACTGGAACACAGAGAGAGAGAGATTGACTGGAACACAGGGAGAGAGTGACAGATTGACTGGAACGCAGGGAGAGAGATTGACTGGAATACAGATAGAGAGAGAGATTGATGAACATAGAGAGAGAGAGATTGAATGGAACACAGAGAAATAGAGAGAGATTGACTGGAACACAGAGAGAGAGAGATTGACTGGAACACAGGGACAGAGAGAGATTGACTGGAACACAGAGAGAGAGAGAGCTTGACTGGACCATAGGGAGAGAGAGAGAGATTTTGACTGGAACACAGAGAGAGAGATTGACTGGAACAGAGAAATAGAGAGAGATGGACTGGAACACAGAGAGAGATAGAGAGATTGACTGGAACACAGAGAGAGAGAGATTGACTGGACACGGGGATAGAGAGAGGATGACTGGAACACAGGGAGAGAGAAAGAGAGATTGAATGGAACACAGAGAGAGAGAGATTGACTGGAACACAGAGAGAGAGTGAGATTGACTGGAACACAGAGAGAGAGAGAGACAGAGATTGACTGGAACGCATAGAGAGAGAGTCATTGACTGGAACACAGAGAAAGAGAGATTGAGTGAACACAGAGAGAGAGAAAGATTGACTGGAACACAGAGATCGAGAGAGATTGACTGGAACACAGGTACAGAGAGAGATCGACTGGCACACAGGGAGAGAGTGAGAGAGTTTAACTGGAACACAGAGAGAGAGAGATTGACTGGAACACAGGGACAGAGAGAGATTGACTGGAACACAGAGAGAGAGAGAGATTGACTGGAACGCCGGGACAGAGTGAGAGAATTTGACTGGAACACAGAGAGAGAGAGATTGATTGGAACACAGGGACAGAGAGAGATTGACTGTAACACAGGGAGAGAGAGAGATTGATGGAACACAGGAAGAGAGAATGAGAGATTGACTGTAACACAGAGAGAGAGATTGACTGGAATACAGAGAGAGAGAGATTGACTGGAACACAGAGAGAGAGAGACAGAGATTGAGTGGAACACAGAGAGAGAGATTGATTGACTGGAACACAGAGAAAGAGAGAGCTTGACTGGAACACAGGGAAAGAGAGGGAGAGTGTGACTGGAACACAGAGAGAGAGATTGACTGGAACACTGGGAGAGAGAGAGAGATTGACTGGAACACAGAGAGGGAGAGATTGACTGGAACACAGAGAGAGAGATTGACTGGAACACCGAGAAAGAGAGATTGACTGGAACACAGGGACAGAGAGAGATTGACTGGAACACAGAGAGAGAGAGAGATTGACAGGAACACAGGGAGAGAGACAGATTGACTGGAACACAGAGAGCGAGATTGACGAACATTGAGAGAGAAAGATTGAATGGAACACAGAGAAATAGGGAGAGATTGACTGGAAACAAGAGAGAGAGAGAGATTGAGTGGAACAGAGAGAGAGAGAGATTGACTGGAACACAGGGACAGAGAGAGATTGACTGGAACACAGAGAGCGAGATTGACTGGAACACACAGAGAGAGAGAGAGATTGAATGGAACACAGGGAAAGAGTGAGAGATTGACTGGAACACAGAGAGAGAGAGAGATTGAGTGGAGCACAGAGAGAGAGAGATTGACTGGAACACAGAGAAAGAGATTCAGAAATTGACTGGAACACTGAGAGAGAGAGACAGTGACTGCAACACAGAGAGAGGGAGATTGACTGGAACAGACTGAAAGAGAGAGAGATTGACTGGAACACAGAGAAGGAGAGAGATTGACTGGAACACAGAGAGGGAGAGAGATTGACTGGAACACAGAGAGAGAGAGAGATTGACTGGAACACAGAGAGAGAGAGAGTGATTGACTGGAACACAGAGAAAGAGTGAGATTGACTGGAACACAGAGAGAGAGAGAGATTGACTGGAACACAGAGAGAGAGAGATTAACTGGAACACAGAGAGAGAGAGATTGACTGGAACACAGAGAGAGAGAGATTGACTGGAACAGAGAGAGAGATTGACTGGAACACAGAGAGAGAAAGAGATTGACTGGAACACAGGGAGAGGGATGAGATTGACTGGAACACAGAGAGATAGAGAGAGAGATTGACTGGAACACAGGGAGAGAGAGATTGACTGGAACACAGAGTGATAGAGAGAGAGATTGGAACACTGATAGAGAGAGATTGACTGGAACAGAGAGAAAGATTGACTGGAACACAGAGAGAGAAAGAGATTGACTGGAACACAGGGAGAGGGATGAGATTGACTGGAACACAGAGAGATAGAGAGAGAGATTGACTGGAACACAGGGAGAGAGAGATTGACTGGAACACTGAGAGAGAGAGAGATTGACTGGAACACAGAGAAAGAGAGAGATGGACTGGAACAGAGAGAGAGACAGAGATTGACTGGAACACACAGAGAGAGAGAGATTGACTGGAACACAGGGAGTGAGAGAGATTGACTGGAACAGAGAATGAGAGAGATTGACTGGAACACAGAGAGAGAGAGAGAGATTGACTGGAACACAAAGAGAGAGAGAGATTGACTGGAATACAGAAATAGAGAGAGATTGACTGGAACACAGAGAGAGAGAGATTGACTGGAACACAGGGAGAGAGAGATTGACTGTAACACAGGGAGAGAGAGAGATTAACTGGAACACAGGGACAGAGAGAGATTAACTGGAACACAGGGACAGAGAGAGATTGACTGGAACACAGGGAGAGAGAATGAGAGATTGACTGGAACACAGAGAGAGAGATTGACTGGAATACAGAGAGAGAGAGAGATTGACTGGAACACAGAGAGAGAGAGACAGAGATTGAGTGGAACACAGAGAGAGAGAGATTGACTGGAACAGAGAGAGAGAGAGATTGACTGGAACACAGAGAATGAGATTCAGAAATTGACTGGAACACTGAGAGAGAGAGACATTGACTGGAACACATCGAGAGAGAGAGATTCACTGGAACACAGAGAAGGAGAGAGATTGACGGGAACACAGAAAGAGAGAGAGATTGAATGGAACACAGAGAGCGATTGACTGGAACACAGAGAGAGAGAGAGATTGCCTGGAACACAGGGGGAGAGTGAGTGGGATTGACTGGAACACAGAGAGAGAGAGAGATTGACTGGAACACAGAGAGAGATTGACTGGAACACAGAGAGAGAGAGAGATTGCCTGGAACACAGGGAGAGAGTGAGTGGGATTGACTGGAACACAGAGAGAGAGAGAGATTGACTGGAACACTGAGAGAGAGAGAGATGGACTGGAACACAGAGAGATAGAGAGAGAGATTGACTGGAACACATAGAGAGAGAGAGATTGACTGGAACACAGAGAGAGAGAGAGATTGACTGGAACACAGGGAGAGAGAGATTGACTAGAACACAGGGAGAGAGAGAGATTGACTGGAACACAGAGAGAGAGAGAGATTGACTGGACCAGAGAGAGAGACAGAGATTGACTGGAACAGATAGAGAGGGAGAGATTGACTGGAACACAGAGAGAGAGAGAGATTGACTGGAACACAGGGAGAGAGAGAGATTGACTGGAACAGAGAGAGAGACAGTGATTGACTGGAACACATAGAGAGGGAGAGATTGACTGGAACACAGAGAGAGAGAGAGATTGACTGGAACACAGAGAAAGAGAGAGATTGACTGGAACACAGAGAAAGAGAGAGAGATTGACTGGAACACAGAGAGAGAGAGATTGACTGGAACACAGAGAAAGACAGAGAGATTGACTGGAACACAGAGAGAGAGAGAGATTGACTGGAACAGAGAGAGAGAGAGAGATTGACTGGAACACAGAGAGAGAGAGAAATTGACTGGACCAGAGAGAGAGACAGAGATTGACTGGAACAGATAGAGAGGGAGAGATTGACTGGAACACAGAGAGAGAGAGAGATTGACTGGAACACAGGGAGAGAGAGAGATTGACTGGAACAGAGAGAGAGACAGTGATTGACTGGAACACATGGAGAGGGAGAGATTGACTGGAACACAGAGAGAGAGAGAGATTGACTGGAACACAGAGAAAGAGAGAGATTGACTGGAACACAGAGAAAGAGAGAGAGATTGACTGGTACACAGAGAGAGAGAGATTGACTGGAACACAGAGAAAGACAGAGAGATTGACTGGAACACAGAGAGAGAGAGAGATTGACTGGAACAGAGAGAGAGAGAGAGATTGACTGGAACACAGAGAAAGAGAGAGATTGACTGGAACACAGAGAGAGAGAGATTGACTGGAACACAGGGACAGAGAGAGATTGACTGGAACACAGAGAGAGAGATTGACAGGAACACAGGGAGAGAGACAGATTGACTGGAACACAGAGAGAGAGATTGACTGGAACAGACTGAAAGAGAGGGAGATTGACTGGAACACAGAGAGAGAGAGATTGACTGGAACACAGAGAAAGAGAGAGATTGACTGGAACACAGAGAAAGAGAGAGAGATTGACTGGAACACAGACAGAGAGAGATTGACTGGAACAGACTGAAAGAGAGAGATTGACTGGAACACAGAGAGAGAGAGAAAGATTGACTGGAACACAGAGAGAGAGAGAGATTGACTGGAACACAGGGAGAGAGAGAGCGAGTTTGACTGGAACACAGACAGAGAGAGAGAGATTGACTGGAACACAGGGACAGAGAGAGATTTACTGGAACACAGAGAGAGAGAGAAAGATTGACTGGAACACAGAGAGAGAGAGAGATTGACTGGAACACAGGGAGAGAGAGAGAGAGTTTGACTGGAACACAGACAGAGAGAGAGAGATTGACTGGAACACAGGGACAGAGAGAGATTGACTGGAACACAGAGAGAGAGAGAGCTTGACTGGAACACAGGGAGAGAGTGAGAGAGTTTGACTGGAACACAGAGAGAGAGAGATTGACTGGAACACAGGGAGAGAGTGACAGATTGACTGGAACGCAGGGAGAGAGATTGACTGGAATACAGATAGAGAGAGAGATTGATGAACATAGAGAGAGAGAGATTGAATGGAACACAGAGAAATAGAGAGAGATTGACTGGAACACACAGAGAGAGAGAGAGATTGACTGGAACACAGAGAGAGAGAGATTGACTGGAACACAGAGAGAGAGAGATTGACTGGAACACAGGGACAGAGAGAGATTGACTGGAACACAGAGAGAGAGAGAGCTTGACTGGACCATAGGGAGAGAGAGAGAGATTTTGACTGGAACACAGAGAGAGAGATTGACTGGAACAGAGAAATAGAGAGAGATGGACTGAAACACAGAGAGAGATAGAGAGATTGACTGGAACACAGGGAGAGAGAGATTGACTGGACACAGGGACAGAGAGAGGATGACTGGAACACAGGGAGAGAGAAAGAGAGATTGAATGGAACACAGAGAGAGAGATTGACTGGAACACAGAGAGAGAGTGAGATTGACTGGAACACAGAGAGAGAGAGAGACAGAGATTGACTGGAACGCATAGAGAGAGAGTCATTGACTGGAACACAGAGAAAGAGAGATTGAGTGAACACAGAGAGAGAGAAAGATTGACTGGAACACAGAGATCGAGAGAGATTGACTGGAACACAGAGAGAGAGATTGACTGGAACACAGAGAAAGTGAGAGATTGACTGGAAAACAGAGAGAGAGAGAGATTGACTGTAACACAGAGAGAGAGAGAGAGATTGACTGGAACACAGAGAAAGAGAGAGATTGACTGGAAAACAGAGAGAGAGAGAGATTGACTGGAACAGACTGAAAGAGAGGGAGATTGACTGGAACACAGAGAGAGAGATATTGACTGGAACACAGAGAAAGAGAGAGATTGACTGGAACACAGAGAAAGAGAGAGAGATTGACTGGAACACAGACAGAGAGAGATTGACTGGAACAGACTGAAAGAGAGAGATTGACTGGAACACAGAGAGAGAGAGAAAGATTGACTGGAACACAGAGAGAGAGAGAGATTGACTGGAACACAGGGAGAGAGAGAGCGAGTTTGACTGGAACACAGACAGAGAGAGAGAGATTGACTGGAACACAGGGACAGAGAGAGATTGACTGGAACACAGAGAGAGAGAGAAAGATTGACTGGAACACAGAGAGAGAGAGAGATTGACTGGAACACAGGGAGAGAGAGAGAGAGTTTGACTGGAACACAGACAGAGAGAGAGAGATTGACTGGAACACAGGGACAGAGAGAGATTGACTGGAACACAGAGAGAGACAGAGCTTGACTGGAACACAGGGAGACAGTGAGAGAGTTTGACAGGAACACAGAGAGAGAGAGATTGACTGGAACACAGGGAGAGAGTGACAGATTGACTGGAACGCAGAGAGAGAGATTGACTGGAATACAGATAGAGAGAGAGATTGATGAACATAGAGAGAGAGAGATTGAATGGAACACAGAGAAATAGAGAGAGATTGACTGGAACACACAGAGAGAGAGAGAGATTGACTGGAACACAGAGAGAGAGAGATTGACTGGAACACAGAGAGAGAGAGATTGACTGGAACACAGGGACAGAGAGAGATTGACTGGAACACAGAGAGAGAGAGAGCTTGACTGGACCATAGGGAGAGAGAGAGAGATTTTGACTGGAACACAGAGAGAGAGATTGACTGGAACAGAGAAATAGAGAGAGATGGACTGAAACACAGAGAGAGATAGAGAGATTGACTGGAACACAGAGAGAGAGAGATTGACTGGACACAGGGACAGATAGAGGATGACTGGAACACAGGGAGAGAGAAAGAGAGATTGAATGGAACACAGAGAGAGAGATTGACTGGAACACAGAGAGAGAGTGAGATTGACTGGAACACAGAGAGAGAGAGAGACAGAGATTGACTGGAACGCATAGAGAGAGAGTCATTGACTGGAACACAGAGAAAGAGAGATTGAGTGAACACAGAGAGAGAGAAAGATTGACTGGAACACAGAGATCGAGAGAGATTGACTGGAACACAGAGAGAGAGATTGACTGGAACACAGAGAAAGTGAGAGATTGACTGGAAAACAGAGAGAGAGAGAGATTGACTGGAACACACAGAGAGAGAGAGAGATTGACTGGAACACAGAGAAAGAGAGAGATTGACTGGAAAACAGAGAGAGAGAGAGATTGACTGGAACACAGAGAGAGAGAGAGAGATTGACTGGAACACAGAGAAAGAGAGATTGACTGAACACAGAGAGAGACAATGATTGACTGGAACACAGAGAGAGAGAGATTGACTGGAACACAGGGAGAGAGAGAGAGAGTTTGACTGCAACACAGAGTGAGAGAGAGAGATTGACTGGATCACAGAGAAATAGGGAGAGATTGACTGGAACACAGAGAGAGAGAGAGATTGAGTGGAACAGAGAGAGGGAGATTGACTGGATCAGAGGGACAGAGAGAGATTGACTGGAACACAGAGAGAGAGAGAGAGAGAGAGATTGACTGGAACACGGAGAGAAAGAGAGATTGACTGGAACATAGAGAGAAAGAGAGATTGACTGGAACACAGAGAGATAGAGAGATTGACTGGAACACAGAGAAAGAGAGAGGTTGACTGGAACACAGAGAGAGAGAGATTGATTGGAACACAGAGAGAGAGAGATTGACTGGAACACAGAGAGAGAGAGAGACAGAGATTGACTGGAACACATAGAGAGAGAGTCATTGACAGGAACACAGAGAAAGAGAGATTGAGTGAACACAGAGAGAGAGAAAGATTGACTGGAACACAGAGAGCGAGAGAGATTGACTGGAACACAGGGACAGAGAGAGATCGACTGGAACACAGCGAGAGAGAGAGAGAGTTTAACTGGAACACAGAGAGAGAGAGATTGACTGGAACACAGGGACAGAGAGAGATTGACTGGAACACAGAAAGAGAGAGAGATTGACTGGAACGCCGGGAGAGAGTGAGAGAATTTGACTGGAACACAGAGAGAGAGAGATTGACTGGAACACAGGGACAGAGAGAGATTGACTGTAACACAGGGAGAGAGAGAGATTAACTGGAACACAGGGACAGAGAGAGATCGACTGGAACACAGAGAGAGAGAGAGCTTGACTGGAACACAGAGAGAGATTGACTGGAACACAGGGGGAGAGAGACCGATTGACTGGAACACAGAGAGAGAGATTGACTGGAACACAGAGAGAGAGAGAGAGAGATTGACTGGAACACAGAGAGAGAGAGATTGACTGGAACACAGAGAGAGAGAGAGATTGACTGGAACACAGAGAGAGAGAGATTGACTGGAACAGAGGAAGAGAGAGAGATTGACTGGAACACAGGGAGAGAGATAGATTAACTGGAACACAGGGACAGAGAGAGTTTGACTAGCACACAGAGAGAGAGATTGACTGGAACACAGGGAGAGAGAGACAGATTGACTGGAACACAGGGAGTGAGAATGACAGATTGACTGGAACACAGAGAGAGAGATTGACTGGAATACAGAGAGAGAGAGAGATTGACTGGAACACAGGGAGAGAGAGAGATTGATTGGAACACAGAGAGAGAGAGAGAGATAGACTGGAACACAGAGAGACAAAGAGATTGACTGAAACACAGAAAAAGAGAGATTGACTGAACACAGAGAGAGAGAAAGATTGACTGGAACACAGAGAGAGAGAGAGATTGACTGGAACACAGGGAGAGAGAGAGCGAGTTTGACTGGAACACAGAGAGAGAGAGATTGACTGGAACACAGGGAGAGAGAGACAGATTGACTGGAACGCAGAGCGAGAGATTGACTGGAACACAGATAGAGAGAGAGATTGATGAACATAGAGAGAGAGAGATTGAATGGAACACAGAGAAATAGAGAGAGATTGACTGGAACGCAGAGAGAGAGAGAGATTGACTGGAACACAGAGAGAGATAGAGATTGACTGGAACAGACTGAAAGAGAGAGAGATTGACTGGAACACAGGGAGAGAGAGAGAGAGTTTGACTGGAACACAGAGAGAGAGAGATTGACTGGAACACAGGGATAGAGAGAGAGAGATTGACTGGAACACAGATCGAGAGAGAGCTTGACTGGAACACAGAGAGAGATTGACTGGAACACAGGGGGAGAGAGACATTGACTGGAACACAGAGAGAGAGAGAGCTTGACTGGAACACAGAGAGAGAGAGAGAGAGATTGACTGGAACACAGAGAGAGAGAGATTGACTGGAACACAGAGAGAGAGAGAGAGATTGACTGGAACACAGGGAGAGAGAGATTGCCTGGAAAACAGAGAGAGAGATTGACTGGAACACAGAGAGAGAGAGAGAGAGATTGACTGGAACACAGAGAGTGAGAGATTGACTGGAACACAGAGAGAGAGAGATTGACTGGAACACAGGGACAGAGAGAGATTGACTGGAACACAGAGAGAGAGATTGACTGGAACACAGAGAGAGAGAGAGATTGACTGGAACACAGGGACAGAGAGGGATTGACTGGAACACAGAGAGAGAGAGAGCTTGACTGGAACACAGAGAGAGATTGACTGGAACACAGGGGGAGAGAGACCGATTGACTGGAACACAGAGAGAGAGATTGACTGGAACACAGAGAGAGAGAGAGAGAGAGATTGACTGGAACACAGAGAGAGAGAGATTGACTGGAACACAGGGAGAGAGAGAGATTGACGGGAACACAGAGAGAGAGAGATTGACTGGAACAGAGGAAGAGAGAGAGATTGACTGGAACACAGGGAGAGAGATAGATTAACTGGAACACAGGGACAGAGAGAGTTTGAGTAGCACACAGAGAGAGAGGTTGACTGGAACACAGGGAGAGAGAGACTGATTGGCTGGAACACAGGGAGTGAGAATGACAGATTGACTGGAACACAGAGAGAGAGATTGACTGGAATACAGAGAGAGAGAGAGATTGACTGGAACACAGAGAGAGAGAGAGATTGACTGAAACACAGAGAAAGAGAGATTGACTGAACACAGAGAGAGAGAAAGATTGACTGGAACACAGAGAGAGAGAGAGATTGACTGGAACACAGGGAGAGAGAGAGAGAGTTTGACTGGAACACAGAGAGAGAGAGATTGACTGGCACACAGGGAGAGAGAGACAGATTGACTGGAACGCAGAGCGAGAGATTGACTGGAACACAGATAGAGAGAGAGATTGATGAACATAGAGAGAGAGATTGAATGGAACACAGAGAAATAGAGAGAGATTGACTGGAACGCAGAGAGAGAGAGAGATTGACTGGAACACAGAGAGAGATAGAGATTGACTGGAACAGACTGAAAGAGAGAGAGATTGACTGGAACACAGGGAGAGAGAGAGAGAGTTTGACTGGAACACAGAGAGAGAGAGATTGACTGGAACACAGGGATAGAGAGAGAGAGATTGACTGGAACACAGAGAGCGAGATTGACTGGAACACAGAGAGAGAGAGTGAGATTGACTGGAACACAGAGAGAGAGAGAGATTGAGAGGAACACAGAGAGAGAGAGATTGACTGGAACACAGAGAGAGAGAGATTGACTGGAACACAGAGAAAGAGATTCAGAAATTGACTGGAACACTGAGAGAGAGAGACAGTGACTGCAACACAGAGAGAGAGAGATTGACTTGAACAGACTGAAAGAGAGAGAGATTGACTGGAACACAGAGAAGGAGAGAGATTGACTGGAACACAGAGAGAGAGAGATTGACTGGAACACAGAGAGAGAGATTGACTGGAACACAGAGAAAGTGAGAGATTGACTGGAAAACAGAGAGAGAGAGAGATTGACTGGAACACAGAGAGAGAGAGAGAGATTGACTGGAACACAGAGAAAGAGAGAGATTGACTGGAAAACAGAGAGAGAGAGAGAGATTGACTGGAACACAGAGAAAGAGAGATTGACTGAACACAGAGAGAGACAATGATTGACTGGAACACAGAGAGAGAGAGATTGACTGGAACACAGGGAGAGAGAGAGAGAATTTGACTGCAACACAGAGTGAGAGAGAGAGATTGACTGGAACACAGAGAAATAGGGAGAGATTGACTGGAACACAGAGAGAGAGAGAGATTGAGTGGAACAGAGAGAGGGAGATTGACTGGATCAGAGGGACAGAGAGAGATTGACTGGAACACAGAGAGAGAGAGAGAGAGAGATTGACTGGAACACAGAGAGAAAGAGAGATTGACTGGAACATAGAGAGAAAGAGAGATTGACTGGAACACAGAGAGATAGATAGATTGACTGGAACACAGAGAAAGAGAGAGGTTGACTGGAACACAGAGAGAGAGAGATTGACTGGAACACAGAGAGAGAGAGATTGACTGGAACACAGAGAGAGAGAGAGACAGAGATTGACTGGAACACATAGAGAGAGAGTCATTGACAGGAACACAGAGAAAGAGAGATTGAGTGAACACAGAGAGAGAGAAAGATTGACTGGAACACAGAGAGCGAAAGAGATTGACTGGAACACAGGGACAGAGAGAGATCGACTGGAACACAGGGAGAGAGAGAGAGAGTTTAACTGGAACACAGAGAGAGAGAGATTGACTGGAACACAGGGACAGAGAGAGATTGACTGGAACACAGAAAGAGAGAGAGATTGACTGGAACGCCGGAAGAGAGTGAGAGAATTTGACTGGAACACAGGGAGAGAGAGATTGACTGGAACACAGGGACAGAGAGTGATTGACTGTAACACAGGGAGAGAGAGAGATTAACTGGAACACAGGGACAGAGAGAGATCGACTGGAACACAGAGAGAGAGAGAGCTTGACTGGAACACAGAGAGAGATTGACTGGAACACAGGGGGAGAGAGACCGATTGACTGGAACACAGAGAGAGAGATTGACTGGAACACAGAGAGAGAGAGAGAGAGATTGACTGGAACACAGAGAGAGAGAGATTGACTGGAACACAGAGAGAGAGAGAGATTGACTGGAACACAGAGAGAGAGAGATTGACTGGAACAGAGGAAGAGAGAGAGATTGACTGGAACACAGGGAGAGAGATAGATTAACTGGAACACAGGGACAGAGAGAGTTTGACTAGCACACAGAGAGAGAGATTGACTGGAACACAGGGAGAGAGAGACAGATTGACTGGAACACAGGGAGTGAGAATGACAGATTGACTGGAACACAGAGAGAGAGATTGACTGGAATACAGAGAGAGAGAGAGAGATTGACTGGAACACAGAGAGAGAGAGAGATTGATTGGAACACAGAGAGAGAGAGAGAGATTGACTGGAACACAGAGAGAGAGAGAGATTGACTGAAACACAGAGAAAGAGAGATTGACTGAACACAGAGAGAGAGAAAGATTGACTGGAACACAGAGAGAGAGAGAGATTGACTGGAACACAGGGAGAGAAAGAGAGAGTTTGACTGGAACACAGAGAGAGAGAGATTGACTGGCACACAGAGACATGGAGATTGACTGAACACAGAGAGAGAGAGATTGACTGGAACACAGGGAGAGAGTGAGAGAGTTTGACTGGAACACAGAGAGAGAGAGATTGACTGGAACACAGGGAGAGAGAGACAGATTGACTGGAACGCAGAGCGAGAGATTGACTGGAACACAGATAGAGAGAGAGATTGATGAACATAGAGAGAGAGAGATTGAATGGAACACAGAGAAATAGAGAGAGATTGACAGGAACGCAGAGAGAGAGAGAGATTGACTGGAACACAGAGAGAGATAGAGATTGACTGGAACAGACTGAAAGAGAGAGAGATTGACTGGAACACAGGGAGAGAGAGAGAGAGTTTGACTGGAACACAGAGAGAGAGAGATTGACTGGAACACAGGGATAGAGAGAGAGAGATTGACTGGAACACAGGGAGAGAGAGACCGATTGACTGGAACACAGAGAGAGAGATTGACTGGAACACAGAAATAGAGAGAGATTGACTGGAACACAGAAATAGCGAGAGATTGACTGGAACCCGGAGAGAGAGAGATTGACTGGAACACAGGGAGAGAGAGAGATTGACTGGAACACAGGGAGAGAGAGAGATTGACTGGAACACAGGGACTGAGAGAGATTGACTGGAACACAGGGAGAGAGAGAGATTAACTGGAAAACAGGGACAGAGAGAGTTTGACTAGCACACAGAGAGAGAGAGATTGACTGGAACACAGAGAGAGTGAGAGAGATTGCCTGGAAAACAGAGAGAGAGTGAGAGAGATTGACTGGAACACAGAGAGAGAGATTGACCGGAATACAGAGAGAGAGATTGACTGGAACACAGAGTGAGAGAGAGAGAGATTGACTGGAACACAGAGAGAGAGTGATTGACTGGAACACAGAGAAAGAGAGAGATTGACTGGAACACAGGGAGAGAGAGAGAGAGATTGACTGGCACACATAGAAACTGAGATTGACTGAGCACAGAGAGAGAGAAAGATTGACTGGAACACAGAGAGAGAGAGAGATTGACTGGAGTACAGGGAGAGAGAGTGAGAGAGTTTGACTGTAACAGAGAGAGAAAGATTGACTGGAACACAGGGGCAGAGAGTGATTGACTGGAACACAGAGAGAGAGACAGAGATTGACTGGAACACAGGGAGAGAGTGAGAGAGTTTGACTGGAACACAGAGAGAGAGATTGACAGGAACACAGGGAGAGAGAGACAGATTGACTGGAACACAGAGAGAGAGATTGACAGGAACACAGGGAGAGAGAGATTGACAATCCGAGAGAGAGAGATTGAATGGAACGCAGAGAAATAGGGAGAGTTTGACTGGAACACTGAGAGAGAGAGAGATTGAGTGGAACAGAGAGAGAGAGAGATTGACTGGAACACAGGGACAGAGAGAGATTGACTGGAACACAGAGAGAGAGAGCTTGACTGGAACACAGGGAGAGAGAGAGATTAACTGGAACACAGGGACAGAGAGAGATCGACTGGAACACAGAGAGAGAGAGAGCTTGACTGGAACACAGAGAGAGATTGACTGGAACACAGGGGGAGAGAGACCGATTGACTGGAACACAGAGAGAGAGATTGACTGGAACACAGAGAGAGAGAGAGATTGACTGGAACACAGAGAGAGAGAGATTGACTGGAACACAGAGAGAGAGAGAGATTGACTGGAACACAGAGAGAGAGAGATTGACTGGAACAGAGGAAGAGAGAGAGATTGACTGGAACACAGGGAGAGAGATAGATTAACTGGAACACAGGGACAGAGAGAGTTTGACTAGCACACAGAGAGAGAGATTGACTGGAACACAGGGAGAGAGAGACAGATTGACTGGAACACAGGGAGTGAGAATGACAGATTGACTGGAACACAGAGAGAGAGATTGACTGGAATACAGAGAGAGAGAGAGAGATTGACTGGAACACAGAGAGAGAGAGAGATTGATTGGAACACAGAGAGAGAGAGAGAGATAGACTGGAACACAGAGAGACAAAGAGATTGACTGAAACACAGAGAAAGAGAGATTGACTGAACACAGAGAGAGAGAAAGATTGACTGGAACACAGAGAGAGAGAGAGATTGACTGGAACACAGGGAGAGAGAGAGAGAGTTTGACTGGAACACAGAGAGAGAGAGATTGACTGGCACACAGAGACATGGAGATTGACTGAACACAGAGAGAGAGAAAGATCGACTGGAACACAGAGTGAGAGAGATTGACTGGAACACAGGGAGAGAGTGAGAGAGTTTGACTGGAACACAGAGAGAGAGAGTTTGACTGGAACACAGAGAGAGAGAGATTGACTGGAACGCAGAGCGAGAGATTGACTGGAACACAGATAGAGAGAGAGATTGATGAACATAGAGAGAGAGAGATTGAATGGAACACAGAGAAATAGAGAGAGATTGACTGGAACGCAGAGAGAGAGAGAGATTGACTGGAACACAGAGAGAGATAGAGATTGACTGGAACAGACTGAAAGAGAGAGAGATTGACTGGAACACAGGGAGAGAGAGAGAGAGTTTGACTGGAACACAGAGAGAGAGAGATTGACTGGAACACAGGGATAGAGAGACCGATTGACTGGAACACAGAGAGAGAGATTGACTGGAACACAGAAATAGAGAGAGATTGACTGGAACACAGAAATAGCGAGAGATTGACTGGAACCCGGAGAGAGAGAGATTGACTGGAACACAGAGAGAGAGAGATTGACTGGAACACAGGGAGAGAGAGAGATTGACTGGAACACAGGGAGAGAGAGAGATTAACTGGAAAACAGGGACAGAGAGAGTTTGAGTAGCACACAGAGAGAGAGAGTTTGACTGGAACACAGAGAGAGTGAGAGAGATTGCCTGGAAAACAGAGAGAGAGTGAGAGAGATTGACTGGAACACAGAGAGAGAGATTGACTGGAATACAGAGAGAGAGATTGACTGGAACACAGAGTGAGAGAGAGAGAGATTGACTGGAACACAGAGAGAGAGTGATTGACTGGAACACAGAGAAAGAGAGAGATTGACTGGAACACAGGGAGAGAGAGAGAGAGATTGACTGGCACACATAGAAACTGAGATTGACTGAGCACAGAGAGAGAGAAAGATTGACTGGAACACAGAGAGAGAGAGAGATTGACTGGAGTACAGGGAGAGAGAGTGAGAGAGTTTGACTGTAACAGAGAGAGAAAGATTGACTGGAACACAGGGGCAGAGAGTGATTGACTGGAACACAGAGAGAGAGACAGAGATTGACTGGAACACAGGGAGAGAGTGAGAGAGTTTGACTGGAACACAGAGAGAGAGATTGACAGGAACACAGGGAGAGAGAGACAGATTGACTGGAACACAGAGAGAGAGATTGACAGGAACACAGGGAGAGAGAGATTGACAATCCGAGAGAGAGAGATTGAATGGAACGCAGAGAAATAGGGAGAGTTTGACTGGAACACTGAGAGAGAGAGAGATTGAGTGGAACAGAGAGAGAGAGAGAGATTGACTGGAACACAGGGACAGAGAGAGATTGACTGGAACACAGAGAGAGAGAGAGCTTGACTGGAACACAGAGAGAGAGATTGACTGGAACACAGGGAGAGAGAGACAGATTGACTGGAACACAGAGAGCGAGATTGACTGGAACACAGATAGAGAGAGAGAGATTGAATGGAACACAGAGAAATAGCGAGAGATTGACTGGAACACAGAGAGAGAGAGATTGAGTGGAACACAGAGAAGGAGAGAGAGATTGACTGGAACACAGAGAAGGAGAGAGAGATTGACTGGAAAACAGAGAGAGAGAGATATTGACTGGAACACAGAGAGAGAGAGATTGACTGGAACACAGAGAAAGAGAGAGATTGCCTGGAACACAGGGAGGGAGTGAGTGGGATTGACTGGAACACAGAGAGAAAGAGAGAGATTGACTGGAACACAGAGAAAGAGAGATTGACTGAACACAGAGAGAGAGAGAGATTGACTGGAACACAGAGAGAGAGAGATTGACTGGAACAGAGGAAGAGAGAGAGATTGACAGGAACACAGGGAGAGAGATAGATTAACTGGAACACAGGGACAGAGAGAGTTTGACTAGCACACAGAGAGAGAGATTGACTGGAACACAGGGAGAGAGAGAGATTGACTGGAACACAGAGAGAGAGAGAGATTGCCTGGAACACAGGGAGAGAGTGAATGGGATTGACTGGAACACACAGAGAGAGAGAGATTGACTGGAACACAGAGAAACAGAGAGTTTGACTGGAACACAGGGAGAGAGAGAGAGAGTTTGACTGGAACACAGATAGAGAGATTGACTGGAACACAGGGAGAGAGAGAGATTGACTGGAATGCAGAGAGAGAGATTGACTGGAACACAGATCGAGAGAGAGCTTGACAGGAACACAGAGAGAGATTGACTGGAACACAGGGGGAGAGAGACATTGACTGGAACACAGAGAGAGAGAGAGCTTGACTGGAACACAGAGAGAGAGAGAGAGAGATTGACTGGAACACAGAGAGAGAGATTGACTGGAACACAGAGAAAGTGAGAGATTGACTGGAAAACAGAGAGAGAGAGAGATTGACTGGAACACAGAGAGAGAGAGAGTGGGATTGACTGGAACACAGAGAGAGAGAGAGATTGACTGGAACACAGAGAAAGAGAGAGCTTGACTGGAACAAAGGGAAAGAGAGGGAGAGTGTGACTGGAACACAGAGAGAGAGATTGACTGGAACACTGGGAGAGAGAGAGAGATTGACTGGAACGCAGAGAAAGAGAGATTGACTCGAACACAGGGACAGAGAGAGATTGACTGGAACACAGAGAGGGAGAGATTGACTGGAACACAGAGAGAGAGATTGACTGGAACACCGAGAAAGAGAGATTGACTGGAACACAGGGACAGAGAGAGATTGACTGGAACACAGAGAGAGAGAGAGATTGACAGGAACAGAGGGAGAGAGACAGATTGACTGGAACACAGAGAGCGAGATTGACGAACATTGAGAGAGAAAGATTGAATGGAACACAGAGAAATAGGGAGAGATTGACTGGAAACAAGAGAGAGAGAGAGATTGAGTGGAACAGAGAGAGAGAGAGATTGACTGGAACACAGGAACAGAGAGAGATTGACTGGAACACAGAGAGAGAGAGAGCTTGACTGGAACACAGGGAAAGAGAGGGAGAGTGTGACTGGAACACAGAGAGAGAGAGATTCACTGGAACACTGAGTGAGAGAGACAGATTGACTGGAACACAGAGAGCGAGATTGACTGGAACACAGAGAGAGAGAGTGAGATTGACTGGAACACAGAGAGAGAGAGAGATTGAGTGGAACACAGAGAGAGAGAGATTGACTGGAACACAGAGGGAGAGAGATTGACTGGAACACAGAGAAAGAGATTCAGAAATTGACTGGAACACTGAGAGAGAGAGACAGTGACTGCAACACAGAGAGAGAGAGAGATTGACTTGAACAGACTGAAAGAGAGAGAGATTGACTGGAACACAGAGAAGGAGAGAGATTGACTGGAACACAGAGAGAGAGAGATTGACTGGAACACAGAGAGAGAGATTGACTGGAACGCCGGAAGAGAGTGAGAGAATTTGACTGGAACACAGAGAGAGAGAGATTGACTGGAACACAGGGACAGAGAGAGATTGACTGTAACACAGGGAGAGAGAGAGATTAACTGGAACACAGGGACAGAGAGAGATCGACTGGAACACAGAGAGACAGAGAGCTTGACTGGAACACAGAGAGAGATTGACTGGAACACAGGGGGAGAGAGACCGATTGACTGGAACACAGAGAGAGAGATTGACTGGAACACAGAGAGAGAGAGAGAGAGATTGACTGGAACACAGAGAGAGAGAGATTGACTGGAACACAGAGAGAGAGAGAGATTGACTGGAACACAGAGAGAGAGAGATTGACTGGAACAGAGGAAGAGAGAGAGATTGACTGGAACACAGGGAGAGAGATAGATTAACTGGAACACAGGGACAGAGAGAGTTTGACTAGCACACAGAGAGAGAGATTGACTGGAACACAGGGAGAGCGAGACAGATTGACTGGAACACAGGGAGTGAGAATGACAGATTGACTGGAACACAGAGAGAGAGATTGACTGGAATACAGAGAGAGAGAGAGAGATTGACTGGAACACAGAGAGAGAGAGAGATTGATTGGAACACAGAGAGAGAGAGAGAGATAGACTGGAACACAGAGAGACAAAGAGATTGACTGAAACACAGAGAAAGAGAGATTGACTGAACACAGAGAGAGAGAAAGATTGACTGGAACACAGAGAGAGAGAGAGATTGACTGGAACACAGGGAGAGAGAGAGAGAGTTTGACTGGAACACAGAGAGAGAGAGAGAGAGATAGACTGGAACACAGGGAGAGATAGAGAGAGATTGACTGGAACACAGAGAAAGAGAGAGAGATTGACTGAACACAGAGAGAGAAAGAGATTGACTGGAACGCAGAGAAAGAGAGATTGACTCGAACACAGGGACAGAGAGAGATTGACTGGAACACAGAGAGGGAGAGATTGACTGGAACACAGAGAGAGAGATTGACTGGAACACCGAGAAAGAGAGATTGACTGGAACACAGGGACAGAGAGAGATTGACTGGAACACAGAGAGAGAGAGAGATTGACAGGAACAGAGGGAGAGAGACAGATTGACTGGAACACAGGGAGAGAGAGAGATTGACTGGAACACAGGGACTGAGAGAGATTGACTGGAACACAGGGAGAGAGAGAGATTAACTGGAAAACAGGGACAGAGAGAGTTTGACTAGCACACAGAGAGAGAGAGATTGACTGGAACACAGAGAGAGTGAGAGAGATTGCCTGGAAAACAGAGAGAGAGTGAGAGAGATTGACTGGAACACAGAGAGAGAGATTGACTGGAATACAGAGAGAGAGATTGACTGGAACACAGAGTGAGAGAGAGAGAGATTGACTGGAACACAGAGAGAGAGTGATTGACTGGAACACAGAGAAAGAGAGAGATTGACTGGAACACAGGGAGAGAGAGAGAGAGATTGACTGGCACACATAGAAACTGAGATTGACTGAGCACAGAGAGAGAGAAAGATTGACTGGAACACAGAGAGAGAGAGAGATTGACTGGAGTACAGGGAGAGAGAGTGAGAGAGTTTGACTGTAACAGAGAGAGAAAGATTGACTGGAACACAGAGAGAGAGTGATTGACTGGAACACAGAGAAAGAGAGAGATTGACTGGAACACAGAGAGAGAGAGAGATTGACTGGAACACAGAGAAAGAGAGAGATTGACTGGAACACAGAGAGAGAGAGAGATTGACTGGAGTACAGGGAGAGAGAGTGAGAGAGTTTGACTGTAACAGAGAGAGAAAGATTGACTGGAACACAGGGGCAGAGAGTGATTGACTGGAACACAGAGAGAGAGACAGAGATTGACTGGAACACAGGGAGAGAGTGAGAGAGTTTGACTGGAACACAGAGAGAGAGATTGACAGGAACACAGGGAGAGAGAGACAGATTGACTGGAACACAGAGAGAGAGATTGACAGGAACACAGGGAGAGAGAGATTGACAATCCGAGAGAGAGAGATTGAATGGAACGCAGAGAAATAGGGAGAGTTTGACTGGAACACTGAGAGAGAGAGAGATTGAGTGGAACAGAGAGAGAGAGAGATTGACTGGAACACAGGGACAGAGAGAGATTGACTGGAACACAGAGAGAGAGAGCTTGACTGGAACACAGGGAGAGAGAGAGATTAACTGGAACACAGGGACAGAGAGAGATCGACTGGAACACAGAGAGAGAGAGAGCTTGACTGGAACACAGAGAGAGATTGACTGGAACACAGGGGGAGAGAGACCGATTGACTGGAACACAGAGAGAGAGATTGACTGGAACACAGAGAGAGAGAGAGAGAGATTGACTGGAACACAGAGAGAGAGAGATTGACTGGAACACAGAGAGAGAGAGAGATTGACTGGAACACAGAGAGAGAGAGATTGACTGGAACAGAGGAAGAGAGAGAGATTGACTGGAACACAGGGAGAGAGATCGATTAACTGGAACACAGGGACAGAGAGAGTTTGACTAGCACACAGAGAGAGAGATTGACTGGAACACAGGGAGAGAGAGACAGATTGACTGGAACACAGGGAGTGAGAATGACAGATTGACTGGAACACAGAGAGAGAGATTGACTGGAATACAGAGAGAGAGAGAGAGATTGACTGGAACACAGAGAGAGAGAGAGATTGATTGGAACACAGAGAGAGAGAGAGAGATAGACTGGAACACAGAGAGACAAAGAGATTGACTGAAACACAGAGAAAGAGAGATTGACTGAACACAGAGAGAGAGAAAGATTGACTGGAACACAGAGAGAGAGAGAGATTGACTGGAACACAGGGAGAGAGAGAGAGAGTTTGACTGGAACACAGAGAGAGAGAGATTGACTGGCACACAGAGACATGGAGATTGACTGAATACAGAGAGAGAGAAAGATCGACTGGAACACAGAGTGAGAGAGATTGACTGGAACACAGGGAGAGAGTGAGAGAGTTTGACTGGAACACAGAGAGAGAGAGATTGACTGGAACACAGGGAGAGAGAGACAGATTGACTGGAACGCAGAGCGAGAGATTGACTGGAACACAGATAGAGAGAGAGAGATTGATGAACATAGAGAGAGAGAGATTGAATGGAACACAGAGAAATAGAGAGAGATTGACTGGAATGCAGAGAGAGAGAGAGATTGACTGGAACACAGAGAGAGATAGAGATTGACTGGAACAGACTGAAAGAGAGAGAGATTGACTGGAACACAGGGAGAGAGAGAGAGAGTTTGACTGGAACACAGAGAGAGAGAGATTGACTGGAACACAGGGATAGAGAGACCGATTGACTGGAACACAGAGAGAGAGATTGACTGGAACACAGAAATAGAGAGAGATTGACTGGAACACAGAAATAGCGAGAGATTGACTGGAACCCGGAGAGAGAGAGATTGACTGGAACACAGGGAGAGAGAGAGATTGACTGGAACACAGGGAGAGAGAGAGATTGACTGGAACACAGGGACTGAGAGAGATTGACTGGAACACAGGGAGAGAGAGAGATTAACTGGAAAACAGGGACAGAGAGAGTTTGAGTAGCACACAGAGAGAGAGAGATTGACTGGAACACAGAGAGAGTGAGAGAGATTGCCTGGAAAACAGAGAGAGAGTGAGAGAGATTGACTGGAACACAGAGAGAGAGATTGACTGGAATACAGAGAGAGAGATTGACTGGAACACAGAGAGAGAGATTGACTGGAATACAGAGAGAGAGATTGACTGGAACACAGAGTGAGAGAGAGAGAGATTGACTGGAACACAGAGAGAGAGTGATTGACTGGAACACAGAGAAAGAGAGAGATTGACTGGAACACAGGGAGAGAGAGAGAGAGATTGACTGGCACACATAGAAACTGAGATTGACTGAGCACAGAGAGAGAGAAAGATTGACTGGAACACAGAGAGAGAGAGAGATTGACTGGAACACAGAGAGAGAGAGAGATTGACTGGAGTACAGGGAGAGAGAGTGAGAGAGTTTGACTGTAACAGAGAGAGAAAGATTGACTGGAACACAGGGGCAGAGAGTGATTGACTGGAACACAGAGAGAGAGACAGAGATTGACTGGAACACAGGGAGAGAGTGAGAGAGTTTGACTGGAACACAGAGAGAGAGATTGACAGGAACACAGGGAGAGAGAGACAGATTGACTGGAACACAGAGAGAGAGATTGACAGGAACACAGGGAGAGAGAGATTGACAATCCGAGAGAGAGAGATTGAATGGAACGCAGAGAAATAGGGAGAGTTTGACTGGAACACTGAGAGAGAGAGAGATTGAGTGGAACAGAGAGAGAGAGAGATTGACTGGAACACAGGGACAGAGAGAGATTGACTGGAACACAGAGAGAGAGAGAGCTTGACTGGAACACAGAGAGAGAGATTGACTGGAACACAGGGAGAGAGAGACAGATTGACTGGAACACAGAGAGCGAGATTGCCTGGAACACAGATAGAGAGAGAGAGATTGAATGGAACACAGAGAAATAGCGAGAGATTGACTGGAACACAGAGAGAGAGAGATTGAGTGGAACACAGAGAAGGAGAGAGAGATTGACTGGAACACAGAGAAGGAGAGAGAGATTGACTGGAAAACAGAGAGAGAGAGATATTGACTGGAACACAGAGAGAGAGAGATTGACTGGAACACAGAGAAAGAGAGAGATTGCCTGGAACACAGGGAGGGAGTGAGTGGGATTGACTGGAACACAGAGAGAAAGAGAGAGATTGACTGGAACACAGAGAGAGAGATTGACTGAACACAGAGAGAGAGAGAGATTGACTGGAACACAGAGAGAGAGAGATTGACTGGAACAGAGGAAGAGAGAGAGATTGACAGGAACACAGGGAGAGAGATAGATTAACTGGAACACAGGGACAGAGAGAGTTTGACTAGCACACAGAGAGAGAGATTGACTGGAACACAGGGAGAGAGAGAGATTGACTGGAACACAGAGAGAGAGAGAGATTGCCTGGAACACAGGGAGAGAGTGAATGGGATTGACTGGAACACACAGAGAGAGAGAGATTGACTGGAACACAGAGAAACAGAGAGTTTGACTGGAACACAGGGAGAGAGAGAGAGAGTTTGACTGGAACACAGATAGAGAGATTGACTGGAACACAGGGAGAGAGAGAGATTGACTGGAATGCAGAGAGAGAGATTGACTGGAACACAGATCGAGAGAGAGCTTGACTGGAACACAGAGAGAGATTGACTGGAACACAGGGGGAGAGAGACATTGACTGGAACACAGAGAGAGAGAGAGCTTGACTGGAACACAGAGAGAGAGAGAGAGAGATTGACTGGAACACAGAGAG
This sequence comes from Isurus oxyrinchus, assembly GCA_026770705.1. Lineage (NCBI taxonomy): Eukaryota > Metazoa > Chordata > Chondrichthyes > Lamniformes > Lamnidae > Isurus > Isurus oxyrinchus. The sequence goes on along the minus strand of JANJGN010000591.1, from coordinate 173,508 downwards.
AGAGAGATTGACTGGAACACAGAGAGAGAGAGAGAGATTGACTGGAACACAGAGAGAGAGATTGACTGGAACACAGAGAAAGTGAGAGATTGACTGGAAAACAGAGAGAGAGAGAGATTGACTGGAACACAGAGAGAGAGAGAGTGGGATTGACTGGAACACAGAGAGAGAGAGAGATTGACTGGAACACAGAGAAAGAGAGAGCTTGACTGGAACAAAGGGAAAGAGAGGGAGAGTGTGACTGGAACACAGAGAGAGAGATTGACTGGAACACTGGGAGAGAGAGAGAGATTGACTGGAACGCAGAGAAAGAGAGATTGACTCGAACACAGGGACAGAGAGAGATTGACTGGAACACAGAGAGGGAGAGATTGACTGGAACACAGAGAGAGAGATTGACTGGAACACCGAGAAAGAGAGATTGACTGGAACACAGGGACAGAGAGAGATTGACTGGAACACAGAGAGAGAGAGAGATTGACAGGAACAGAGGGAGAGAGACAGATTGACTGGAACACAGAGAGCGAGATTGACGAACATTGAGAGAGAAAGATTGAATGGAACACAGAGAAATAGGGAGAGATTGACTGGAAACAAGAGAGAGAGAGAGATTGAGTGGAACAGAGAGAGAGAGAGATTGACTGGAACACAGGAACAGAGAGAGATTGACTGGAACACAGAGAGAGAGAGAGCTTGACTGGAACACAGGGAAAGAGAGGGAGAGTGTGACTGGAACACAGAGAGAGAGAGATTCACTGGAACACTGAGTGAGAGAGACAGATTGACTGGAACACAGAGAGCGAGATTGACTGGAACACAGAGAGAGAGAGTGAGATTGACTGGAACACAGAGAGAGAGAGAGATTGAGTGGAACACAGAGAGAGAGAGATTGACTGGAACACAGAGGGAGAGAGATTGACTGGAACACAGAGAAAGAGATTCAGAAATTGACTGGAACACTGAGAGAGAGAGACAGTGACTGCAACACAGAGAGAGAGAGAGATTGACTTGAACAGACTGAAAGAGAGAGAGATTGACTGGAACACAGAGAAGGAGAGAGATTGACTGGAACACAGAGAGAGAGAGATTGACTGGAACACAGAGAGAGAGATTGACTGGAACGCCGGAAGAGAGTGAGAGAATTTGACTGGAACACAGAGAGAGAGAGATTGACTGGAACACAGGGACAGAGAGAGATTGACTGTAACACAGGGAGAGAGAGAGATTAACTGGAACACAGGGACAGAGAGAGATCGACTGGAACACAGAGAGACAGAGAGCTTGACTGGAACACAGAGAGAGATTGACTGGAACACAGGGGGAGAGAGACCGATTGACTGGAACACAGAGAGAGAGATTGACTGGAACACAGAGAGAGAGAGAGAGAGAGATTGACTGGAACACAGAGAGAGAGAGATTGACTGGAACACAGAGAGAGAGAGAGATTGACTGGAACACAGAGAGAGAGAGATTGACTGGAACAGAGGAAGAGAGAGAGATTGACTGGAACACAGGGAGAGAGATAGATTAACTGGAACACAGGGACAGAGAGAGTTTGACTAGCACACAGAGAGAGAGATTGACTGGAACACAGGGAGAGAGAGACAGATTGACTGGAACACAGGGAGTGAGAATGACAGATTGACTGGAACACAGAGAGAGAGATTGACTGGAATACAGAGAGAGAGAGAGAGATTGACTGGAACACTTAGAAACTGAGATTGACTGAGCACAGAGAGAGAGAGAGATTGACTGGAGTACAGGGAGAGAGAGTGAGAGAGTTTGACTGTAACAGAGAGAGAAAGATTGACTGGAACATAGGGGCAGAGAGTGATTGACTGGAACACAGAGAGAGAGACAGAGATTGACTGGAACACAGGGAGAGAGTGAGAGAGTTTGACTGGAACACAGAGAGAGAGATTGACAGGAACACAGGGAGAGAGAGACAGATTGACTGGAACACAGAGAGAGAGATTGACAGGAACACAGATAGAGAGAGAGAGATTGAATGGAACACAGAGAAATAGCGAGAGATTGACTGGAACACAGAGAGAGAGAGATTGAGTGGAACACAGAGAAGGAGAGAGAGATTGACTGGAACACAGAGAAGGAGAGAGAGATTGACTGGAAAACAGAGAGAGAGAGATATTGACTGGAACACAGAGAGAGAGAGATTGACTGGAACACAGAGAAAGAGAGAGATTGCCTGGAACACAGAGAAGGAGAGAGAGATTGACTGGAAAACAGAGAGAGAGAGATATTGACTGGAACACAGAGAGAGAGAGATTGACTGGAACACAGAGAAAGAGAGAGATTGCCTGGAACACAGGGAGGGAGTGAGTGGGATTGACTGGAACACAGAGAGAAAGAGAGAGATTGACTGGAACACAGAGAAAGAGAGATTGACTGAACACAGAGAGAGAGAGAGATTGACTGGAACACAGAGAGAGAGAGATTGACTGGAACAGAGGAAGAGAGAGAGATTGACAGGAACACAGGGAGAGAGATAGATTAACTGGAACACAGGGACAGAGAGAGTTTGACTAGCACACAGAGAGAGAGATTGACTGGAACACAGGGAGAGAGAGAGATTGACTGGAACACAGAGAGAGAGAGAGATTGCCTGGAACACAGGGAGAGAGTGAATGGGATTGACTGGAACACACAGAGAGAGAGAGATTGACTGGAACACAGAGAAACAGAGAGTTTGACTGGAACACAGGGAGAGAGAGAGAGAGTTTGACTGGAACACAGATAGAGAGATTGACTGGAACACAGGGAGAGAGAGAGATTGAGTGGAATGCAGAGAGAGAGATTGACTGGAACACAGATCGAGAGAGAGCTTGACTGGAACACAGAGAGAGATTGACTGGAACACAGGGGGAGAGAGACATTGACTGGAACACAGAGAGAGAGAGAGCTTGACTGGAACACAGAGAGAGAGAGAGAGAGATTGACTGGAACACAGAGAGAGAGAGATTGACTGGAACACAGAGAGAGAGAGAGAGATTGACTGGAACACAGAGAGAGAGATTGACTGGAACACAGAGAAAGTGAGAGATTGACTGGAAAACAGAGAGAGAGAGAGATTGACTGGAACACAGAGAGAGAGAGAGTGGGATTGACTGGAACACAGAGAGAGAGAGAGATTGACTGGAACACAGAGAAAGAGAGAGCATGACTGGAACACAGGGAAAGAGAGGGAGAGTGTGACTGGAACACAGAGAGAGAGATTGACTGGAACACTGGGAGAGAGAGAGAGATTGACTGGAACGCAGAGAAAGAGAGATTGACTGAACACAGAGAGACAGAAAGATTGACTGGAACACAGAGAGAGAGAGAGATTGACTGGAACACAGGGAGAGAGAGAGATAGTTTGACTGGAACACAGAGAGAGAGAGATTGACTGGCACACAGAGACATGGAGATTGACTGAACACAGAGAGAGAGAAAGATCGACTGGAACACAGAGTGAGAGAGATTGACTGGAACACAGGGAGAGAGTGAGAGAGTTTGACTGGAACACAGAGAGAGAGAGATTGACTGGAACACAGGGAGAGAGAGACAGATTGACTGGAACGCAGAGCGAGAGATTGACTGGAACACAGATAGAGAGAGAGATTGATGAACATAGAGAGAGAGAGATTGAATGGAACACAGAGAAATAGAGAGAGATTGACTGGAACGCAGAGAGAGAGAGAGATTGACTGGAACACAGGGAGAGAGAGAGAGAGTTTGACTGGAACACAGAGAGAGAGAGATTGACTGGAACACAGGGAGAGAGAGAGAGAGATTTACTGGAACACAGGGAAAGAGAGACCGATTGAGTGGAACACAGAGAGAGAGATTGACTGGAACACAGAAATAGAGAGAGATTGACTGGAACACAGAAATAGCGAGAGATTGACTGGAACACAGGGAGAGAGAGACATTGACTGGAACACAGGGAGAGAGAGAGATTGACTGGAACACAGGGAGAGAGAGAGATTGACTGGAACACAGGGACTGAGAGAGATTGACTGGAACACAGGGAGAGAGAGAGATTAACTGGAAAACAGGGACAGAGAGAGTTTGACTAGCACACAGAGAGAGAGAGATTGACTGGAACACAGAGAGAGTGAGAGAGATTGCCTGGAAAACAGAGAGAGAGTGAGAGAGATTGACTGGAACACAGAGAGAGAGATTGACTGGAATACAGAGAGAGAGATTGACTGGAACACAGAGTGAGAGAGAGAGAGATTGACTGGAACACAGAGAGAGAGTGATTGACTGGAACACAGAGAAAGAGAGAGATTGACTGGAACACAGGGAGAGAGAGAGAGAGATTGACTGGCACACATAGAAACTGAGATTGACTGAGCACAGAGAGAGAGAAAGATTGACTGGAACACAGAGAGAGAGAGAGATTGACTGGAGTACAGGGAGAGAGAGTGAGAGAGTTTGACTGTAACAGAGAGAGAAAGATTGACTGGAACACAGGGGCAGAGAGTGATTGACTGGAACACAGAGAGAGAGAGAGAGATTGACTGGAACACAGGGAGAGAGTGAGAGAGTTTGACTGGAACACAGAGAGAGAGATTGACAGGAACACAGGGAGAGAGAGACAGATTGACTGGAACACAGAGAGAGAGATTGACAGGAACACAGGGAGAGAGAGATTGACAATCCGAGAGAGAGAGATTGAATGGAACGCCGAGAAATAGGGAGAGTTTGACTGGAACACTGAGAGAGAGAGAGATTGAGTGGAACAGAGAGAGAGAGAGATTGACTGGAACACAGGGACAGAGAGGGAGAGTGTGACTGGAACACAGAGAGAGAGATTGACTGGAAAACAGGGAGAGAGAGACAGATTGACTGGAACACAGAGAGCGAGATTGACTGGAACACAGATAGAGAGAGAGAGATTGAATGGAACACAGAGAAATAGCGAGAGATTGACTGGAACACAGAGAGAGAGAGATTGAGTGGAACACAGAGAAGGAGAGAGAGATTGACTGGAACACAGAGAAGGAGAGAGAGATTGACTGGAAAACAGAGAGAGAGAGATATTGACTGGAACACAGAGAGAGAGAGATTGACTGGAACACAGAGAAAGAGAGAGATTGCCTGGAACACAGGGAGGGAGTGAGTGGGATTGACTGGAACACAGAGAGAAAGAGAGAGATTGACTGGAACACATAGAAAGAGAGATTGACTGAACACAGAGAGAGAGAGAGAGATTGACTGGAACACAGAGAGAGAGAGATTGACTGGAACAGAGGAAGAGAGAGAGATTGACTGGAACACAGGGAGAGAGATAGATTAACTGGAACACAGGGACAGAGAGAGTTTGACTAGCACACAGAGAGAGAGATTGACTGGAACACAGGGAGAGAGAGACAGATTGACTGGAACACAGGGAGTGAGAATGACAGATTGACTGGAACACAGAGAGAGAGATTGACTGGAATACAGAGAGAGAGAGAGATTGACTGGAACACAGAGAGAGAGAGAGATTGATTGGAACACAGAGAGAGAGAGAGAGATAGACTGGAACACAGGGAGAGATAGAGAGAGATTGACTGGAACACAGAGAAAGAGAGAGAGATTGACTGAACACAGAGAGAGAAAGAGATTGACTGGAACACAGAGAAAGAGAGATTGACTGAACACAGAGAGAGAGAAAGATTGACTGGAACACAGAGAGAGAGAGAGATTGACTGGAACACAGGGAGAGACAGAGAGAGTTTGACTGGAACACAGAGAGAGAGAGATTGACTGGCACACAGACACATGGAGATTGACTGAACACAGAGAGAGAGAAAGATCGACTGGAACACAGAGTGAGAGAGATTGACTGGAACACAGGGAGAGAGTGAGAGAGTTTGACTGGAACACAGAGAGAGAGAGATTGACTGGAACACAGGGAGAGAGAGACAGATTGACTGGAACGCAGAGCGAGAGATTGACTGGAACACAGATAGAGAGAGAGATTGATGAACATAGAGAGAGAGAGATTGAATGGAACACAGAGAAATAGAGAGAGATTGACTGGAACACAGAGAGAGAGAGATTGACTGGAACAGACTGAAAGAGAGAGAGATTGACTGGAACACAGAGAGAGAGAGATTGACTGGAACACAGGGAGAGAGAGAGAGAGATTGACTGGAACACAGGGAGAGAGAGACCGATTGACTGGAACACAGAGAGAGAGAGATTGACTGGAACACAGAAATAGAGAGAGATTGACTGGAACACAGAAATAGCGAGAGATTGACTGGAACACAGGGAGAGAGAGAGATTGACTGGAACACAGGGAGAGAGAGAGATTGACTGGAACACAGGGAGAGAGAGAGATTGACTGGAACACAGGGACTGAGAGAGATTGACTGGAACACAGGGAGAGAGAGAGATTAACTGGAAAACAGGGACAGAGAGAGTTTGACTAGCACACAGAGAGAGAGAGATTGACTGGAACACAGACAGAGTGAGAGAGATTGCTTGGAAAACAGAGAGACAGTGAGAGAGATTGACTGGAACAGAGAGAGAGAGATTGACTGGAATACAGAGAGAGAGATTGACTGGAACACAGAGTGAGAGAGAGAGAGATTGACTGGAACACAGGGAGAGAGAGAGATTGACTGGAACACAGAGAGAGAGAGATTGACTGGAACAGAGGAAGAGAGAGAGATTGACTGGAACACAGGGAGAGAGATAGATTAACTGGAACACAGGGACAGAGAGAGTTTGACTAGCACACAGAGAGAGAGATTGACTGGAACACAGGGAGAGAGAGACAGATTGACTGGAACACAGGGAGTGAGAATGACAGATTGACTGGAACACAGAGAGAGAGATTGACTGGAATACAGAGAGAGAGAGAGATTGACTGGAACACAGAGAGAGAGAGAGATTGATTGGAACACAGAGAGAGAGAGAGAGATAGACTGGAACACAGGGAGAGATAGAGAGAGATTGACTGGAACACAGAGAAAGAGAGAGAGATTGACTGAACACAGAGAGAGAAAGAGATTGACTGAAACACAGAGAAAGAGAGATTGACTGAACACAGAGAGAGAGAAAGATTGACTGGAACACAGAGAGAGAGAGAGATTGACTGGAACACGGAGAGAGAGAGAGAGTTTGACTGGAACACAGAGAGAGAGAGATTGACTGGCACACAGAGACATGGAGATTGACTGAACACAGAGAGAGACAGAAAGATCGAATGGAACACAGAGTGAGAGAGATTGACTGGAACACAGGGAGAGAGTGAGAGAGTTTGACTGGAACACAGAGAGAGAGAGATTGACTGGAACACAGGGAGAGAGAGACAGATTGACTGGAACGCAGAGCGAGAGATTGACTGGAACACAGATAGAGAGAGAGATTGATGAACATAGAGAGAGAGAGATTGAATGGAACACAGAGAAATAGAGAGAGATTGACTGGAACGCAGAGAGAGAGAGAGATTGACTGGAACACAGAGAGAGAGAGATTGACTGGAACACAGGGAGAGAGAGAGAGAGTTTGACTGGAACACAGAGAGAGAGAGATTGACTGGAACACAGGGAGAGAGAGAGAGAGATTGACTGGAACACAGGGAAAGAGAGACCGATTGACTGGAACACAGAGAGAGAGATTGACTGGAACACAGAAATAGAGAGAGATTGACTGGAACACAGAAATAGCGAGAGATTGACTGGAACACAGGGAGAGAGAGAGATTGACTGGAACACAGGGAGAGAGAGAGATTGACTGGAACACAGGGAGAGAGAGAGATTGACTGGAACACAGGGACTGAGAGAGATTGACTGGAACACAGGGAGAGAGAGAGATTAACTGGAAAACAGGGACAGAGAGAGTTTGACTAGCACACAGAGAGAGTGAGATTGACTGGAACACAGAGAGAGTGAGAGAGATTGCCTGGAAAACAGAGAGAGAGTGAGAGAGATTGACTGGAACACAGAGAGAGAGATTGACTGGAATACAGAGAGAGAGATTGACTGGAACACAGAGTGAGATAGAGAGAGATTGACTGGAACACAGAGAGAGAGTGATTGACTGGAACACAGAGAAAGAGAGAGATTGACTGGAACACAGGGAGAGAGAGAGAGAGATTGACTGGCACACATAGAAACTGAGATTGACTGAGCACAGAGAGAGAGAAAGATTGACTGGAACACAGAGAGAGAGAGAGATTGACTGGAGTACAGGGAGAGAGAGTGAGAGAGTTTGACTGTAACAGAGAGAGAAAGATTGACTGGAACACAGGGGCAGAGAGTGATTGACTGGAACACAGAGAGAGAGAGAGATTGACTGGAACACAGGGAGAGAGTGAGAGAGTTTGACTGGAACACAGAGAGAGAGATTGACAGGAACACAGGGAGAGAGAGACAGATTGACTGGAACACAGAGAGAGAGATTGACAGGAAGACAGGGAGAGAGAGATTGACAATCCGAGAGAGAGAGATTGAATGGAACGCCGAGAAATAGGGAGAGTTTGACTGGAACACTGAGAGAGAGAGAGATTGAGTGGAACAGAGAGAGAGAGAGATTGACTGGAACACAGGGACAGAGAGGGAGAGTGTGACTGGAACACAGAGAGAGAGATTGACTGGAACACAGGGAGAGAGAGACAGATTGACTGGAACACAGAGAGCGAGATTGACTGGAACACAGATAGAGAGAGAGAGATTGAATGGAACACAGAGAAATAGCGAGAGATTGACTGGAACACAGAGAGAGAGAGATTGAGTGGAACACAGAGAAGGAGAGAGAGATTGACTGGAACACAGAGAAGGAGAGAGAGATTGACTGGAAAACAGAGAGAGAGAGATATTGACTGGAACACAGAGAGAGAGAGATTGACTGGAACAGAGAGAAAGAGAGAGATTGCCTGGAACACAGGGAGGGAGTGAGTGGGATTGACTGGAACACAGAGAGAAAGAGAGAGATTGACTGGAACACATAGAAAGAGAGATTGACTGAACACAGAGAGAGAGAGAGAGATTGACTGGAACACAGAGAGAGAGAGATTGACTGGAACAGAGGAAGAGAGAGAGATTGACTGGAACACAGAGAAAGAGAGAGAGATTGACTGAACACAGAGAGAGGGAAAGATCGACTGGAACACAGAGTGAGAGAGTGAGAGAGTTTGACTGGAACACAAAGAGAGAGAGATTGACTGGAACACAGGGAGAGAGAGACAGATTGACTGGAACGCAGAGCGAGAGATTGACTGGAACACAGATAGAGAGAGAGATTGATGAACATAGAGAGAGAGAGATTGAATGGAACACAGAGAAATAGAGAGAGATTGACTGGAACGCAGAGAGAGAGAGAGATTGACTGGAACACAGAGAGAGAGAGATTGACTGGAACAGACTGAAAGAGAGAGAGATTGACTGGAACACAGAGAGAGAGAGATTGACTGGAACATAGGGAGAGAGAGAGAGAGATTGACTGGAACACAGGGAGAGAGAGACCGATTGACTGGAACACAGAGAGAGAGAGATTGACTGGAACACAGAAATAGAGAGAGATTGACTGGAACACAGAAATAGCGAGAGATTGACTGGAACACAGGGAGAGAGAGAGATTGACTGGAACACAGGGAGAGAGAGAGATTGACTGGAACACAGGGAGAGAGAGAGATTGACTGGAACACAGGGACTGAGAGAGATTGACTGGAACACAGGGAGAGAGAGAGAATAACTGGAAAACAGGGACAGAGAGAGTTTGACTAGCACACAGAGAGAGAGAGATTGACTGGAACACAGAGAGAGTGAGAGAGATTGCCTGGAAAACAGAGAGAGAGTGAGAGAGATTGACTGGAACACAGAGAGAGAGATTGACTGGAATACAGAGAGAGAGATTGACTGGAACACAGAGTGAGAGAGAGAGAGATTGACTGGAACACAGAGAGAGAGTGATTGACTGGAACACAGAGAAAGAGAGAGAGTGACTGGAACACAGAGAGAGAGAGAGATTGACTGGAGTACAGGGAGAGAGAGTGAGAGAGTTTGACTGTAACAGAGAGAGAAAGATTGACTGGAACACAGGGGCAGAGAGTGATTGACTGGAACACAGAGAGAGAGAGAGAGAGATTGACTGGAAGACAGGGAGAGAGTGAGAGAGTTTGACTGGAACACAGGGAGAGAGAGATTGACAATCCGAGAGAGAGAGATTGAATGGAACGCTGAGAAATAGGGAGAGTTTGACTGGAACAATGAGAGAGAGAGAGATTGAGTGGAACAGAGAGAGAGAGAGATTGACTGGAACACAGGGAGAGAGAGGGAGAGTGTGACTGGAACACAGAGAGAGAGATTGACTGGAACACAGAGAGCGAGATTGACTGGAACACAGATAGAGAGAGAGAGATTGAATGGAACACAGAGAAATAGCGAGAAATTGACTGGAACACAGAGAGAGAGAGATTGAGTGGAACACAGAGAAGGAGAGAGAGATTGACTGGAACACAGAGAAGGAGAGAGAGACTGACTGGAAAACAGAGAGAGAGAGATATTGACTGGAACACAGAGAGAGAGAGATTGACTGGAACACAGAGAAAGAGAGAGATTGCCTGGAACACAGGGAGGGAGTGAGTGGGATTGACTGGAACACAGAGAGAAAGAGAGAGATTGACTGGAACACAGAGAAAGAGAGATTGACTGAACACAGAGAGAGAGAGAGATTGACTGGAACACAGAGAGAGAGAGATTGACTGGAACAGAGGAAGAGAGAGAGATTGACTGGAACACAGGGAGAGAGATAGATTAACTGGAACACAGGGACAGAGAGAGTTTGACTAGCACACAGAGAGAGAGATTGACTGGAACACAGGGAGAGAGAGACAGATTGACTGGAACACAGGGAGTGAGAATGACAGATTGACTGGAACACAGAGAAAGAGAGAGATTGACTGGAATACAGAGAGAGAGAGAGATTGACTGGAACACAGAGAGAGAGAAAGATTGATTGGAACACAGAGAGAGAGAGAGAGAGATAGACTGGGACACAGGGAGAGATAGAGAGAGATTGACTGGAACACAGAGAAAGAGAGAGAGATTGACTGAACACAGAGAGAGAAAGAGATTGACTGGAACACAGAGAAAGAGAGATTGACTGAACACAGAGAGAGAGAAAGATTGACTGGAACACAGAGAGAGAGAGAGATTGACTGGAACACAGGGAGAGAGAGAGAGAGTTTGACTGGAACACAGAGAGAGAGAGATTGACTGGCACACAGAGACATGGAGATTGACTGAACACAGAGAGAGAGAAAGATCGACTGGAACACAGAGTGAGAGAGATTGACTGGAACACAGGGAGAGAGTGAGAGAGTTTGACTGGAACACAGAGAGAGAGAGATTGACTGGAACACAGGGAGAGAGAGACAGATTGACTGGAACGCAGAGCGAGAGATTGACTGGGACACAGAGAGAGAGAGAGAGATTGACTGGAACACAGAGAGAGAGAGATTGCCTGGAACACAGAGAGAGAGATTGACTGGAACACGGACAGAGAGATATTGACTGGAACACAGAGAGAGAGAGAGCTTGACTGGAACACAGAGAGAGAGATAGAGATTGACTGGAACACAGAGAGTGAGAGATTGACTGGAACACAGAGAGAGAGAGATTGACTGGAACACAGGGACAGAGAGAGATTGACTGGAACACAGAGAGAGAGATTGACTGGAACACAGAGAGAGAGAGAGATTGACTGGAACACAGGGACAGAGAGGGATTGACTGGAACACAGAGAGAGAGAGAGCTTGACTGGAACACAGAGAGAGATTGACTGGAACACAGGGGGAGAGAGATCGATTGACTGGAACACAGAGAGAGAGATTGACTGGAACACAGAGAGAGAGAGAGAGAGAGAGATTGACTGGAACACAGAGAGAGAGAGATTGACTGGAACAGAGGAAGAGAGAGAGATTGAGTGGAACACAGGGAGAGAGATAGATTAACTGGAACACAGGGACAGAGAGAGTTTGACTAGCACACAGAGAGAGAGATTGACTGGAACACAGGGAGAGAGAGACAGATTGACTGGAACACAGGGAGTGAGAATGACAGATTGACTGGAACACAGAGAGAGAGATTGACTGGAATACAGAGAGAGAGAGAGATTGACTGGAACACAGAGAGAGAGAGAGATTGATTGGAACACAGAGAGAGAGAGAGAGATAGACTGGAACACAGGGAGAGATAGAGAGAGATTGACTGGAACACAGAGAAAGAGAGAGAGATTGACTGAAACACAGAGAAAGAGAGATTGACTGAACACAGAGAGAGAGAAAGATTGACTGGAACACAGAGAGAGAGAGAGATTGACTGGAACACAGGGAGAGAGAGAGAGAGTTTGACTGGAACACGGAGAGAGAGAGATTGACTGGCACACAGAGACATGGAGATTGACTGAACACAGAGAGAGAGAAAGATCGAATGGAACACAGAGTGAGAGAGATTGACTGGAACACAGGGAGAGAGTGAGAGAGTTTGACTGGAACACAGAGAGAGAGAGATTGACTGGAACACAGGGAGAGAGAGATTGACTGGAACACAGGGAGAGAGAGACAGATTGACTGGAACGCAGAGCGAGAGATTGACTGGAACACAGATAGAGAGAGAGATTGATGAACATAGAGAGAGAGAGATTGAATGGAACACAGAGAAATAGAGAGAGATTGACTGGAACGCAGAGAGAGAGAGAGATTGACTGGAACACAGAGAGAGAGAGATTGACTGGAACACAGGGAGAGAGAGAGAGAGTTTGACTGGAACACAGAGAGAGAGAGATTGACTGGAACACAGGGAGAGAGAGAGAGAGATTGACTGGAAGACAGGGAAAGACAGACCGATTGACTGGAACACAGAGAGAGAGATTGACTGGAACACAGAAATAGAGAGAGATTGACTGGAACACAGAAATAGCGAGAGATTGACTGGAACACAGGGAGAGAGAGAGATTGACTGGAACACAGGGAGAGAGAGAGATTGACTGGAACACAGGGACTGAGAGAGATTGACTGGAACACAGGGAGAGAGAGAGATTAACTGGAAAACAGGGACAGAGAGAGTTTGACTAGCACACAGAGAGAGTGAGATTGACTGGAACACAGAGAGAGTGAGAGAGATTGCCTGGAAAACAGAGAGAGAGTGAGAGAGATTGACTGGAACACAGAGAGAGAGATTGACTGGAATACAGAGAGAGAGATTGACTGGAACACAGAGTGAGAGAGAGAGAGATTGACTGGAACACAGAGAGAGAGTGATTGACTGGAACACAGAGAAAGAGAGAGATTGACTGGAACACAGGGAGAGAGAGAGAGAGATTGACTGGCACACATAGAAACTGAGATTGACTGAGCACAGAGAGAGAGAAAGATTGACTGGAACACAGAGAGAGAGAGAGATTGACTGGAGTACAGGGAGAGAGAGTGAGAGAGTTTGACTGTAACAGAGAGAGAAAGATTGACTGGAACACAGGGGCAGAGAGTGATTGACTGGAACACAGAGAGAGAGACAGAGATTGACTGGAACACAGGGAGAGAGTGAGAGAGTTTGACTGGAACACAGAGAGAGAGATTGACAGGAACACAGGGAGAGAGAGACAGATTGACTGGAACACAGAGAGAGAGATTGACAGGAACACAGGGAGAGAGAGATTGACAATCCGAGAGAGAGAGATTGAATGGAACGCCGAGAAATAGGGAGAGTTTGACTGGAACACTGAGAGAGAGAGAGATTGAGTGGAACAGAGAGAGAGAGAGATTGACTGGAACACAGGGACAGAGAGGGAGAGTGTGACTGGAACACAGAGAGAGAGATTGACTGGAACACAGGGAGAGAGAGACAGATTGACTGGAACACAGAGAGCGAGATTGACTGGAACACAGATAGAGAGAGAGAGATTGAATGGAACACAGAGAAATAGCGAGAGATTGACTGGAACACAGAGAGAGAGAGATTGAGTGGAACACAGAGAAGGAGAGAGAGATTGACTGGAACACAGAGAAGGAGAGAGAGATTGACTGGAAAACAGAGAGAGAGAGATATTGACTGGAACACAGAGAGAGAGAGATTGACTGGAACAGAGAGAAAGAGAGAGATTGCCTGGAACACAGGGAGGGAGTGAGTGGGATTGACTGGAACACAGAGGGAAAGAGAGAGATTGACTGGAACACATAGAAAGAGAGATTGACTGAACACAGAGAGAGAGAGAGAGATTGACTGGAACACAGAGAGAGAGAGATTGACTGGAACAGAGGAAGAGAGAGAGATTGACTGGAACACAGGGAGAGAGATAGATTAACTGGAACACAGGGACAGAGAGAGTTTGACTAGCACACAGAGAGAGAGATTGGCTGGAACACAGGGAGAGAGAGACAGATTGACTGGAACACAGGGAGTGAGAATGACAGATTGACTGGAACACAGAGAGAGAGATTGACTGGAATACAGAGAGAGAGAGAGATTGACTGGAACACAGAGAGAGAGAGAGATTGATTGGAACACAGAGAGAGAGAGAGAGATAGACTGGAACACAGGGAGAGATAGAGAGAGATTGACTGGAACACAGAGAAAGAGAGAGAGATTGACTGAACACAGAGAGAGAAAGAGATTGACTGGAACACAGAGAAAGAGAGATTGACTGAACACAGAGAGAGAGAAAGATTGACTGGAACACAGAGAGAGAGAGAGATTGACTGGAACACAGAGAGAGAGAGAGAGAGATAGACTGGAACACAGGGAGAGATAGAGAGAGATTGACTGGAACACAGATAAAGAGAGAGAGATTGACTGAACACAGAGAGAGAAAGAGATTGACTGGAACACAGAGAAAGAGAGATTGACTGAACACAGAGAGAGAGAAAGATTGACTGGAACACAGAGAGAGAGAGAGATTGACTGGAACACAGGGAGAGACAGAGAGAGTTTGACTGGAACACAGAGAGAGAGAGATTGACTGGCACACAGAGACATGGAGATTGACTGAACACAGAGAGAGAGAAAGATCGACTGGAACACAGAGTGAGAGAGTGAGAGAGTTTGACTGGAACACAAAGAGAGAGAGATTGACTGGAACACAGGGAGAGAGAGACAGATTGACTGGAACGCAGAGCGAGAGATTGACTGGAACACAGATAGAGAGAGAGATTGATGAACATAGAGAGAGAGAGATTGAATGGAACACAGAGAAATAGAGAGAGATTGACTGGAACGCAGAGAGAGAGAGAGATTGACTGGAACACAGAGAGAGAGAGATTGACTGGAACAGACTGAAAGAGAGAGAGATTGACTGGAACACAGAGAGAGAGAGATTGACTGGAACACAGGGAGAGAGAGAGAGAGATTGACTGGAACACAGGGAGAGAGAGACCGATTGACTGGAACACAGAGAGAGAGAGATTGACTGGAACACAGAAATAGAGAGAGATTGACTGGAACACAGAAATAGCGAGAGATTGACTGGAACACAGGGAGAGAGAGAGATTGACTGGAACACAGGGAGAGAGAGAGATTGACTGGAACACAGGGAGAGAGAGAGATTGACTGGAACACAGGGACTGAGAGAGATTGACTGGAACACAGGGAGAGAGAGAGAATAACTGGAAAACAGGGACAGAGAGAGTTTGACTAGCACACAGAGAGAGAGAGATTGACTGGAACACAGAGAGAGTGAGAGAGATTGCCTGGAAAACAGAGAGAGAGTGAGAGAGATTGACTGGAACACAGAGAGAGAGATTGACTGGAATACAGAGAGAGAGATTGACTGGAACACAGGGTGAGAGAGAGAGAGATTGACTGGAACACAGAGAGAGAGTGATTGACTGGAACACAGAGAAAGAGAGAGATTGACTGGAACACAGAGAGAGAGAGAGATTGACTGGAGTACAGGGAGAGAGAGTGAGAGAGTTTGACTGTAACAGAGAGAGAAAGATTGACTGGAACACAGGGGCAGAGAGTGATTGACTGGAACACAGAGAGAGAGAGAGAGAGATTGACTGGAACACAGGGAGAGAGTGAGAGAGTTTGACTGGAACACAGAGAGAGAGATTGACAGGAACACAGGGAGAGAGAGATTGACAATCCGAGAGAGAGAGATTGAATGGAACGCAGAGAAATAGGGAGAGTTTGACTGGAACACTGAGAGAGAGAGAGATTGAGTGGAACAGAGAGAGAGAGAGATTGACTGGAACACAGGGACAGAGAGAGATTGACTGGAACACAGAGAGAGAGAGAGCTTGACTGGAACACAGAGAGAGAGAGGGAGAGTGTGACTGGAACACAGAGAGAGAGATTGACTGGAACACAGAGAGCGAGATTGACTCCAGTTCTGGAACACAGGGAGAGAGAGATTGACAATCCGAGAGAGAGAGATTGAATGGAACGCAGAGAAATAGGGAGAGTTTGACTGGAACACTGAGAGAGAGAGAGATTGAGTGGAACAGAGAGAGAGAGAGATTGACTGGAACACAGGGACAGAGAGAGATTGACTGGAACACAGAGAGAGAGCTTGACTGGAACACAGGGAGAGAGAGACAGATTGACTGGAACACAGGGAGTGAGAATGACAGATTGACTGGAACACAGAGAGAGAGATTGACTGGAATACAGAGAGAGAGAGAGATTGACTGGAACACAGAGAGAGAGAACGATTGATTGGAACACAGAGAGAGAGAGAGAGATAGACTGGGACACAGGGAGAGATAGAGAGAGATTGACTGGAACACAGAGAAAGAGAGAGAGATTGACTGAACACAGAGAGAGAAAGAGATTGACTGGAACACAGAGAAAGAGAGATTGACTGAACACAGAGAGAGAGAAAGATTGACTGGAACACAGAGAGAGAGAGAGATTGACTGGAACACAGGGAGAGAGAGAGAGAGTTTGACTGGAACACAGAGAGAGAGAGATTGAATGGCACACAGAGACATGGAGATTGACTGAACACAGAGAGAGAGAAAGATCGACTGGAACACAGAGTGAGAGAGATTGACTGGAACACAGGGAGAGAGTGAGAGAGTTTGACTGGAACACAGAGAGAGAGAGATTGACTGGAACACAGGGATAGAGAGACAGATTGACTGGAACGCAGAGCGAGAGATTGACTGGAACACAGAGAGAGAGAGAGAGATTGACTGGAACACAGGGAGAGAGAGATTGCCTGGAACACAGAGAGAGAGATTGACTGGAACACGGACAGAAAGATATTGACTGGAACACAGAGAGAGAGAGAGCTTGACTGGAACACAGAGAGAGAGAGAGATTGACTGGAACACAGGGACTGAGAGAGATTGACTGGAACACAGTGAGAGAGAGAGAATAACTGGAAAACAGGGACAGAGAGAGTTTGACTAGCACACAGAGAGAGAGAGATTGACTGGAACACAGAGAGAGTGAGAGAGATTGCCTGGAAAACAGAGAGAGAGTGAGAGAGATTGACTGGAACACAGAGAGAGAGATTGACTGGAATACAGAGAGAGAGATTGACTGGAACACAGGGTGAGAGAGAGAGAGATTGACTGGAACACAGAGAGAGAGTGATTGACTGGAACACAGAGAAAGAGAGAGATTGACTGGAACACAGAGAGAGAGAGAGATTGACTGGAGTACAGGGAGAGAGAGTGAGAGAGTTTGACTGTAACAGAGAGAGAAAGATTGACTGGAACACAGGGGCAGAGAGTGATTGACTGGAACACAGAGAGAGAGAGAGAGAGATTGACTGGAACACAGGGAGAGAGTGAGAGAGTTTGACTGGAACACAGAGAGAGAGAGACAGATTGACTGGAACACAGAGAGAGAGATTGACAGGAACACAGGGAGAGAGAGATTGACAATCCGAGAGAGAGAGATTGAATGGAACGCAGAGAAATAGGGAGAGTTTGACTGGAACACTGAGAGAGAGAGAGATTGAGTGGAACAGAGAGAGAGAGAGATTGACTGGAACACAGGGACAGAGAGAGATTGACTGGAACACAGAGAGAGAGAGAGCTTGACTGGAACACAGGGAGAGAGAGGGAGAGTGTGACTGGAACACAGAGAGAGAGATTGACTGGAACACAGAGAGCGAGATTGACTGGAACACAGATAGAGAGAGAGAGATTGAATGGAACACAGAGAAATAGCGAGAAATTGACTGGAACACAGAGAGAGAGAGATTGAGTGGAACACAGAGAAGGAGAGAGAGATTGACTGGAACACAGAGAAGGAGAGAGAGATTGACTGGAAAACAGAGAGAGAGAGATATTGACTGGAACACAGAGAGAGAGAGATTGACTGGAACACAGAGAAAGAGAGAGATTGCCTGGAACACAGGGAGGGAGTGAGTGGGATTGACTGGAACACAGAGAGAAAGAGAGAGATTGACTGGAACACATAGAAAGAGAGATTGACTGAACACAGAGAGAGAGAGAGAGAGAGAGATTGACTGGAACACAGAGAGAGAGAGATTGACTGGAACAGAGGAAGAGAGAGAGATTGACTGGAACACAGGGAGAGAGATAGATTAACTGGAACACAGGGACAGAGAGAGTTTGACTAGCACACAGAGAGAGAGATTGACTGGAACACAGGGAGAGAGAGACAGATTGACTGGAACACAGGGAGTGAGAATGACAGATTGACTGGAACACAGAGAGAGAAATTGACTGGAATACAGAGAGAGAGAGAGATTGACTGGAACACAGAGAGAGAGAGAGATTGATTGGAAGACAGAGAGAGAGAGAGAGATAGACTGGAACACAGGGAGAGATAGAGAGAGATTGACTGGAACACAGAGAAAGAGAGAGAGATTGACTGAACACAGAGAGAGAAAGAGATTGACTGAAACACAGAGAAAGAGAGATTGACTGGAACACAGGGAGAGAGAGAGAGAGTTTGACTGGAACACAGAGAGAGAGAGATTGACTGGCACACAGAGACATGGAGATTGACTGAACACAGAGAGAGAGAAAGATCGAATGGAACACAGAGTGAGAGAGATTGACTGGAACACAGGGAGAGAGTGAGAGAGTTTGACTGGAACACAGAGAGAGAGAGATTGATTGGAACACAGGGAGAGAGAGACAGATTGACTGGAACGCAGAGCGAGAGATTGACTGGAACACAGATAGAGAGAGAGATTGATGAACATAGAGAGAGAGAGATTGAATGGAACACAGAGAAATAGAGAGAGATTGACTGGAACGCAGAGAGAGAGAGAGATTGACTGGAACACAGAGAGAGAGAGATTGACTGGAACACAGGGAGAGAGAGAGAGAGTTTGACTGGAACACAGAGAGAGAGAGATTGACTGGAACACAGGGAGAGAGAGAGAGAGATTGACTGGAACACAGGGAAAGAGAGACCGATTGACTGGAACACAGAGAGAGAGATTGACTGGAACACAGAAATAGAGAGAGATTGACTGGAACACAGAAATAGCGAGAGATTGACTGGAACACAGGGAGAGAGAGAGATTGACTGGAACACAGGGAGAGAGAGAGATTGACTGGAACACAGGGAGAGAGAGAGATTGACTGGAACACAGGGACTGAGAGAGATTGACTGGAACACAGGGAGAGAGAGAGATTAACTGGAAAACAGGGACAGAGAGAGTTTGACTAGCACACAGAGAGAGTGAGATTGACTGGAACACAGAGAGAGTGAGAGAGATTGCCTGGAAAACAGAGAGAGAGTGAGAGAGATTGACTGGAACACAGAGAGAGAGATTGACTGGAATACAGAGAGAGAGATTGACTGGAACACAGAGAGAGAGAGAGATTGACTGGAACACAGAGTGAGAGAGAGAGAGATTGACTGGAACACAGAGAGAGAGTGATTGACTGGAACACAGAGAAAGAGAGAGATTGACTGGAACACAGGGAGAGAGAGAGAGAGATTGACTGGCACACATAGAAACTGAGATTGACTGAGCACAGAGAGAGAGAAAGATTGACTGGAACACAGAGAGAGAGAGAGATTGACTGGAGTACAGGGAGAGAGAGTGAGAGAGTTTGACTGTAACAGAGAGAGAAAGATTGACTGGAACACAGGGGCAGAGAGTGATTGACTGGAACACAGAGAGAGAGACAGAGATTGACTGGAACACAGGGAGAGAGTGAGAGAGTTTGACTGGAACACAGAGAGAGAGATTGACAGGAACACAGGGAGAGAGAGACAGATTGACTGGAACACAGAGAGAGAGATTGACAGGAACACAGGGAGAGAGAGATTGACAATCCGAGAGAGAGAGATTGAATGGAACGCCGAGAAATAGGGAGAGTTTGACTGGAACACTGAGAGAGAGAGAGATTGAGTGGAACAGAGAGAGAGAGAGATTGACTGGAACACAGGGACAGAGAGGGAGAGTGTGACTGGAACACAGAGAGAGAGATTGACTGGAACACAGGGAGAGAGAGACAGATTGACTGGAACACAGAGAGCGAGATTGACTGGAACACAGATAGAGAGAGAGAGATTGAATGGAACACAGAGAAATAGCGAGAGATTGACTGGAACACAGAGAGAGAGAGATTGAGTGGAACACAGGGAGAGAGAGAGATTGACTGGAACACAGAGAGAGAGAGATTGACTGGAACAGAGGAAGAGAGAGAGATTGACTGGAACACAGGGAGAGAGATAGATTAACTGGAACACAGGGACAGAGAGAGTTTGACTAGCACACAGAGAGAGAGATTGACTGGAACACAGGGAGAGAGAGACAGATTGACTGGAACACAGGGAGTGAGAATGACAGATTGACTGGAACACAGAGAGAGAAATTGACTGGAATACAGAGAGAGAGAGAGATTGACTGGAACACAGAGAGAGAGAGAGATTGATTGGAAGACAGAGAGAGAGAGAGAGATAGACTGGAACACAGGGAGAGATAGAGAGAGATTGACTGGAACACAGAGAAAGAGAGAGAGATTGACTGAACACAGAGAGAGAAAGAGATTGACTGAAACACAGAGAAAGAGAGATTGACTGGAACACAGGGAGAGAGAGAGAGAGTTTGACTGGAACACAGAGAGAGAGAGATTGACTGGCACACAGAGACATGGAGATTGACTGAACACAGAGAGAGAGAAAGATCGAATGGAACACAGAGTGAGAGAGATTGACTGGAACACAGGGAGAGAGTGAGAGAGTTTGACTGGAACACAGAGAGAGAGAGATTGATTGGAACACAGGGAGAGAGAGACAGATTGACTGGAACGCAGAGCGAGAGATTGACTGGAACACAGATAGAGAGAGAGATTGATGAACATAGAGAGAGAGAGATTGAATGGAACACAGAGAAATAGAGAGAGATTGACTGGAACGCAGAGAGAGAGAGAGATTGACTGGAACACAGAGAGAGAGAGATTGACTGGAACACAGGGAGAGAGAGAGAGAGTTTGACTGGAACACAGAGAGAGAGAGATTGACTGGAACACAGGGAGAGAGAGAGAGAGATTGACTGGAACACAGGGAAAGAGAGACCGATTGACTGGAACACAGAGAGAGAGATTGACTGGAACACAGAAATAGAGAGAGATTGACTGGAACACAGAAATAGCGAGAGATTGACTGGAACACAGGGAGAGAGAGAGATTGACTGGAACACAGGGAGAGAGAGAGATTGACTGGAACACAGGGAGAGAGAGAGATTGACTGGAACACAGGGACTGAGAGAGATTGACTGGAACACAGGGAGAGAGAGAGATTAACTGGAAAACAGGGACAGAGAGAGTTTGACTAGCACACAGAGAGAGTGAGATTGACTGGAACACAGAGAGAGTGAGAGAGATTGCCTGGAAAACAGAGAGAGAGTGAGAGAGATTGACTGGAACACAGAGAGAGTGATTGACTGGAACACAGAGAAAGAGAGAGATTGACTGGAACACAGGGAGAGAGAGAGAGAGATTGACTGGCACACATAGAAACTGAGATTGACTGAGCACAGAGAGAGAGAAAGATTGACTGGAACACAGAGAGAGAGAGAGATTGACTGGAGTACAGGGAGAGAGAGTGAGAGAGTTTGACTGTAACAGAGAGAGAAAGATTGACTGGAACACAGGGGCAGAGAGTGATTGACTGGAACACAGAGAGAGAGACAGAGATTGACTGGAACACAGGGAGAGAGTGAGAGAGTTTGACTGGAACACAGAGAGAGAGATTGACAGGAACACAGGGAGAGAGAGACAGATTGACTGGAACACAGAGAGAGAGATTGACAGGAACACAGGGAGAGAGAGATTGACAATCCGAGAGAGAGAGATTGAATGGAACGCCGAGAAATAGGGAGAGTTTGACTGGAACACTGAGAGAGAGAGAGATTGAGTGGAACAGAGAGAGAGAGAGATTGACTGGAACACAGGGACAGAGAGGGAGAGTGTGACTGGAACACAGAGAGAGAGATTGACTGGAACACAGGGAGAGAGAGACAGATTGACTGGAACACAGAGAGCGAGATTGACTGGAACACAGATAGAGAGAGAGGGATTGAATGGAACACAGAGAAATAGCGAGAGATTGACTGGAACACAGAGAGAGAGAGATTGAGTGGAACACAGAGAAGGAGAGAGAGATTGACTGGAACACAGAGAAGGAGAGAGAGATTGACTGGAAAACAGAGAGAGAGAGATATTGACTGGAACACAGAGAGAGAGAGATTGACTGGAACAGAGAGAAAGAGAGAGATTGCCTGGAACACAGGGAGGGAGTGAGTGGGATTGACTGGAACACAGAGAGAAAGAGAGAGATTGACTGGAACACATAGAAAGAGAGATTGACTGAACACAGAGAGAGAGAGAGAGATTGACTGGAACACAGAGAGAGAGAGATTGACTGGAACAGAGGAAGAGAGAGAGATTGACTGGAACACAGGGAGAGAGATAGATTAACTGGAACACAGGGACAGAGAGAGTTTGACTAGCACACAGAGAGAGAGATTGGCTGGAACACAGGGAGAGAGAGACAGATTGACTGGAACACAGGGAGTGAGAATGACAGATTGACTGGAACACAGAGAGAGAGATTGACTGGAATACAGAGAGAGAGAGAGATTGACTGGAACACAGAGAGAGAGAGAGATTGATTGGAACACAGAGAGAGAGAGAGAGATAGACTGGAACACAGGGAGAGATAGAGAGAGATTGACTGGAACACAGAGAAAGAGAGAGAGATTGACTGAACACAGAGAGAGAAAGAGATTGACTGGAGCACAGAGAAAGAGAGATTGACTGAACACAGAGAGAGAGAAAGATTGACTGGAACACAGAGAGAGAGAGAGATTGACTGGAACACAGAGAGAGAGAGATTGACTGGAACACAGAGAGAGAGAGAGAGATAGACTGGAACACAGGGAGAGATAGAGAGAGATTGACTGGAACACAGAGAAAGAGAGAGAGATTGACTGAACACAGAGAGAGAAAGAGATTGACTGGAACACAGAGAAAGAGAGATTGACTGAACACAGAGAGAGAGAAAGATTGACTGGAACACAGAGAGAGAGAGAGATTGACTGGAACACAGGGAGAGACAGAGAGAGTTTGACTGGAACACAGAGAGAGAGAGATTGACTGGCACACAGAGACATGGAGATTGACTGAACACAGAGAGAGAGAAAGATCGACTGGAACACAGAGTGAGAGAGTGAGAGAGTTTGACTGGAACACAAAGAGAGAGAGATTGACTGGAACACAGGGAGAGAGAGACAGATTGACTGGAACGCAGAGCGAGAGATTGACTGGAACACAGATAGAGAGAGAGATTGATGAACATAGAGAGAGAGAGATTGAATGGAACACAGAGAAATAGAGAGAGATTGACTGGAACGCAGAGAGAGAGAGAGATTGACTGGAACACAGAGAGAGAGAGATTGACTGGAACAGACTGAAAGAGAGAGAGATTGACTGGAACACAGAGAGAGAGAGATTTACTGGAACACAGGGAGAGAGAGAGAGAGATTGACTGGAACACAGGGAGAGAGAGACCGATTGACTGGAACACAGAGAGAGAGAGATTGACTGGAACACAGAAATAGAGAGAGATTGACTGGAACACAGAAATAGCGAGAGATTGACTGGAACACAGGGAGAGAGAGAGATTGACTGGAACACAGGGAGAGAGAGAGATTGACTGGAACACAGAGAGAGAGAGAGCTTGACTGGAACACAGAGAGAGTGAGAGAGATTGCCTGGAAAACAGAGAGAGAGTGAGAGAGATTGACTGGAACACAGAGAGAGAGATTGACTGGAATACAGAGAGAGAGATTGACTGGAACACAGAGTGAGAGAGAGAGCGATTGACTGGAACACAGAGAGAGAGATTGACTGGAATACAGAGAGAGAGATTGACTGGAACACAGAGTGAGAGAGAGAGAGATTGACTGGAACACAGAGAGAGAGTGATTGACTGGAACACAGAGAAAGAGAGAGATTGACTGGAACACAGAGAGAGAGAGAGATTGACTGGAGTACAGGGAGAGAGAGTGAGAGAGTTTGACTGTAACAGAGAGAGAAAGATTGACTGGAACACAGGGGCAGAGAGTGATTGACTGGAACACAGAGAGAGAGAGAGAGAGATTGACTGGAACACAGGGAGAGAGTGAGAGAGTTTGACTGGAACACAGAGAGAGAGAGACAGATTGACTGGAACACAGAGAGAGAGATTGACAGGAACACAGGGAGAGAGAGATTGACAATCCGAGAGAGAGAGATTGAATGGAACGCAGAGAAATAGGGAGAGTTTGACTGGAACACTGAGAGAGAGAGAGATTGAGTGGAACAGAGAGAGAGAGAGATTGACTGGAACACAGGGACAGAGAGAGATTGACTGGAACACAGAGAGAGAGAGAGCTTGACTGGAACACAGGGAGAGAGAGGGAGAGTGTGACTGGAACACAGAGAGAGAGATTGACTGGAACACAGGGAGCGAGATTGACTGGAACACAGATAGAGAGAGAGAGATTGAATGGAACACAGAGAAATAGCGAGAAATTGACTGGAACACAGAGAGAGAGAGATTGAGTGGAACACAGAGAAGGAGAGAGAGATTGACTGGAACACAGAGAAGGAGAGAGAGATTGACTGGAAAACAGAGAGAGAGAGATATTGACTGGAACACAGAGAGAGAGAGATTGACTGGAACACAGAGAAAGAGAGAGATTGCCTGGAACACAGGGAGGGAGTGAGTGGGATTGACTGGAACACAGAGAGAAAGAGAGAGATTGACTGGAACACAGAGAAAGAGAGATTGACTGAACACAGAGAGAGAGAGAGATTGACTGGAACACAGAGAGAGAGAGATTGACTGGAACAGAGGAAGAGAGAGAGATTGACTGGAACACAGGGAGAGAGATAGATTAACTGGAACACAGGGACAGAGAGAGTTTGACTAGCACACAGAGAGAGAGATTGACTGGAACACAGGGAGAGAGAGGCAGATTGACTGGAACACAGGGAGTGAGAATGACAGATTGACTGGAACAAAGAGAGAGAGATTGACTGGAATACAGAGAGAGAGAGAGATTGACTGGAACACAGAGAGAGAGAAAGATTGATTGGAACACAGAGAGAGAGAGAGAGATAGACTGGGACACAGGGAGAGATAGAGAGAGATTGACTGGAACACAGAGAAAGAGAGAGAGATTGACTGAACACAGAGAGAGAGAAAGATTGACTGGAACACAGAGAGAGAGAGAGATTGACTGGAACACAGGGAGAGAGAGAGAGAGTTTGACTGGAACACAGAGAGAGAGAGATTGACTGGCACACAGAGACATGGAGATTGACTGAACACAGAGAGAGAGAAAGATCGAGTGGAACACAGAGTGAGAGAGATTGACTGGAACACAGGGAGAGAGTGAGAGAGTTTGACTGGAACACAGAGAGAGAGAGATTGACTGGAACACAGGGAGAGAGAGACAGATTGACTGGAACGCAGAGCGAGAGATTGACTGGAACACAGAGAGAGAGAGAAAAATTGACTGGAACACAGAGAGAGAGAGATTGCCTGGAACACAGAGAGAGAGATTGACTGGAACACGGACAGAGAGATATTGACTGGAACACAGAGAGAGAGAGAGCTTGACTGGAACACAGAGAGAGAGATAGAGATTGACTGGAACACAGAGAGTGAGAGATTGACTGGAACACAGAGAGAGAGAGATTGACTGGAACACAGGGACAGAGAGAGATTGACAGGAACACAGAGAGAGAGATTGACTGGAACACAGAGAGAGAGAGAGATTGACTGGAACACAGGGACAGAGAGGGATTGACTGGAACACAGAGAGTGAGAGAGCTTGACTGGAACACAGAGAGAGATTGACTGGAACACAGGGGGAGAGAGACCGATTGACTGGAACACAGAGAGAGAGATTGACTGGAACACAGAGAGAGAGAGATTGACTGGAACAGAGGAAGAGAGAGAGATTGACTGGAACACAGGGAGAGAGATAGATTAACTGGAACACAGGGACAGAGAGAGTTTGACTAGCACACAGAGAGAGAGATTGACTGGAACACAGGGAGAGAGAGACAGATTGACTGGAACACAGGGAGTGAGAATGACAGATTGACTGGAACACAGAGAGAGAGATTGACTGGAATACAGAGAGAGAGAGAGATTGACTGGAACACAGAGAGAGAGAGAGTTTGATTGGAACACAGAGAGAGAGAGAGAGATAGACTGGAACACAGGGAGAGATAGAGAGAGATTGACTGGAACACAGAGAAAGAGAGAGAGATTGACTGAACACAGAGAGAGAAAGAGATTGACTGAAACACAGAGAAAGAGAGATTGACTGAACACAGAGAGAGAGAAAGATTGACTGGAACACAGAGAGAGAGAGAGATTGACTGGAACACAGGGAGAGAGAGAGAGAGTTTGACTGGAACACAGAGAGAGAGAGATTGACTGGCACACAGAGACATGGAGATTGACTGAACACAGAGAGAGAGAAAGATCGAATGGAACACAGAGTGAGAGAGATTGACTGGAACACAGGGAGAGAGTGAGAGAGTTTGACTGGAACACAGAGAGAGAGAGATTGACTGGAACACAGGGAGAGAGAGACAGATTGACTGGAACGCAGAGCGAGAGATTGACTGGAACACAGATAGAGAGAGAGATTGATGAACATAGAGAGAGAGAGATTGAATGGAACACAGAGAAATAGAGAGAGATTGACTGGAACGCAGAGAGAGAGAGAGATTGACTGGAACACAGAGAGAGAGAGATTGACTGGAACACAGGGAGAGAGAGAGAGAGTTTGACTGGAACACAGAGAGAGAGAGATTGACTGGAACACAGGGAGAGAGAGAGAGAGATTGACTGGAACACAGGGAAAGAGAGACCGATTGACTGGAACACAGAGAGAGAGATTGACTGGAACACAGAAATAGAGAGAGATTGACTGGAACACAAAAATAGCGAGAGATTGACTGGAACACAGGGAGAGAGAGAGATTGACTGGAATACAGGGAGAGAGAGAGATTGACTGGAACACAGGGAGAGAGAGAGATTGACTGGAACACAGGGACTGAGAGAGATTGACTGGAACACAGGGAGAGAGAGAGATTAACTGGAAAACAGGGACAGAGAGAGTTTGACTAGCACACAGAGAGAGTGAGATTGACTGGAACACAGAGAGAGTGAGAGAGATTGCCTGGAAAACAGAGAGAGAGTGAGAGAGATTGACTGGAACACAGAGAGAGAGATTGACTGGAATACAGAGAGAGAGATTGACTGGAACACAGAGTGAGAGAGAGAGAGATTGACTGGAACACAGAGAGAGAGTGATTGACTGGAACACAGAGAAAGAGAGAGATTGACTGGAACACAGGGAGAGAGAGAGAGAGATTGACTGGCACACATAGAAACTGAGATTGACTGAGCACAGAGAGAGAGAAAGATTGACTGGAACACAGAGAGAGAGAGAGATTGATTGGAGTACAGGGAGAGAGAGTGAGAGAGTTTGACTGTAACAGAGAGAGAAAGATTGACTGGAACACAGGGGCAGAGAGTGATTGACTGGAACACAGAGAGAGAGAGAGATTGACTGGAACACAGGGAGAGAGTGAGAGAGTTTGACTGGAACACAGAGAGAGAGATTGACAGGAACACAGGGAGAGAGAGACAGATTGACTGGAACACAGAGAGAGAGATTGACAGGAACACAGGGAGAGAGAGACAGATTGACTGGAACACAGAGAGAGAGATTGACAGGAACACAGGGAGAGAGAGATTGACAATCCGAGAGAGAGAGATTGAATGGAACGCCGAGAAATAGGGAGAGTGTGACTGGAACACAGAGAGAGAGATTGACTGGAACACAGGGAGAGAGAGACAGATTGACTGGAACACAGAGAGCGAGATTGACTGGAACACAGATAGAGAGAGAGAGATTGAATGGAACACAGAGAAATAGCGAGAGATTGACTGGAACACAGAGAGAGAGAGATTGAGTGGAACACAGAGAAGGAGAGAGAGATTGACTGGAACACAGAGAAGGAGAGAGAGATTGACTGGAAAACAGAGAGAGAGAGATATTGACTGGAACACAGAGAGAGAGAGATTGACTGGAACACAGAGAAAGAGAGAGATTGCCTGGAACACAGGGAGGGAGTGAGTGGGATTGACTGGAACACAGAGAGAAAGAGAGAGATTGACTGGAACACATAGAAAGAGAGATTGACTGAACACAGAGAGAGAGAGAGAGATTGACTGGAACACAGAGAGAGAGAGATTGACTGGAACAGAGGAAGAGAGAGAGATTGACTGGAACACAGGGAGAGAGATAGATTAACTGGAACACAGGGACAGAGAGAGTTTGACTAGCACACAGAGAGAGAGATTGGCTGGAACACAGGGAGAGAGAGATAGATTGACTGGAACACAGGGAGTGAGAATGACAGATTGACTGGAACACAGAGAGAGAGATTGACTGGAATACAGAGAGAGAGAGAGATTGACTGGAACACAGAGAGAGAGAGATTGATTGGAACACAGAGAGAGAGAGAGAGATAGACTGGAACACAGGGAGAGATAGAGAGAGATTGACTGGAACACAGAGAAAGAGAGAGAGATTGACTGAACACAGAGAGAGAAAGAGATTGACTGGAACACAGAGAAAGAGAGATTGACTGAACACAGAGAGAGAGAAAGATTGACTGGAACACAGAGAGAGAGAGAGATTGACTGGAACACAGAGAGAGAGAGAGAGAGATAGACTGGAACACAGGGAGAGATAGAGAGAGATTGACTGGAACACAGAGAAAGAGAGAGAGATTGACTGAACACAGAGAGAGAAAGAGATTGACTGGAACACAGAGAAAGAGAGATTGACTGAACACAGAGAGAGAGAAAGATTGACTGGAACACAGAGAGAGAGAGAGATTGACTGGAACACAGGGAGAGAGAGAGAGAGTTTGACTGGAACACAGAGAGAGAGAGATTGACTGGCACACAGAGACATGGAGATTGACTGAACACAGAGAGAGAGAAAGATCGACTGGAACACAGAGTGAGAGAGTGAGAGAGTTTGACTGGAACACAAAGAGAGAGAGATTGACTGGAACACAGGGAGAGAGAGACAGATTGACTGGAACGCAGAGCGAGAGATTGACTGGAACACAGATAGAGAGAGAGATTGATGAACATAGAGAGAGAGAGATTGAATGGAACACAGAGAAATAGAGAGAGATTGACTGGAACGCAGAGAGAGAGAGAGATTGACTGGAACACAGAGAGAGAGAGATTGACTGGAACAGACTGAAAGAGAGAGAGATTGACTGGAACACAGAGAGAGAGAGATTGACTGGAACACAGGGAGAGAGAGAGAGAGATTGACTGGAACACAGGGAGAGAGAGACCGATTGACTGGAACACAGAGAGAGAGAGATTGACTGGAACACAGAAATAGAGAGAGATTGACTGGAACACAGAAATAGCGAGAGATTGACTGGAACACAGGGAGAGAGAGAGATTGACTGGAACACAGGGAGAGAGAGAGATTGACTGGAACACAGGGAGAGAGAGAGATTGACTGGAACACAGGGACTGAGAGAGATTGACTGGAACACAGGGAGAGAGAGAGAATAACTGGAAAACAGGGACAGAGAGAGTTTGACTAGCACACAGAGAGAGAGAGATTGACTGGAACACAGAGAGAGTGAGAGAGATTGCCTGGAAAACAGAGAGAGAGTGAGAGAGATTGACTGGAACACAGAGAGAGAGATTGACTGGAATACAGAGAGAGAGATTGACTGGAACACAGGGTGAGAGAGAGAGAGATTGACTGGAACACAGAGAGAGAGTGATTGACTGGAACACAGAGAAAGAGAGAGATTGACTGGAACACAGAGAGAGAGAGAGATTGACTGGAGTACAGGGAGAGAGAGTGAGAGAGTTTGACTGTAACAGAGAGAGAAAGATTGACTGGAACACAGGGGCAGAGAGTGATTGACTGGAACACAGAGAGAGAGAGAGAGAGATTGACTGGAACACAGGGAGAGAGTGAGAGAGTTTGACTGGAACACAGAGAGAGAGAGACAGATTGACTGGAACACAGAGAGAGAGATTGACAGGAACACAGGGAGAGAGAGATTGACAATCCGAGAGAGAGAGATTGAATGGAACGCAGAGAAATAGGGAGAGTTTGACTGGAACACTGAGAGAGAGAGAGATTGAGTGGAACAGAGAGAGAGAGAGATTGACTGGAACACAGGGACAGAGAGAGATTGACTGGAACAGAGAGAGAGAGAGAGCTTGACTGGAACACAGGGAGAGAGAGGGAGAGTGTGACTGGAACACAGAGAGAGAGATTGACTGGAACACAGAGAGCGAGATTGACTGGAACACAGATAGAGAGAGAGAGATTGAATGGAACACAGAGAAATAGCGAGAAATTGACTGGAACACAGAGAGAGAGAGATTGAGTGGAACACAGAGAAGGAGAGAGAGATTGACTGGAACACAGAGAAGGAGAGAGAGATTGACTGGAAAACAGAGAGAGAGAGATATTGACTGGAACACAGAGAGAGAGAGATTGACTGGAACACAGAGAAAGAGAGAGATTGCCTGGAACACAGGGAGGGAGTGAGTGGGATTGACTGGAACACAGAGAGAAAGAGAGAGATTGACTGGAACACAGAGAAAGAGAGATTGACTGAACACAGAGAGAGAGAGAGATTGACTGGAACACAGAGAGAGAGAGATTGACTGGAACAGAGGAAGAGAGAGAGATTGACTGGAACACAGGGAGAGAGAATGATTAACTGGAACACAGGGACAGAGAGAGTTTGACTAGCACACAGAGAGAGAGATTGACTGGAACACAGGGAGAGAGAGACAGATTGACTGGAACACAGGGAGTGAGAATGACAGATTGACTGGAACACAGAGAGAGAGATTGACTGGAATACAGAGAGAGAGAGAGATTGACTGGAACACAGAGAGAGAGAAAGATTGATTGGAACACAGAGAGAGAGAGAGATAGACTGGGACACAGGGAGAGATAGAGAGAGATTGACTGGAACACAGAGAAAGAGAGAGAGATTGACTGAACACAGAGAGAGAAAGAGATTGACTGGAACACAGAGAAAGAGAGATTGACTGAACACAGAGAGAGAGAAAGATTGACTGGAACACAGAGAGAGAGAGAGATTGACTGGAACACAGGGAGAGAGAGAGAGAGTTTGACTGGAACACAGAGAGAGAGAGATTGACTGGCACACAGAGACATGGAGATTGACTGAACACAGAGAGAGAGAAAGATCGACTGGAACACAGAGTGAGAGAGATTGACTGGAACACAGGGAGAGAGTGAGAGAGTTTGACTGGAACACAGAGAGAGAGAGATTGACTGGAACACAGGGAGAGAGAGACAGATTGACTGGAACGCAGAGCGAGAGATTGACTGGAACACAGAGAGAGAGAGAGAAATTGACTGGAACACAGAGAGAGAGAGATTGCCTGGAACACAGAGAGAGAGATTGACTGGAACACGGACAGAGAGATATTGACTGGAACACAGAGAGAGAGCGAGCTTGACTGGAACACAGAGAGAGAGATAGAGATTGACTGGAACACAGAGAGTGAGAGATTGACTGGAACACAGAGAGAGAGAGATTGACTGGAACACAGGGACAGAGAGAGATTGACTGGAACACAGAGAGAGAGATTGACTGGAACACAGAGAGAGAGAGAGATTGACTGGAACACAG
The DNA here is from genome assembly GCA_026770705.1 of Isurus oxyrinchus. Lineage (NCBI taxonomy): Eukaryota > Metazoa > Chordata > Chondrichthyes > Lamniformes > Lamnidae > Isurus > Isurus oxyrinchus. The sequence goes on along the minus strand of JANJGN010000591.1, from coordinate 141,317 downwards.
GGACAGAGAGGGATTGACTGGAACACAGAGAGAGAGAGAGAGCTTGACTGGAACACAGAGAGAGATTGACTGGAACACAGGGGGAGAGAGACCGATTGACTGGAACACAGAGAGAGAGAGAGAGAGAGATTGACTGGAACACAGGGAGAGAGAGAGATTGACTGGAACACAGAGAGAGAGAGATTGACTGGAACACAGGGAGAGAGAGAGATTGACTGGAACACAGAGAGAGAGAGATTGACTGGAACAGAGGAAGAGAGAGAGATTGACTGGAACACAGGGAGAGAGAATGATTAACTGGAACACAGGGACAGAGAGAGTTTGACTAGCACACAGAGAGAGAGATTGACTGGAACACAGGGAGAGAGAGACAGATTGACTGGAACACAGCGAGTGAGAATGACAGATTGACTGGAACACAGAGAGAGAGATTGACTGGAATACAGAGAGAGAGAGAGATTGACTGGAACACAGAGAGAGAGAGAGATTGATTGGAACACAGAGAGAGAGAGAGAGATAGATTGGAACACAGGGAGAGATAGAGAGAGATTGACTGGAACACAGAGAAAGAGAGAGAGATTGATTGAACACAGAGAGAGAAAGAGATTGACTGAAACACAGAGAAAGAGAGATTGACTGAACACAGAGAGAGAGAAAGATTGACTGGAACACAGAGAGAGAGAGAGATTGACTGGAACACAGGGAGAGAGAGAGAGAGTTTGACTGGAACACAGAGAGAGAGAGATTGACTGGCACACAGAGACATGGAGATTGACTGAACACAGAGAGAGAGAAAGATCGAATGGAACACAGAGTGAGAGAGATTGACTGGAACACAGGGAGAGAGTGAGAGAGTTTGACTGGAACACTGAGAGAGAGAGATTGACTGGAACACAGGGAGAGAGAGACAGATTGACTGGAACGCAGAGCGAGAGATTGACTGGAACACAGATAGAGAGAGAGATTGATGAACATAGAGAGAGAGAGATTGAATGGAACACAGAGAAATAGAGAGAGATTGACTGGAACGCAGAGAGAGAGAGAGATTGACTGGAACACAGAGAGAGAGAGATTGACTGGAACACAGGGAGAGAGAGAGAGAGTTTGACTGGAACACAGAGAGAGAGAGATTGACTGGAACACAGGGAGAGAGAGAGAGAGATTGACTGGAACACAGGGAAAGAGAGACCGATTGACTGGAACACAGAGAGAGAGATTGACTGGAACACAGAAATAGAGAGAGATTGACTGGAACACAGAAATAGCGAGAGATTGACTGGAACACAGGGAGAGAGAGAGATTGACTGGAACACAGGGAGAGAGAGAGATTGACTGGAACACAGGGAGAGAGAGAGATTGACTGGAACACAGGGACTGAGAGAGATTGACTGGAACACAGGGAGAGAGAGAGATTAACTGGAAAACAGGGACAGAGAGAGTTTGACTAGCACACAGAGAGAGTGAGATTGACTGGAACACAGAGAGAGTGAGAGAGATTGCCTGGAAAACAGAGAGAGAGTGAGAGAGATTGACTGGAACACAGAGAGAGAGATTGACTGGAATACAGAGAGAGAGATTGACTGGAACACAGAGTGAGAGAGAGAGAGATTGACTGGAACACAGAGAGAGAGTGATTGACTGGAACACAGAGAAAGAGAGAGATTGACTGGAACACAGGGAGAGAGAGAGAGAGATTGACTGGCACACATAGAAACTGAGATTGACTGAGCACAGAGAGAGAGAAAGATTGACTGGAACACAGAGAGAGAGAGAGATTGACTGGAGTACAGGGAGAGAGAGTGAGAGATTTTGACTGTAACAGAGAGAGAAAGATTGACTGGAACACAGGGACAGAGAGTGATTGACTGGAACACAGAGAGAGAGAGAGATTGACTGGAACACAGGGAGAGAGTGAGAGAGTTTGACTGGAACACAGAGAGAGAGATTGACAGGAACACAGGGAGAGAGAGACAGATTGACTGGAACACAGAGAGAGAGATTGACAGGAACACAGGGAGAGAGAGATTGACAATCCGAGAGAGAGAGATTGAATGGAACGCCGAGAAATAGGGAGAGTTTGACTGGAACACTGAGAGAGAGAGAGATTGAGTGGAACAGAGAGAGAGAGAGATTGACTGGAACACAGGGACAGAGAGGGAGAGTGTGACTGGAACACAGAGAGAGAGATTGACTGGAACACAGGGAGAGAGAGACAGATTGACTGGAACACAGAGAGCGAGATTGACTGGAACACAGATAGAGAGAGAGAGATTGAATGGAACACAGAGAAATAGCGAGAGATTGACTGGAACACAGAGAGAGAGAGATTGAGTGGAACACAGAGAAGGAGAGAGAGATTGACTGGAACACAGAGAAGGAGAGAGAGATTGACTGGAAAACAGAGAGAGAGAGATATTGACTGGAACACAGAGAGAGAGAGATTGACTGGAACACAGAGAAAGAGAGAGATTGCCTGGAACACAGGGAGGGAGTGAGTGGGATTGACTGGAACACAGAGAGAAAGAGAGAGATTGACTGGAACACATAGAAAGAGAGATTGACTGAACACAGAGAGAGAGAGAGAGAGATTGACTGGAACACAGAGAGAGAGAGATTGACTGGAACAGAGGAAGAGAGAGAGATTGACTGGAACACAGGGAGAGAGATAGATTAACTGGAACACAGGGACAGAGAGAGTTTGACTAGCACACAGAGAGAGAGATTGGCTGGAACACTGGGAGAGAGAGACAGATTGACTGGAACACAGGGAGTGAGAATGACAGATTGACTGGAACACAGAGAGAGAGATTGACTGGAATACAGAGAGAGAGAGAGATTGACTGGAACACAGAGAGAGAGAGAGATTGATTGGAACACAGAGAGAGAGAGAGAGATAGACTGGAACACAGGGAGAGATAGAGAGAGATTGACTGGAACACAGAGAAAGAGAGAGAGATTGACTGAACACAGAGAGAGAAAGAGATTGACTGGAACACAGAGAAAGAGAGATTGACTGAACACAGAGAGAGAGAAAGATTGACTGGAACACAGAGAGAGAGAGAGATTGACTGGAACACAGAGAGAGAGAGAGAGAGTTTGACTGGAACACAGAGAGAGAGAGATTGAATGGCACACAGAGACATGGAGATTGACTGAACACAGAGAGAGAGAAAGATCGACTGGAACACAGAGTGAGAGAGTGAGAGAGTTTGACTGGAACACAAAGAGAGAGAGATTGACTGGAACACAGGGAGAGAGAGACAGATTGACTGGAACGCAGAGCGAGAGATTGACTGGAACACAGATAGAGAGAGAGATTGATGAACATAGAGAGAGAGAGATTGAATGGAACACAGAGAAATAGAGAGAGATTGACTGGAACGCAGAGAGAGAGAGAGATTGACTGGAACACAGAGAGAGAGAGATTGACTGGAACAGACTGAAAGAGAGAGAGATTGACTGGAACACAGAGAGAGAGAGATTGACTGGAACACAGGGAGAGAGAGAGAGAGATTGACTGGAACACAGGGAGAGAGAGACCGATTGACTGGAACACAGAGAGAGAGAGATTGACTGGAACACAGAAATAGAGAGAGATTGACTGGAACACAGAAATAGCGAGAGATTGACTGGAACACAGGGAGAGAGAGAGATTGACTGGAACACAGGGAGAGAGAGAGATTGACTGGAACACAGGGAGAGAGAGAGAGAGATTGACTGGCACACATAGAAACTGAGATTGACTGAGCACAGAGAGAGAGAAAGATTGACTGGAACACAGAGAGAGAGAGAGATTGACTGGAGTACAGGGAGAGAGAGTGAGAGATTTTGACTGTAACAGAGAGAGAAAGATTGACTGGAACACAGGGACAGAGAGTGATTGACTGGAACACAGAGAGAGAGAGAGATTGACTGGAACACAGGGAGAGAGTGAGAGAGTTTGACTGGAACACAGAGAGAGAGATTGACAGGAACACAGGGAGAGAGAGACAGATTGACTGGAACACAGAGAGAGAGATTGACAGGAACACAGGGAGAGAGAGACAGATTGACTGGAACACAGAGAGAGAGATTGACAGGAACACAGGGAGAGAGAGATTGACAATCCGAGAGAGAGAGATTGAATGGAACGCCGAGAAATAGGGAGAGTTTGACTGGAACACTGAGAGAGAGAGAGATTGAGTGGAACAGAGAGAGAGAGAGATTGACTGGAACACAGGGACAGAGAGGGAGAGTGTGACTGGAACACAGAGAGAGAGATTGACTGGAACACAGGGAGAGAGAGACAGATTGACTGGAACACAGAGAGCGAGATTGACTGGAACACAGATAGAGAGAGAGAGATTGAATGGAACACAGAGAAATAGCGAGAGATTGACTGGAACACAGAGAGAGAGAGATTGAGTGGAACACAGAGAAGGAGAGAGAGATTGACTGGAACACAGAGAAGGAGAGAGAGATTGACTGGAAAACAGAGAGAGAGAGATATTGACTGGAACACAGAGAGAGAGAGATTGACTGGAACACAGAGAAAGAGAGAGATTGCCTGGAACACAGGGAGGGAGTGAGTGGGATTGACTGGAACACAGAGAGAAAGAGAGAGATTGACTGGAACACATAGAAAGAGAGATTGACTGAACACAGAGAGAGAGAGAGAGAGATTGACTGGAACACAGAGAGAGAGAGATTGACTGGAACAGAGGAAGAGAGAGAGATTGACTGGAACACAGGGAGAGAGATAGATTAACTGGAACACAGGGACAGAGAGAGTTTGACTAGCACACAGAGAGAGAGATTGGCTGGAACACAGGGAGAGAGAGACAGATTGACTGGAACACAGGGAGTGAGAATGACAGATTGACTGGAACACAGAGAGAGAGATTGACTGGAATACAGAGAGAGAGAGAGATTGACTGGAACACAGAGAGAGAGAGAGATTGATTGGAACACAGAGAGAGAGAGAGAGATAGACTGGAACACAGGGAGAGATAGAGAGAGATTGACTGGAACACAGAGAAAGAGAGAGAGATTGACTGAACACAGAGAGAGAAAGAGATTGACTGGAACACAGAGAAAGAGAGATTGACTGAACACAGAGAGAGAGAAAGATTGACTGGAACACAGAGAGAGAGAGAGATTGACTGGAACACAGAGAGAGAGAGAGAGAGTTTGACTGGAACACAGAGAGAGAGAGATTGAATGGCACACAGAGACATGGAGATTGACTGAACACAGAGAGAGAGAAAGATCGACTGGAACACAGAGTGAGAGAGTGAGAGAGTTTGACTGGAACACAAAGAGAGAGAGATTGACTGGAACACAGGGAGAGAGAGACAGATTGACTGGAACGCAGAGCGAGAGATTGACTGGAACACAGATAGAGAGAGAGATTGATGAACATAGAGAGAGAGAGATTGAATGGAACACAGAGAAATAGAGAGAGATTGACTGGAACGCAGAGAGAGAGAGAGATTGACTGGAACACAGAGAGAGAGAGATTGACTGGAACAGACTGAAAGAGAGAGAGATTGACTGGAACACAGAGAGAGAGAGATTGACTGGAACACAGGGAGAGAGAGAGAGAGATTGACTGGAACACAGGGAGAGAGAGATTGACTGGAACACAGAAATAGAGAGAGATTGACTGGAACACAGAAATAGCGAGAGATTGACTGGAACACAGGGAGAGAGAGAGATTGACTGGAACACAGGGAGAGAGAGAGATTGACTGGAACACAGGGAGAGAGAGAGAGAGATTGACTGGCACACATAGAAACTGAGATTGACTGAGCACAGAGAGAGAGAAAGATTGACTGGAACACAGAGAGAGAGAGAGATTGACTGGAGTACAGGGAGAGAGAGTGAGAGATTTTGACTGTAACAGAGAGAGAAAGATTGACTGGAACACAGGGACAGAGAGTGATTGACTGGAACACAGAGAGAGAGAGAGATTGACTGGAACACAGGGAGAGAGTGAGAGAGTTTGACTGGAACACAGAGAGAGAGATTGACAGGAACACAGGGAGAGAGAGACAGATTGACTGGAACACAGAGAGAGAGATTGACAGGAACACAGGGAGAGAGAGATTGACAATCCGAGAGAGAGAGATTGAATGGAACGCCGAGAAATAGGGAGAGTTTGACTGGAACACTGAGAGAGAGAGAGATTGAGTGGAACAGAGAGAGAGAGAGATTGACTGGAACACAGGGACAGAGAGGGAGAGTGTGACTGGAACACAGAGAGAGAGATTGACTGGAACACAGGGAGAGAGAGACAGATTGACTGGAACACAGAGAGCGAGATTGACTGGAACACAGATAGAGAGAGAGAGATTGAATGGAACACAGAGAAATAGCGAGAGATTGACTGGAACACAGAGAGAGAGAGATTGAGTGGAACACAGAGAAGGAGAGAGAGATTGACTGGAACACAGAGAAGGAGAGAGAGATTGACTGGAAAACAGAGAGAGAGAGATATTGACTGGAACACAGAGAGAGAGAGATTGACTGGAACACAGAGAAAGAGAGAGATTGCCTGGAACACAGGGAGGGAGTGAGTGGGATTGACTGGAACACAGAGAGAAAGAGAGAGATTGACTGGAACACATAGAAAGAGAGATTGACTGAACACAGAGAGAGAGAGAGAGAGATTGACTGGAACACAGAGAGAGAGAGATTGACTGGAACAGAGGAAGAGAGAGAGATTGACTGGAACACAGGGAGAGAGATAGATTAACTGGAACACAGGGACAGAGAGAGTTTGACTAGCACACAGAGAGAGAGATTGGCTGGAACACAGGGAGAGAGAGACAGATTGACTGGAACACAGGGAGTGAGAATGACAGATTGACTGGAACACAGAGAGAGAGATTGACTGGAATACAGAGAGAGAGAGAGATTGACTGGAACACAGAGAGAGAGAGAGATTGATTGGAACACAGAGAGAGAGAGAGAGATAGACTGGAACACAGGGAGAGATAGAGAGAGATTGACTGGAACACAGAGAAAGAGAGAGAGATTGACTGAACACAGAGAGAGAAAGAGATTGACTGGAACACAGAGAAAGAGAGATTGACTGAACACAGAGAGAGAGAAAGATTGACTGGAACACAGAGAGAGAGAGAGATTGACTGGAACACAGAGAGAGAGAGAGAGAGTTTGACTGGAACACAGAGAGAGAGAGATTGAATGGCACACAGAGACATGGAGATTGACTGAACACAGAGAGAGAGAAAGATCGACTGGAACACAGAGTGAGAGAGTGAGAGAGTTTGACTGGAACACAAAGAGAGAGAGATTGACTGGAACACAGGGAGAGAGAGACAGATTGACTGGAACGCAGAGCGAGAGATTGACTGGAACACAGATAGAGAGAGAGATTGATGAACATAGAGAGAGAGAGATTGAATGGAACACAGAGAAATAGAGAGAGATTGACTGGAACGCAGAGAGAGAGAGAGATTGACTGGAACACAGAGAGAGAGAGATTGACTGGAACAGACTGAAAGAGAGAGAGATTGACTGGAACACAGAGAGAGAGAGATTGACTGGAACACAGGGAGAGAGAGAGAGAGATTGACTGGAACACAGGGAGAGAGAGACCGATTGACTGGAACACAGAGAGAGAGAGATTGACTGGAACACAGAAATAGAGAGAGATTGACTGGAACACAGAAATAGCGAGAGATTGACTGGAACACAGGGAGAGAGAGAGATTGACTGGAACACAGGGAGAGAGAGAGATTGACTGGAACACAGGGAGAGAGAGAGATTGACTGGAACACAGGGACTGAGAGAGATTGACTGGAACACAGGGAGAGAGAGAGAATAACTGGAAAACAGGGACAGAGAGAGTTTGACTAGCACACAGAGAGAGAGAGATTGACTGGAACACAGAGAGAGTGAGAGAGATTGCCTGGAAAACAGAGAGAGAGTGAGAGAGATTGACTGGAACACAGAGAGAGAGATTGACTGGAATACAGAGAGAGAGATTGACTGGAACACAGAGTGAGAGAGAGAGAGATTGACTGGAACACAGAGAGAGAGTGATTGACTGGAACACAGAGAAAGAGAGAGATTGACTGGAACACAGAGAGAGAGAGAGATTGACTGGAGTACAGGGAGAGAGAGTGAGAGAGTTTGATTGTAACAGAGAGAGAAAGATTGACTGGAACACAGGGGCAGAGAGTGATTGACTGGAACACAGAGAGAGAGAGAGAGAGATTGACTGGAACACAGGGAGAGAGTGAGAGAGTTTGACTGGAACACAGAGAGAGAGAGACAGATTGACTGGAACACAGAGAGAGAGATTGACAGGAACACAGGGAGAGAGAGATTGACAATCCGAGAGAGAGAGATTGAATGGAACGCAGAGAAATAGGGAGAGTTTGACTGGAACACTGAGAGAGAGAGAGATTGAGTGGAACAGAGAGAGAGAGAGATTGACTGGAACACAGGGACAGAGAGAGATTGACTGGAACACAGAGAGAGAGAGAGCTTGACTGGAACACAGGGAGAGAGAGGGAGAGTGTGACTGGAACACAGAGAGAGAGATTGACTGGAACACAGAGAGCGAGATTGACTGGAACACAGATAGAGAGAGAGAGATTGAATGGAACACAGAGAAATAGCGAGAAATTGACTGGAACACAGAGAGAGAGAGATTGAGTGGAACACAGAGAAGGAGAGAGAGATTGACTGGAACACAGAGAAGGAGTGAGAGATTGACTGGAAAACAGAGAGAGAGAGATATTGACTGGAACACAGAGAGAGAGAGATTGACTGGAACACAGAGAAAGAGAGAGATTGCCTGGAACACAGGGAGGGAGTGAGTGGGATTGACTGGAACACAGAGAGAAAGAGAGAGATTGACTGGAACACAGAGAAAGAGAGATTGACTGAACACAGAGAGAGAGAGAGATTGACTGGAACACAGAGAGAGAGAGATTGACTGGAACAGAGGAAGAGAGAGAGATTGACTGGAACACAGGGAGAGAGATAGATTAACTGGAACACAGGGACAGAGAGAGTTTGACTAGCACACAGAGAGAGAGATTGACTGGAACACAGGGAGAGAGAGACAGATTGACTGGAACACAGGGAGTGAGAATGACAGATTGACTGGAACACAGAGAGAGAGATTGACTGGAATACAGAGAGAGAGAGAGATTGACTGGAACACAGAGAGAGAGAAAGATTGATTGGAACACAGAGAGAGAGAGATTGACTGGCACACAGAGACATGGAGATTGACTGAACACAGAGAGAGAGAAAGATCGACTGGAACACAGAGTGAGAGAGATTGACTGGAACACAGGGAGAGAGTGAGAGAGTTTGACTGGAACACAGAGAGAGAGAGATTGACTGGAACACAGGGAGAGAGAGACAGATTGACTGGAACGCAGAGCGAGAGATTGACTGGAACACAGAGAGAGAGAGAGAGATTGACTGGAACACAGAGAGAGAGAGATTGCCTGGAACACAGAGAGAGAGATTGACTGGAACACGGACAGAGAGATATTGACTGGAACACAGAGAGAGAGAGAGCTTGACTGGAACACAGAGAGAGAGAGATTGACTGGAACACAGAGAGAGAGAGATTGACTGGAACACAGGGACAGAGAGAGATTGACTGGAACACAGAGAGAGAGATTGACTGGAACACAGAGAGAGAGAGAGATTGACTGGAACACAGGGACAGAGAGGGATTGACTGGAACACAGAGAGAGAGAGAGCTTGACTGGAACACAGAGAGAGATTGACTGGAACACAGGGGGAGAGAGACCGATTGACTGGAACACAGAGAGAGAGATTGACTGGAACACAGAGAGAGAGAGAGAGAGAGATTGACTGGAACACAGAGAGAGAGAGATTGACTGGAACACAGGGAGAGAGAGAGATTGACTGGAACACAGAGAGAGAGAGATTGACTGGAACAGAGGAAGAGAGAGAGATTGACTGGAACACAGGGAGAGAGATAGATTAACTGGAACACAGGGACAGAGAGAGTTTGACTAGCACACAGAGAGAGAGATTGACTGGAACACAGGGAGAGAGAGACAGATTGACTGGAACACAGGGAGTGAGAATGACAGATTGACTGGAACACAGAGAGAGAGATTGACTGGAATACAGAGAGAGAGAGAGATTGACTGGAACACAAAGAGAGAGAGAGATTGATTGGAACACAGAGAGAGAGAGAGAGATAGACTGGAACACAGGGAGAGATAGAGAGAGATTGACTGGAACACAGAGAAAGAGAGAGAGATTGACTGAACACAGAGAGAGAAAGAGATTGACTGAAACACAGAGAAAGAGAGATTGACTGAACACAGAGAGAGAGAAAGATTGACTGGAACACAGAGAGAGAGAGAGATTGACTGGAACACAGGGAGAGAGAGAGAGAGTTTGACTGGAACACAGAGAGAGAGAGATTGACTGGCACACAGAGACATGGAGATTGACTGAACACAGAGAGAGAGAAAGATCGACTGGAACACAGAGTGAGAGAGATTGACTGGAACACAGGGAGAGAGTGAGAGAGTTTGACTGGAACACAGAGAGAGAGAGATTGACTGGAACACAGGGAGAGAGAGACAGATTGACTGGAACGCAGAGCGAGAGATTGACTGGAACACAGATAGAGAGAGAGATTGATGAACATAGAGAGAGAGAGATTGAATGGAACACAGAGAAATAGAGAGAGATTGACTGGAACGCAGAGAGAGAGAGAGATTGACTGGAACACAGAGAGAGAGATTGACTGGAACACAGGGAGAGAGAGAGAGAGTTTGACTGGAACACAGAGAGAGAGAGATTGACTGGAACACAGGGAGAGAGAGAGAGAGATTGACTGGAACACAGGGAAAGAGAGACCGATTGACTGGAACACAGAGAGAGAGATTGACTGGAACACAGAAATAGAGAGAGATTGACTGGAACACAGAAATAGCGAGAGATTGACTGGAACACAGGGAGAGAGAGAGATTGACTGGAACACAGGGAGAGAGAGAGATTGACTGGAACACAGGGAGAGAGAGAGATTGACTGGAACACAGGGACTGAGAGAGATTGACTGGAACACAGGGAGAGAGAGAGATTAACTGGAAAACAGGGACAGAGAGAGTTTGACTAGCACACAGAGAGAGAGAGATTGACTGGAACACAGAGAGAGTGAGAGAGATTGCCTGGAAAACAGAGAGAGAGTGAGAGAGATTGACTGGAACACAGAGAGAGAGATTGACTGGAATACAGAGAGAGAGATTGACTGGAACACAGAGTGAGAGAGAGAGAGATTGACTGGAACACAGAGAGAGAGTGATTGACTGGAACACAGAGAAAGAGAGAGATTGACTGGAACACAGGGAGAGAGAGAGAGAGATTGACTGGCACACATAGAAACTGAGATTGACTGAGCACAGAGAGAGAGAAAGATTGACTGGAACACAGAGAGAGAGAGAGATTGACTGGAGTACAGGGAGAGAGAGTGAGAGAGTTTGACTGTAACAGAGAGAGAAAGATTGACTGGAACACAGGGGCAGAGAGTGATTGACTGGAACACAGAGAGAGAGAGAGATTGACTGGAACACAGGGAGAGAGAGAGAGAGTTTGACTGGAACACAGAGAGAGAGAGATTGACTGGCACACAGAGACATGCAGATTGACTGAACACAGAGAGAGAGAAAGATTGACTGGAACACAGGGAGAGAGTGAGAGAGTTTGACTGGAACACAGAGTGAGAGAGATTGACTGGAACACAGGGAGAGAGTGAGAGAGTTTGACTGGAACACAAAGAGAGAGAGATTGACTGGAACACAGGGAGAGAGAGACAGATTGACTGGAACGCAGAGCGAGAGATTGACTGGAACACAGATAGAGAGAGAGATTGATGAACATAGAGAGAGAGAGATTGAATGGAACACAGAGAAATAGAGAGAGATTGACTGGAACGCAGAGAGAGAGAGAGATTGACTGGAACACAGAGAGAGAGAGATTGACTGGAACAGACTGAAAGAGAGAGAGATTGACTGGGACACAGAGAGAGAGAGATTGACTGGAACACAGGGAGAGAGAGAGAGAGATTGACTGGAACACAGGGAGAGAGAGACCGATTGACTGGAACACAGAGAGAGAGAGATTGACTGGAACACAGAAATAGAGAGAGATTGACTGGAGCACAGAAATAGCGAGAGATTGACTGGAACACAGGGAGAGAGAGAGATTGACTGGAACACAGGGAGAGAGAGAGATTGACTGGAACACAGGGAGAGAGATTGACAGGAACACAGGGAGAGAGAGATTGACAATCCGAGAGAGAGAGATTGAATGGAACGCCGAGAAATAGGGAGAGTTTGACTGGAACACTGAGAGAGAGAGAGATTGAGTGGAACAGAGAGAGAGAGAGATTGACTGGAACACAGGGACAGAGAGGGAGAGTGTGACTGGAACACAGAGAGAGAGATTGACTGGAACACAGGGAGAGAGAGACAGATTGACTGGAACACAGAGAGCGAGATTGACTGGAACACAGATAGAGAGAGAGAGATTGAATGGAACACAGAGAAATAGCGAGAGATTGACTGGAACACAGAGAGAGAGAGATTGAGTGGAACACAGAGAAGGAGAGAGAGATTGACTGGAACACAGAGAAGGAGAGAGAGATTGACTGGAAAACAGAGAGAGAGAGATATTGACTGGAACACAGAGAGAGAGAGATTGACTGGAACACAGAGAAAGAGAGAGATTGCCTGGAACACAGGGAGGGAGTGAGTGGGATTGACTGGAACACAGAGAGAAAGAGAGAGATTGACTGGAACACATAGAAAGAGAGATTGACTGAACACAGAGAGAGAGAGAGAGAGATTGACTGGAACACAGAGAGAGAGAGATTGACTGGAACAGAGGAAGAGAGAGAGATTGACTGGAACACAGGGAGAGAGATAAATTAACTGGAACACAGGGACAGAGAGAGTTTGACTAGCACACAGAGAGGGAGATTGGCTGGAACACAGGGAGAGAGAGACAGATTGACTGGAACACAGGGAGTGAGAATGACAGATTGACTGGAACACAGAGAGAGAGATTGACTGGAATACAGAGAGAGAGAGAGATTGACTGGAACACAGAGAGAGAGAGAGATTGATTGGAACACAGAGAGAGAGAGAGAGATAGACTGGAACACAGGGAGAGATAGAAAGAGATTGACTGGAACACAGAGAAAGAGAGAGAGATTGACTGAACACAGAGAGAGAAAGAGATTGACTGGAACACAGAGAAAGAGAGATTGACTGAACACAGAGAGAGAGAAAGATTGACTGGAACACAGAGAGAGAGAGAGATTGACTGGAACACAGGGAGAGAGAGAGAGAGTTTGACTGGAACACAGAGAGAGAGAGATTGACTGGCACACAGAGACATGGAGATTGACTGAACACAGAGAGAGAGAAAGATCGACTGGAACACAGAGTGAGAGAGATTGACTGGAACACAGGGAGAGAGTGAGAGAGTTTGACTGGAACACAAAGAGAGAGAGATTGACTGGAACACAGGGAGAGAGAGACAGATTGACTGGAACGCAGAGCGAGAGATTGACTGGAACACAGATAGAGAGAGAGATTGATGAACATAGAGAGAGAGAGATTGAATGGAACACAGAGAAATAGAGAGAGATTGACTGGAACGCAGAGAGAGAGAGAGATTGACTGGAACACAGAGAGAGAGAGATTGACTGGAACAGACTGAAAGAGAGAGAGATTGACTGGAACACAGAGAGAGAGAGATTGACTGGAACACAGGGAGAGAGAGAGAGAGATTGACTGGAACACAGGGAGAGAGAGACCGATTGACTGGAACACAGAGAGAGAGAGATTGACTGGAGCACAGAAATAGCGAGAGATTGACTGGAACACAGGGAGAGAGAGAGATTGACTGGAACACAGGGAGAGAGAGAGATTGACTGGAACACAGGGACTGAGAGAGATTCACTGGAACACAGGGAGAGAGAGAGATTAACTGGAAAACAGGGACAGAGAGAGTTTGACTAGCACACAGAGAGAGAGAGATTGACTGGAACACAGAGAGAGTGAGAGAGATTGCCTGGAAAACAGAGAGAGAGTGAGAGAGATTGACTGGAACACAGAGAGAGAGATTGACTGGAATACAGAGAGAGAGATTGACTGGAACACAGAGTGAGAGAGAGAGAGATTGACTGGAACACAGAGAGAGAGTGATTGACTGGAACACAGAGAAAGAGAGAGATTGACTGGAACACAGAGAGAGAGAGAGATTGACTGGAGTACAGGGAGAGAGAGTGAGAGAGTTTGACTGTAACAGAGAGAGAAAGATTGACTGGAACACAGGGGCAGAGAGTGATTGACTGGAACACAGAGAGAGAGAGAGAGAGATTGACTGGAACACAGGGAGAGAGTGAGAGAGTTTGACTGGAACACAGAGAGAGAGATTGACAGGAACACAGGGAGAGAGAGACAGATTGACTGGAACACAGAGAGAGAGATTGACAGGAACACAGGGAGAGAGAGATTGACAATCCGAGAGAGAGAGATTGAATGGAACGCAGAGAAATAGGGAGAGTTTGACTGGAACACTGAGAGAGAGAGAGATTGAGTGGAACAGAGAGAGAGAGAGATTGACTGGAACACAGGGACAGAGAGAGATTGACTGGAACACAGAGAGAGAGAGAGCTTGACTGGAACACAGAGAGAGAGATTGACTGGAACACAGGGAGAGAGAGACAGATTGACTGGAACACAGAGAGCGAGATTGACTGGAACACAGATAGAGAGAGAGAGATTGAATGGAACACAGAGAAATAGCGAGAGATTGACTGGAACACAGAGAGAGAGAGATTGAGTGGAACACAGAGAAGGAGAGAGAGATTGACTGGAACACAGAGAAGGAGAGAGAGATTGACTGGAAAACAGAGAGAGAGAGATATTGACTGGAACACAGAGAGAGAGAGATTGACTGGAACACAGAGAAAGAGAGAGATTGCCTGGAACACAGGGAGGGAGTGAGTGGGATTGACTGGAACACAGAGAGAAAGAGAGAGATTGACTGGAACACATAGAAAGAGAGATTGACTGAACACAGAGAGAGAGAGAGATTGACTGGAACACAGAGAGAGAGAGAGAGTTTGACTGGAACACACAGAGAGAGAGATTGACTGGAACAGAGAGAGAGAGAGAGAGAGAGAGAGATTGACTGGAATACAGAGAGGGTGAGATTGACTGGAACAGATAGAGAGAGAGAGAGATTGACTGGATCACAGCGAGAGAGAGATTGAATGGAACAGAGAGAGAGAGAGATTGTCTGGAACACTGAAAGAGAGAGAGATTCCCTTAAACACAGGGATAGAGTTAGAGATTGACTGGAACACAGAGAAAGAGAGGGATTGAATGGAACAAAGAGAAAGAGAGAGAGATTGACTGGAGCACAGAGAAAGAGAGAGATGGACTGGAACAGAGAGAGAGTGAGAGTTTGACTGGAACCGAGAGAGAGAGAGAGATTCAATGGATCTCGGAGAGTGAGAGATTGACTGGAATAAAGAGAGTGAGACATTGACTGGAACAGAGAGAGAGAGAGATTGATTGGAACAGAGAGAGAGAGAGATATTGACTGGAACACAGAGAGAGAGAGATTGACTGGAACACAGAAAGAGTGAGATTGACTGGAACTCAGAGAAAGAGAGAGATTGACTGGAACAGAGAGAGAGAGAGAGATTGACTGGAACACAGAGAAAGAGAGAGATTGACTGGAACACAGAGAGGGAGAGATTGACTGGAACACAGCGAGAAAGAGAAACATATTGACTGGAACACAGGGAGAGGGAGAGATTGACTGGAGTACAGGGAGAGAGAGTGAGAGAGTTTGACTGTAACAGAGAGAGAGAGATTGACTGGAACACAGGGGCAGAGAGTGATTGGCTGGAACACAGAGAGAGAGAGAGATTGACTGGAACACAGGGAAAGAGTGAGAGAGTTTGACTGGAACACAGAGAGAGAGATTGACAGGAGCACAGGGAGAGAGAGACAGATTGACTGGAACACAGAGAGAGAGATTGACAGGAACACAGGGAGAGAGAGATTGTCGAACCGAGAGAGAGAGATTGAATGGAACACAGAGAAATAGGGAGAGTTTGACTGGAACACTGAGAGAGAGAGAGATTGAGTGGAACAGAGAGAGAGAGAGATTGACTGGAACACAGGGACAGAGAGAGATTGACTGGAACAGAGAGAGAGAGAGAGCTTGACTGGAACACAGGGAGAGAGAGGGAAAGTGTGACTGGAACACAGAGAGAGAGATTGACTGGAACACAGGGAGAGAGAGACAGATTGACTGGAACACAGAGAGCGAGATTGACTGGAACACACAGAGAGAGAGAGAGATTGAATGGAACACAGAGAAATAGCGAGAGATTGACTGGAACACAGAGAGAGATTGACTGGAACACAGAGAAAGTGAGAGATTGACTGGAAAACAGAGAGAGAGAGAGATTGCCTGGAACACAGGGAGGGTGTGAGTGGGATTGACTGGAACACAGAGAGAGAGAGAGAGATTGACTGGAACACAGAGAAACAGAGATTGACTGAACACAGAGAGAGAGAAAGATTGACTGGAACACAGAGAGAGAGAGAGAGTTTGACTGGAACACACAGAGAGAGAGATTGACTGGAACACAGGGACAGAGAGAGAGATTGACTGGAACAGAGAGAGAGAGAGAGAGAGAGATTAACTGGAACACAGAGAGAGAGATTGACTGGAATACAGAGAGGGTGAGATTGACTGGAACACAGGGAGAGAGAGAGATATTGACTGGAACAGATAGAGAGAGAGAGATTGACTGGATCACAGCGAGAGAGAGATTGAATGGAACAGAGAGAGAGAGAGATTGTCTGGAACACAGAGAGAGAGACTGGCTGGAACACAGAGAAAGAGAGATTGACTGAACACACAGAGAGAGAAAGATTGACTGGAACACAGAGAAAGAGAGATTGACTGAACACAGGGAGAGAGTGACAGATTGACTGGAACACAGAGAGAGAGAGAGAGATTGACTGGACCACAGGGAGAGAGAGAGAGAGAGATTGACTGGATCACAGAGAGAGAGAGAGAGGGAGATTGACTGGAACACAGAGAGAGAGAGATTGACTGGAACACAGTGACAGAGAGAGATTGACTGGAACAAAGAGAGAAGGACAGAGAGATTCCCTGGAACACAGGGATAGAGTGAGAGATTGACTGGAGCACAGAGAAAGAGAGAGTTTGACTGGAACCGAGAGAGAGAGAGAGAGATTCAATGGATCTCAGAGAGTGAGAGATTGACTGGAACAGAGAGAGAGTGAGAGTTTGACTGGAACAGAGACAGGGACAGAGATTGACTGGAACACAGAGAGAGAGATTGACTGGAACAGAGAGTGAGAGAGAGAGATTGACTGAAATAGAGAGAGAGAGATTGACTGGAACACAGAGAAAGAGAGAGATTGACTACAACACAGAGAGAGAGAGATTGACTGGAACACAGAAAGAGAGAGATTGACTACAACACAGAGAGAGAGAGAGATTGACTGGAACACAGAAAGAGAGAGATTGACTGGAACACAGACAGTGAGAGATTGACTGGAACAGAGAGAGAGAGAGATTGACAGGAACACAGAAAGAGAGAGATTGACTGGAATAAAGAGAGTGAGAGATTGACTGGAACAGAGAGAGAGAGATTGATTGGAACAGAGAGAGAGAGAGAGATTGACTGGAACACAGGGAAAGAGTGAGAGAGTTTGACTGGAACACAGAGAGAGAGATTGACAGGAGCACAGGGAGAGAGAGACAGATTGACTGGAACACAGAGAGAGAGATTGACAGGAACACAGGGAGAGAGAGATTGTCGAACCGAGAGAGAGAGATTGAATGGAACACAGAGAAATAGGGAGAGTTTGACTGGAACACTGAGAGAGAGAGAGATTGAGTGGAACAGAGAGAGAGAGAGATTGATTGGAACACAGAGAGAGAGAGAGAGATAGACTGGAACACAGGGAGAGATAGAAAGAGATTGACTGGAACACAGAGAAAGAGAGAGAGATTGACTGAACACAGAGAGAGAAAGAGATTGACTGGAACACAGAGAAAGAGAGATTGACTGAACACAGAGAGAGAGAAAGATTGACTGGAACACAGAGAGAGAGAGAGATTGACTGGAACACAGGGAGAGAGAGAGAGAGTTTGACTGGAACACAGAGAGAGAGAGATTGACTGGCACACAGAGACATGGAGATTGACTGAACACAGAGAGAGAGAAAGATCGACTGGAACACAGAGTGAGAGAGATTGACTGGAACACAGGGAGAGAGTGAGAGAGTTTGACTGGAACACAAAGAGAGAGAGATTGACTGGAACACAGGGAGAGAGAGACAGATTGACTGGAACGCAGAGCGAGAGATTGACTGGAACACAGATAGAGAGAGAGATTGATGAACATAGAGAGAGAGAGATTGAATGGAACACAGAGAAATAGAGAGAGATTGACTGGAACGCAGAGAGAGAGAGAGATTGACTGGAACACAGAGAGAGAGAGATTGACTGGAACAGACTGAAAGAGAGAGAGATTGACTGGAACACAGAGAGAGAGAGATTGACTGGAACACAGGGAGAGAGAGAGAGAGATTGACTGGAACACAGGGAGAGAGAGACCGATTGACTGGAACACAGAGAGAGAGAGATTGACTGGAGCACAGAAATAGCGAGAGATTGACTGGAACACAGGGAGAGAGAGAGATTGACTGGAACACAGGGAGAGAGAGAGATTGACTGGAACACAGGGACTGAGAGAGATTCACTGGAACACAGGGAGAGAGAGAGATTAACTGGAAAACAGGGACAGAGAGAGTTTGACTAGCACACAGAGAGAGAGAGATTGACTGGAACACAGAGAGAGTGAGAGAGATTGCCTGGAAAACAGAGAGAGAGTGAGAGAGATTGACTGGAACACAGAGAGAGAGATTGACTGGAATACAGAGAGAGAGATTGACTGGAACACAGAGTGAGAGAGAGAGAGATTGACTGGAACACAGAGAGAGAGTGATTGACTGGAACACAGAGAAAGAGAGAGATTGACTGGAACACAGAGAGAGAGAGAGATTGACTGGAGTACAGGGAGAGAGAGTGAGAGAGTTTGACTGTAACAGAGAGAGAAAGATTGACTGGAACACAGGGGCAGAGAGTGATTGACTGGAACACAGAGAGAGAGAGAGAGAGATTGACTGGAACACAGGGAGAGAGTGAGAGAGTTTGACTGGAACACAGAGAGAGAGATTGACAGGAACACAGGGAGAGAGAGACAGATTGACTGGAACACAGAGAGAGAGATTGACAGGAACACAGGGAGAGAGAGATTGACAATCCGAGAGAGAGAGATTGAATGGAACGCAGAGAAATAGGGAGAGTTTGACTGGAACACTGAGAGAGAGAGAGATTGAGTGGAACAGAGAGAGAGAGAGATTGACTGGAACACAGGGACAGAGAGAGATTGACTGGAACACAGAGAGAGAGAGAGCTTGACTGGAACACAGAGAGAGAGATTGACTGGAACACAGGGAGAGAGAGACAGATTGACTGGAACACAGAGAGCGAGATTGACTGGAACACAGATAGAGAGAGAGAGATTGAATGGAACACAGAGAAATAGCGAGAGATTGACTGGAACACAGAGAGAGAGAGATTGAGTGGAACACAGAGAAGGAGAGAGAGATTGACTGGAACACAGAGAAGGAGAGAGAGATTGACTGGAAAACAGAGAGAGAGAGATATTGACTGGAACACAGAGAGAGAGAGATTGACTGGAACACAGAGAAAGAGAGAGATTGCCTGGAACACAGGGAGGGAGTGAGTGGGATTGACTGGAACACAGAGAGAAAGAGAGAGATTGACTGGAACACATAGAAAGAGAGATTGACTGAACACAGAGAGAGAGAGAGATTGACTGGAACACAGAGAGAGAGAGAGAGTTTGACTGGAACACACAGAGAGAGAGATTGACTGGAACAGAGAGAGAGAGAGAGAGAGAGAGAGATTGACTGGAATACAGAGAGGGTGAGATTGACTGGAACAGATAGAGAGAGAGAGAGATTGACTGGATCACAGCGAGAGAGAGATTGAATGGAACAGAGAGAGAGAGAGATTGTCTGGAACACTGAAAGAGAGAGAGATTCCCTTAAACACAGGGATAGAGTTAGAGATTGACTGGAACACAGAGAAAGAGAGGGATTGAATGGAACAAAGAGAAAGAGAGAGAGATTGACTGGAGCACAGAGAAAGAGAGAGATGGACTGGAACAGAGAGAGAGTGAGAGTTTGACTGGAACCGAGAGAGAGAGAGAGATTCAATGGATCTCGGAGAGTGAGAGATTGACTGGAATAAAGAGAGTGAGACATTGACTGGAACAGAGAGAGAGAGAGATTGATTGGAACAGAGAGAGAGAGAGATATTGACTGGAACACAGAGAGAGAGAGATTGACTGGAACACAGAAAGAGTGAGATTGACTGGAACTCAGAGAAAGAGAGAGATTGACTGGAACAGAGAGAGAGAGAGAGATTGACTGGAACACAGAGAAAGAGAGAGATTGACTGGAACACAGAGAGGGAGAGATTGACTGGAACACAGCGAGAAAGAGAAACATATTGACTGGAACACAGGGAGAGGGAGAGATTGACTGGAGTACAGGGAGAGAGAGTGAGAGAGTTTGACTGTAACAGAGAGAGAGAGATTGACTGGAACACAGGGGCAGAGAGTGATTGGCTGGAACACAGAGAGAGAGAGAGATTGACTGGAACACAGGGAAAGAGTGAGAGAGTTTGACTGGAACACAGAGAGAGAGATTGACAGGAGCACAGGGAGAGAGAGACAGATTGACTGGAACACAGAGAGAGAGATTGACAGGAACACAGGGAGAGAGAGATTGTCGAACCGAGAGAGAGAGATTGAATGGAACACAGAGAAATAGGGAGAGTTTGACTGGAACACTGAGAGAGAGAGAGATTGAGTGGAACAGAGAGAGAGAGAGATTGACTGGAACACAGGGACAGAGAGAGATTGACTGGAACAGAGAGAGAGAGAGAGCTTGACTGGAACACAGGGAGAGAGAGGGAAAGTGTGACTGGAACACAGAGAGAGAGATTGACTGGAACACAGGGAGAGAGAGACAGATTGACTGGAACACAGAGAGCGAGATTGACTGGAACACACAGAGAGAGAGAGAGATTGAATGGAACACAGAGAAATAGCGAGAGATTGACTGGAACACAGAGAGAGATTGACTGGAACACAGAGAAAGTGAGAGATTGACTGGAAAACAGAGAGAGAGAGAGATTGCCTGGAACACAGGGAGGGTGTGAGTGGGATTGACTGGAACACAGAGAGAGAGAGAGAGATTGACTGGAACACAGAGAAACAGAGATTGACTGAACACAGAGAGAGAGAAAGATTGACTGGAACACAGAGAGAGAGAGAGAGTTTGACTGGAACACACAGAGAGAGAGATTGACTGGAACACAGGGACAGAGAGAGAGATTGACTGGAACAGAGAGAGAGAGAGAGAGAGAGATTAACTGGAACACAGAGAGAGAGATTGACTGGAATACAGAGAGGGTGAGATTGACTGGAACACAGGGAGAGAGAGAGATATTGACTGGAACAGATAGAGAGAGAGAGATTGACTGGATCACAGCGAGAGAGAGATTGAATGGAACAGAGAGAGAGAGAGATTGTCTGGAACACAGAGAGAGAGACTGGCTGGAACACAGAGAAAGAGAGATTGACTGAACACACAGAGAGAGAAAGATTGACTGGAACACAGAGAAAGAGAGATTGACTGAACACAGGGAGAGAGTGACAGATTGACTGGAACACAGAGAGAGAGAGAGAGATTGACTGGACCACAGGGAGAGAGAGAGAGAGAGATTGACTGGATCACAGAGAGAGAGAGAGAGGGAGATTGACTGGAACACAGAGAGAGAGAGATTGACTGGAACACAGTGACAGAGAGAGATTGACTGGAACAAAGAGAGAAGGACAGAGAGATTCCCTGGAACACAGGGATAGAGTGAGAGATTGACTGGAGCACAGAGAAAGAGAGAGTTTGACTGGAACCGAGAGAGAGAGAGAGAGATTCAATGGATCTCAGAGAGTGAGAGATTGACTGGAACAGAGAGAGAGTGAGAGTTTGACTGGAACAGAGACAGGGACAGAGATTGACTGGAACACAGAGAGAGAGATTGACTGGAACAGAGAGTGAGAGAGAGAGATTGACTGAAATAGAGAGAGAGAGATTGACTGGAACACAGAGAAAGAGAGAGATTGACTACAACACAGAGAGAGAGAGATTGACTGGAACACAGAAAGAGAGAGATTGACTACAACACAGAGAGAGAGAGAGATTGACTGGAACACAGAAAGAGAGAGATTGACTGGAACACAGACAGTGAGAGATTGACTGGAACAGAGAGAGAGAGAGATTGACAGGAACACAGAAAGAGAGAGATTGACTGGAATAAAGAGAGTGAGAGATTGACTGGAACAGAGAGAGAGAGATTGATTGGAACAGAGAGAGAGAGAGAGATTGACTGGAACACAGGGAAAGAGTGAGAGAGTTTGACTGGAACACAGAGAGAGAGATTGACAGGAGCACAGGGAGAGAGAGACAGATTGACTGGAACACAGAGAGAGAGATTGACAGGAACACAGGGAGAGAGAGATTGTCGAACCGAGAGAGAGAGATTGAATGGAACACAGAGAAATAGGGAGAGTTTGACTGGAACACTGAGAGAGAGAGAGATTGAGTGGAACAGAGAGAGAGAGAGATTGACTGGAACACAGGGACAGAGAGAGATTGACTGGAACAGAGAGAGAGAGAGATCTTGACTGGAACACAGGGAGAGAGAGGGAAAGTGTGACTGGAACACAGAGAGAGAGATTGACTGGAACACAGGGAGAGAGAGACAGATTGACTGGAACACAGAGAGCGAGATTGACTGGAACACACAGAGAGAGAGAGAGATTGAATGGAACACAGAGAAATAGCGAGAGATTGACTGGAACACAGAGAGAGATTGACTGGAACACAGAGAAAGTGAGAGATTGACTGGAAAACAGAGAGAGAGAGAGATTGCCTGGAACACAGGGAGGGTGTGAGTGGGATTGACTGGAACACAGAGAGAGAGAGAGAGATTGACTGGAACACAGAGAAACAGAGATTGACTGAACACAGAGAGAGAGAAAGATTGACTGGAACACAGAGAGAGAGAGAGAGTTTGACTGGAACACACAGAGAGAGAGATTGACTGGAACACAGGGACAGAGAGAGAGATTGACTGGAACAGAGAGAGAGAGAGAGAGAGAGATTAACTGGAACACAGAGAGAGAGATTGACTGGAATACAGAGAGGGTGAGATTGACTGGAACACAGGGAGAGAGAGAGATATTGACTGGAACAGATAGAGAGAGAGAGATTGACTGGATCACAGCGAGAGAGAGATTGAATGGAACAGAGAGAGAGAGAGATTGTCTGGAACACAGAGAGAGAGACTGGCTGGAACACAGAGAAAGAGAGATTGACTGAACACACAGAGAGAGAAAGATTGACTGGAACACAGAGAAAGAGAGATTGACTGAACACAGGGAGAGAGTGACAGATTGACTGGAACACAGAGAGAGAGAGAGAGATTGACTGGACCACAGGGAGAGAGAGAGAGAGAGATTGACTGGATCACAGAGAGAGAGAGAGAGGGAGATTGACTGGAACACAGAGAGAGAGAGATTGACTGGAACACAGTGACAGAGAGAGATTGACTGGAACAAAGAGAGAAGGACAGAGAGATTCCCTGGAACACAGGGATAGAGTGAGAGATTGACTGGAGCACAGAGAAAGAGAGAGTTTGACTGGAACCGAGAGAGAGAGAGAGAGATTCAATGGATCTCAGAGAGTGAGAGATTGACTGGAACAGAGAGAGAGTGAGAGTTTGACTGGAACAGAGACAGGGACAGAGATTGACTGGAACACAGAGAGAGAGATTGACTGGAACAGAGAGTGAGAGAGAGAGATTGACTGAAATAGAGAGAGAGAGATTGACTGGAACACAGAGAAAGAGAGAGATTGACTACAACACAGAGAGAGAGAGATTGACTGGAACACAGAAAGAGAGAGATTGACTACAACACAGAGAGAGAGAGAGATTGACTGGAACACAGAAAGAGAGAGATTGACTGGAACACAGACAGTGAGAGATTGACTGGAACAGAGAGAGAGAGAGATTGACAGGAACACAGAAAGAGAGAGATTGACTGGAATAAAGAGAGTGAGAGATTGACTGGAACAGAGAGAGAGAGATTGATTGGAACAGAGAGAGAGAGAGATATTGACTGGAACACAGATAGAGAGAGAGAGATTGAATGGAACACAGAGAAATAGCGAGAGATTGACTGGAACACAGAGAGAGAGAGATTGAGTGGAACACAGAGAAGGAGAGAGAGATTGACTGGAACACAGAGAAGGAGAGAGAGATTGACTGGAAAACAGAGAGAGAGAGATATTGACTGGAACACAGAGAGAGAGAGATTGACTGGAACACAGAGAAAGAGAGAGATTGCCTGGAACACAGGGAGGGAGTGAGTGGGATTGACTGGAACACAGAGAGAAAGAGAGAGATTGACTGGAACACATAGAAAGAGAGATTGACTGAACACAGAGAGAGAGAGAGAGAGAGAGATTGACTGGAACACAGAGAGAGAGAGATTGACTGGAACAGAGGAAGAGAGAGAGATTGACTGGAACACAGGGAGAGAGATAGATTAACTGGAACACAGGGACAGAGAGAGTTTGACTAGCACACAGAGAGAGAGATTGGCTGGAACACAGGGAGAGAGAGACAGATTGACTGGAACACAGGGAGTGAGACTGACAGATTGACTGGAACAAAGAGAGAGAGATTGACTGGAATACAGAGAGAGAGAGAGATTGACTGGAACACAGAGAGAGAGAGAGATTGATTGGAACACAGAGAGAGAGAGAGAGATAGACTGGAACACAGGGAGAGATAGAGAGAGATTGACTGGAACACAGAGAAAGAGAGAGAGATTGACTGAACACAGAGAGAGAAAGAGATTGACTGGAACACAGAGAAAGAGAGATTGACTGAACACAGAGAGAGAGAAAGATTGACTGGAACACAGAGAGAGAGAGAGATTGACTGGAACACAGGGAGAGAGAGAGAGAGTTTGACTGGAACACAGAGAGAGAGAGATTGACTGGCACACAGAGACATGGAGATTGACTGAACACAGAGAGAGAGAAAGATCGACTGGAACACAGAGTGAGAGAGATTGACTGGAACACAGGGAGAGAGTGAGAGAGTTTGACTGGAACACAAAGAGAGAGAGATTGACTGGAACACAGGGAGAGAGAGACAGATTGACTGGAACGCAGAGCGAGAGATTGACTGGAACACAGATAGAGAGAGAGATTGATGAACATAGAGAGAGAGAGATTGAATGGAACACAGAGAAATAGAGAGAGATTGACTGGAACGCAGAGAGAGAGAGAGATTGACTGGAACACAGAGAGAGAGAGATTGACTGGAACAGACTGAAAGAGAGAGAGATTGACTGGAACACAGAGAGAGAGAGATTGACTGGAACACAGGGAGAGAGAGAGAGAGATTGACTGGAACACAGGGAGAGAGAGACCGATTGACTGGAACACAGAGAGAGAGAGATTGACTGGAACACAGAAATAGAGAGAGATTGACTGGAGCACAGAAATAGCGAGAGATTGACTGGAACACAGGGAGAGAGAGAGATTGACTGGAACACAGGGAGAGAGAGAGATTGACTGGAACACAGGGAGAGAGAGAGATTGACTGGAACACAGGGACTGAGAGAGATTGACTGGAACACAGGGAGAGAGAGAGATTAACTGGAAAACAGGGACAGAGAGAGTTTGACTAGCACACAGAGAGAGAGAGATTGACTGGAACACAGAGAGAGTGAGAGAGATTGCCTGGAAAACAGAGAGAGAGTGAGAGAGATTGACTGGAACACAGAGAGAGAGATTGACTGGAATACAGAGAGAGAGATTGACTGGAACACAGAGTGAGAGAGAGAGAGATTGACTGGAACACAGAGAGAGAGTGATTGACTGGAACACAGAGAAAGAGAGAGATTGACTGGAACACAGAGAGAGAGAGAGATTGACTGGAGTACAGGGAGAGAGAGTGAGAGAGTTTGACTGTAACAGAGAGAGAAAGATTGACTGGAACACAGGGGCAGAGAGTGATTGACTGGAACACAGAGAGAGAGAGAGAGAGATTGACTGGAACACAGGGAGAGAGTGAGAGAGTTTGACTGGAACACAGAGAGAGAGATTGACAGGAACACAGGGAGAGAGAGACAGATTGACTGGAACACAGAGAGAGAGATTGACAGGAACACAGGGAGAGAGAGATTGACAATCCGAGAGAGAGAGATTGAATGGAACGCAGAGAAATAGGGAGAGTTTGACTGGAACACTGAGAGAGAGAGAGATTGAGTGGAACAGAGAGAGAGAGAGATTGACTGGAACACAGGGACAGAGAGAGATTGACTGGAACACAGAGAGAGAGAGAGCTTGACTGGAACACAGAGAGAGAGATTGACTGGAACACAGGGAGAGAGAGACAGATTGACTGGAACACAGAGAGCGAGATTGACTGGAACACAGATAGAGAGAGAGAGATTGAATGGAACACAGAGAAATAGCGAGAGATTGACTGGAACACAGAGAGAGAGAGATTGAGTGGAACACAGAGAAGGAGAGAGAGATTGACTGGAACACAGAGAAGGAGAGAGAGATTGACTGGAAAACAGAGAGAGAGAGATATTGACTGGAACACAGAGAGAGAGAGATTGACTGGAACACAGAGAAAGAGAGAGATTGCCTGGAACACAGGGAGGGAGTGAGTGGGATTGACTGGAACACAGAGAGAAAGAGAGAGATTGACTGGAACACATAGAAAGAGAGATTGACTGAACACAGAGAGAGAGAGAGATTGACTGGAACACAGAGAGAGAGAGAGAGTTTGACTGGAACACACAGAGAGAGAGATTGACTGGAACAGAGAGAGAGAGAGAGAGAGAGAGAGATTGACTGGAATACAGAGAGGGTGAGATTGACTGGAACAGATAGAGAGAGAGAGAGATTGACTGGATCACAGCGAGAGAGAGATTGAATGGAACAGAGAGAGAGAGAGATTGTCTGGAACACTGAAAGAGAGAGAGATTCCCTTAAACACAGGGATAGAGTTAGAGATTGACTGGAACACAGAGAAAGAGAGGGATTGAATGGAACAAAGAGAAAGAGAGAGAGATTGACTGGAGCACAGAGAAAGAGAGAGATGGACTGGAACAGAGAGAGAGTGAGAGTTTGACTGGAACCGAGAGAGAGAGAGAGATTCAATGGATCTCAGAGAGTGAGAGATTGACTGGAATAAAGAGAGTGAGACATTGACTGGAACAGAGAGAGAGAGAGATTGATTGGAACAGAGAGAGAGAGAGATATTGACTGGAACACAGAGAGAGAGAGATTGACTGGAACACAGAAAGAGAGAGATTGACTGGAACTCAGAGAAAGAGAGAGATTGACTGGAACAGAGAGAGAGAGAGAGATTGACTGGAACACAGAGAAAGAGAGAGATTGACTGGAACACAGAGAGGGAGAGATTGACTGGAACACAGCGAGAAAGAGAAACATATTGACTGGAACACAGGGAGAGGGAGAGATTGACTGGAGTACAGGGAGAGACAGTGAGAGAGTTTGACTGTAACAGAGAGAGAGAGATTGACTGGAACACAGGGGCAGAGAGTGATTGGCTGGAACACAGAGAGAGAGAGAGATTGACTGGAACACAGGGAAAGAGTGAGAGAGTTTGACTGGAACACAGAGAGAGAGATTGACAGGAGCACAGGGAGAGAGAGACAGATTGACTGGAACACAGAGAGAGAGATTGACAGGAACACAGGGAGAGAGAGATTGTCGAACCGAGAGAGAGAGATTGAATGGAACACAGAGAAATAGGGAGAGTTTGACTGGAACACTGAGAGAGAGAGAGATTGAGTGGAACAGAGAGAGAGAGAGATTGACTGGAACACAGGGACAGAGAGAGATTGACTGGAACAGAGAGAGAGAGAGAGCTTGACTGGAACACAGGGAGAGAGAGGGAAAGTGTGACTGGAACACAGAGAGAGAGATTGACTGGAACACAGGGAGAGAGAGACAGATTGACTGGAACACAGAGAGCGAGATTGACTGGAACACACAGAGAGAGAGAGAGATTGAATGGAACACAGAGAAATAGCGAGAGATTGACTGGAACACAGAGAGAGATTGACTGGAACACAGAGAAAGTGAGAGATTGACTGGAAAACAGAGAGAGAGAGAGATTGCCTGGAACACAGGGAGGGTGTGAGTGGGATTGACTGGAACACAGAGAGAGAGAGAGAGATTGACTGGAACACAGAGAAACAGAGATTGACTGAACACAGAGAGAGAGAAAGATTGACTGGAACACAGAGAGAGAGAGAGAGTTTGACTGGAACACACAGAGAGAGAGATTGACTGGAACACAGGGACAGAGAGAGAGATTGACTGGAACAGAGAGAGAGAGAGAGAGAGAGATTAACTGGAACACAGAGAGAGAGATTGACTGGAATACAGAGAGGGTGAGATTGACTGGAACACAGGGAGAGAGAGAGATATTGACTGGAACAGATAGAGAGAGAGAGATTGACTGGATCACAGCGAGAGAGAGATTGAATGGAACAGAGAGAGAGAGAGATTGTCTGGAACACAGAGAGAGAGACTGGCTGGAACACAGAGAAAGAGAGATTGACTGAACACACAGAGAGAGAAAGATTGACTGGAACACAGAGAAAGAGAGATTGACTGAACACAGGGAGAGAGTGACAGATTGACTGGAACACAGAGAGAGAGAGAGAGATTGACTGGACCACAGGGAGAGAGAGAGAGAGAGATTGACTGGATCACAGAGAGAGAGAGAGAGGGAGATTGACTGGAACACAGAGAGAGAGAGATTGACTGGAACACAGTGACAGAGAGAGATTGACTGGAACAAAGAGAGAAGGACAGAGAGATTCCCTGGAACACAGGGATAGAGTGAGAGATTGACTGGAGCACAGAGAAAGAGAGAGTTTGACTGGAACCGAGAGAGAGAGAGAGAGATTCAATGGATCTCAGAGAGTGAGAGATTGACTGGAACAGAGAGAGAGTGAGAGTTTGACTGGAACAGAGACAGGGACAGAGATTGACTGGAACACAGAGAGAGAGATTGACTGGAACAGAGAGTGAGAGAGAGAGATTGACTGAAATAGAGAGAGAGAGATTGACTGGAACACAGAGAAAGAGAGAGATTGACTACAACACAGAGAGAGAGAGATTGACTGGAACACAGAAAGAGAGAGATTGACTACAACACAGAGAGAGAGAGAGATTGACTGGAACACAGAAAGAGAGAGATTGACTGGAACACAGACAGTGAGAGATTGACTGGAACAGAGAGAGAGAGAGATTGACAGGAACACAGAAAGAGAGAGATTGACTGGAATAAAGAGAGTGAGAGATTGACTGGAACAGAGAGAGAGAGATTGATTGGAACAGAGAGAGAGAGAGATATTGACTGGAACACAGATAGAGAGAGAGAGATTGAATGGAACACAGAGAAATAGCGAGAGATTGACTGGAACACAGAGAGAGAGAGATTGAGTGGAACACAGAGAAGGAGAGAGAGATTGACTGGAACACAGAGAAGGAGAGAGAGATTGACTGGAAAACAGAGAGAGAGAGATATTGACTGGAACACAGAGAGAGAGAGATTGACTGGAACACAGAGAAAGAGAGAGATTGCCTGGAACACAGGGAGGGAGTGAGTGGGATTGACTGGAACACAGAGAGAAAGAGAGAGATTGACTGGAACACATAGAAAGAGAGATTGACTGAACACAGAGAGAGAGAGAGAGAGAGAGATTGACTGGAACACAGAGAGAGAGAGATTGACTGGAACAGAGGAAGAGAGAGAGATTGACTGGAACACAGGGAGAGAGATAGATTAACTGGAACACAGGGACAGAGAGAGTTTGACTAGCACACAGAGAGAGAGATTGGCTGGAACACAGGGAGAGAGAGACAGATTGACTGGAACACAGGGAGTGAGACTGACAGATTGACTGGAACAAAGAGAGAGAGATTGACTGGAATACAGAGAGAGAGAGAGATTGATTGGAACACAGAGAGAGAGAGAGAGATAGACTGGAACACAGGGAGAGATAGAGAGAGATTGACTGGAACACAGAGAAAGAGAGAGAGATTGACTGAACACAGAGAGAGAAAGAGATTGACTGGAACACAGAGAAAGAGAGATTGACTGAACACAGAGAGAGAGAAAGATTGACTGGAACACAGAGAGAGAGAGAGATTGACTGGAACACAGGGAGAGAGAGAGAGAGTTTGACTGGAACACAGAGAGAGAGAGATTGACTGGCACACAGAGACATGGAGATTGACTGAACACAGAGAGAGAGAAAGATCGACTGGAACACAGAGTGAGAGAGATTGACTGGAACACAGGGAGAGAGTGAGAGAGTTTGACTGGAACACAAAGAGAGAGAGATTGACTGGAACACAGGGAGAGAGAGACAGATTGACTGGAACGCAGAGCGAGAGATTGACTGGAACACAGATAGAGAGAGAGATTGATGAACATAGAGAGAGAGAGATTGAATGGAACACAGAGAAATAGAGAGAGATTGACTGGAACGCAGAGAGAGAGAGAGATTGACTGGAACACAGAGAGAGAGAGATTGACTGGAACAGACTGAAAGAGAGAGAGATTGACTGGAACACAGAGAGAGAGAGATTGACTGGAACACAGGGAGAGAGAGAGAGAGATTGACTGGAACACAGGGAGAGAGAGACCGATTGACTGGAACACAGAGAGAGAGAGATTGACTGGAACACAGAAATAGAGAGAGATTGACTGGAGCACAGAAATAGCGAGAGATTGACTGGAACACAGGGAGAGAGAGAGATTGACTGGAACACAGGGAGAGAGAGAGATTGACTGGAACACAGGGAGAGAGAGAGATTGACTGGAACACAGGGACTGAGAGAGATTCACTGGAACACAGGGAGAGAGAGAGATTAACTGGAAAACAGGGACAGAGAGAGTTTGACTAGCACACAGAGAGAGAGAGATTGACTGGAACACAGAGAGAGTGAGAGAGATTGCCTGGAAAACAGAGAGAGAGTGAGAGAGATTGACTGGAACACAGAGAGAGAGATTGACTGGAATACAGAGAGAGAGATTGACTGGAACACAGAGTGAGAGAGAGAGAGATTGACTGGAACACAGGGAGAGAGAGACCGATTGACTGGAACACAGAGAGAGAGAGATTGACTGGAACACAGAAATAGAGAGAGATTGACTGGAGCACAGAAATAGCGAGAGATTGACTGGAACACAGGGAGAGAGAGAGATTGACTGGAACACAGGGAGAGAGAGAGATTGACTGGAACACAGGGAGAGAGAGAGATTGACTGGAACACAGGGACTGAGAGAGATTCACTGGAACACAGGGAGAGAGAGAGATTAACTGGAAAACAGGGACAGAGAGAGTTTGACTAGCACACAGAGAGAGAGAGATTGACTGGAACACAGAGAGAGTGAGAGAGATTGCCTGGAAAACAGAGAGAGAGTGAGAGAGATTGACTGGAACACAGAGAGAGAGATTGACTGGAATACAGAGAGAGAGATTGACTGGAACACAGAGTGAGAGAGAGAGAGATTGACTGGAACACAGAGAGAGAGTGATTGACTGGAACACAGAGAAAGAGAGAGATTGACTGGAACACAGAGAGAGAGAGAGATTGACTGGAGTACAGGGAGAGAGAGTGAGAGAGTTTGACTGTAACAGAGAGAGAAAGATTGACTGGAACACAGGGGCAGAGAGTGATTGACTGGAACACAGAGAGAGAGAGAGAGAGATTGACTGGAACACAGGGAGAGAGTGAGAGAGTTTGACTGGAACACAGAGAGAGAGATTGACAGGAACACAGGGAGAGAGAGACAGATTGACTGGAACACAGAGAGAGAGATTGACAGGAACACAGGGAGAGAGAGATTGACAATCCGAGAGAGAGAGATTGAATGGAACGCAGAGAAATAGGGAGAGTTTGACTGGAACACTGAGAGAGAGAGAGATTGAGTGGAACAGAGAGAGAGAGAGATTGACTGGAACACAGGGACAGAGAGAGATTGACTGGAACACAGAGAGAGAGAGAGCTTGACTGGAACACAGAGAGAGAGATTGACTGGAACACAGGGAGAGAGAGACAGATTGACTGGAACACAGAGAGCGAGATTGACTGGAACACAGATAGAGAGAGAGAGATTGAATGGAACACAGAGAAATAGCGAGAGATTGACTGGAACACAGAGAGAGAGAGATTGAGTGGAACACAGAGAAGGAGAGAGAGATTGACTGGAACACAGAGAAGGAGAGAGAGATTGACTGGAAAACAGAGAGAGAGAGATATTGACTGGAACACAGAGAGAGAGAGATTGACTGGAACACAGAGAAAGAGAGAGATTGCCTGGAACACAGGGAGGGAGTGAGTGGGATTGACTGGAACACAGAGAGAAAGAGAGAGATTGACTGGAACACATAGAAAGAGAGATTGACTGAACACAGAGAGAGAGAGAGATTGACTGGAACACAGAGAGAGAGAGAGAGTTTGACTGGAACACACAGAGAGAGAGATTGACTGGAACAGAGAGAGAGAGAGAGAGAGAGATTGACTGGAATACAGAGAGGGTGAGATTGACTGGAACAGATAGAGAGAGAGAGATTGACTGGATCACAGCGAGAGAGAGATTGAATGGATCAGAGAGAGAGAGAGATTGTCTGGAACACTGAAAGAGAGAGAGATTCCCTTAAACACAGGGATAGAGTTAGAGATTGACTGGAACACAGAGAAAGAGAGGGATTGAATGGAACAAAGAGAAAGAGAGAGAGATTGACTGGAGCACAGAGAAAGAGAGAGATGGACTGGAACAGAGAGAGAGTGAGAGTTTGACTGGAACCGAGAGAGAGAGAGAGATTCAATGGATCTCAGAGAGTGAGAGATTGACTGGAATAAAGAGAGTGAGACATTGACTGGAACAGAGAGAGAGAGAGATTGATTGGAACAGAGAGAGAGAGAGATATTGACTGGAACACAGAGAGAGAGAGATTGACTGGAACACAGAAAGAGAGAGATTGACTGGAACTCAGAGAAAGAGAGAGATTGACTGGAACAGAGAGAGAGAGAGAGATTGACTGGAACACAGAGAAAGAGAGAGATTGACTGGAACACAGAGAGGGAGAGATTGACTGGAACACAGCGAGAAAGAGAAACATATTGACTGGAACACAGGGAGAGGGAGAGATTGACTGGAGTACAGGGAGAGACAGTGAGAGAGTTTGACTGTAACAGAGAGAGAGAGATTGACTGGAACACAGGGGCAGAGAGTGATTGGCTGGAACACAGAGAGAGAGAGAGATTGACTGGAACACAGGGAAAGAGTGAGAGAGTTTGACTGGAACACAGAGAGAGAGATTGACAGGAGCACAGGGAGAGAGAGACAGATTGACTGGAACACAGAGAGAGAGATTGACAGGAACACAGGGAGAGAGAGATTGTCGAACCGAGAGAGAGAGATTGAATGGAACACAGAGAAATAGGGAGAGTTTGACTGGAACACTGAGAGAGAGAGAGATTGAGTGGAACAGAGAGAGAGAGAGATTGACTGGAACACAGGGACAGAGAGAGATTGACTGGAACAGAGAGAGAGAGAGAGCTTGACTGGAACACAGGGAGAGAGAGGGAAAGTGTGACTGGAACACAGAGAGAGAGATTGACTGGAACACAGGGAGAGAGAGACAGATTGACTGGAACACAGAGAGCGAGATTGACTGGAACACACAGAGAGAGAGAGAGATTGAATGGAACACAGAGAAATAGCGAGAGATTGACTGGAACACAGAGAGAGATTGACTGGAACACAGAGAAAGTGAGAGATTGACTGGAAAACAGAGAGAGAGAGAGATTGCCTGGAACACAGGGAGGGTGTGAGTGGGATTGACTGGAACACAGAGAGAGAGAGAGAGATTGACTGGAACACAGAGAAACAGAGATTGACTGAACACAGAGAGAGAGAAAGATTGACTGGAACACAGAGAGAGAGAGAGAGTTTGACTGGAACACACAGAGAGAGAGATTGACTGGAACACAGGGACAGAGAGAGAGATTGACTGGAACAGAGAGAGAGAGAGAGAGAGAGATTAACTGGAACACAGAGAGAGAGATTGACTGGAATACAGAGAGGGTGAGATTGACTGGAACACAGGGAGAGAGAGAGATATTGACTGGAACAGATAGAGAGAGAGAGATTGACTGGATCACAGCGAGAGAGAGATTGAATGGAACAGAGAGAGAGAGAGATTGTCTGGAACACAGAGAGAGAGACTGGCTGGAACACAGAGAAAGAGAGATTGACTGAACACACAGAGAGAGAAAGATTGACTGGAACACAGAGAAAGAGAGATTGACTGAACACAGGGAGAGAGTGACAGATTGACTGGAACACAGAGAGAGAGAGAGAGATTGACTGGACCACAGGGAGAGAGAGAGAGAGAGATTGACTGGATCACAGAGAGAGAGAGAGAGGGAGATTGACTGGAACACAGAGAGAGAGAGATTGACTGGAACACAGTGACAGAGAGAGATTGACTGGAACAAAGAGAGAAGGACAGAGAGATTCCCTGGAACACAGGGATAGAGTGAGAGATTGACTGGAGCACAGAGAAAGAGAGAGTTTGACTGGAACCGAGAGAGAGAGAGAGAGATTCAATGGATCTCAGAGAGTGAGAGATTGACTGGAACAGAGAGAGAGTGAGAGTTTGACTGGAACAGAGACAGGGACAGAGATTGACTGGAACACAGAGAGAGAGATTGACTGGAACAGAGAGTGGAGAGAGAGATTGACTGAAATAGAGAGAGAGAGATTGACTGGAACACAGAGAAAGAGAGAGATTGACTACAACACAGAGAGAGAGAGATTGACTGGAACACAGAAAGAGAGAGATTGACTACAACACAGAGAGAGAGAGATTGACTGGAACACAGAAAGAGAGAGATTGACTGGAACACAGACAGTGAGAGATTGACTGGAACAGAGAGAGAGAGAGATTGACAGGAACACAGAAAGAGAGAGATTGACTGGAATAAAGAGAGTGAGAGATTGACTGGAACAGAGAGAGAGAGATTGATTGGAACAGAGAGAGAGAGAGATATTGACTGGAACACAGAGAGAGAGAGATTTACTGGAACACAGAGAAAGAGAGATTGACTGGAACACAGGGAGAGAGAGAGAGATTGACTGGAACACTGAGAAAAATAGAGATTGACTGGAACAGAGGGAGAGAGAGATTGACAGGAATAAACAGAGTGAGAGATTGACTGGAACAGAGAGAGAGAGAGAGATATTGACTGGAACACAGAAAGAGAGAGATTGACTGGAACACAGAGAAAGAGAGAGATTGACTGGAACAGAGAGAGAGAGAGAGATTGACTGGAACACAGAGAAAGAGAGAGAGATTGATTGGAACACAGAGAGAGAGAGAGAGATTGACTGGAACACAGAGAGAGAGAGATTGACTGGACCACAGAGAAAGAGAGAGAGATTGACTGGAACACAGACAGTGAGAGATTGACTGGAACAGAGAGAGAGAGAGATTGACAGGAACACAGAAAGAGAGAGATTGACTGGAATAAAGAGAGTGAGAGATTGACTGGAACAGAGAGAGAGAGATTGATTGGAACAGAGAGAGAGAGAGATATTGACTGGAACACAGAGAGAGAGAGATTTACTGGAACACAGAGAAAGAGAGATTGACTGGAACACAGGGAGAGAGAGAGAGATTGACTGGAACACTGAGAAAAATAGAGATTGACTGGAACAGAGGGAGAGAGAGATTGACAGGAATAAACAGAGTGAGAGATTGACTGGAACAGAGAGAGAGAGAGAGATATTGACTGGAACACAGAAAGAGAGAGATTGACTGGAACACAGAGAAAGAGAGAGATTGACTGGAACACAGAGAGTGAGAGAAATTGACTGGAACAGAGAGAGAGTGAGAGATTGACTGGAACACAGAGAAAGAGAGAGAGATTGACTGGAACACAGAGAAAGAGAGAGAGATTGACTGGAACACAGAGAGAGAGAGTGATTGACTGGAACACAGAGAGTGAGAGAGATTGACTGGAACAGAGAGAGAGTGAGAGATTGACTGGAACACAGAGAAAGAGAGAGAGATTGACTGGAACACAGAGAAAGAGAGAGAGATTGACTGGAACACACAGAGAGAGAGAGATTGACTGGAACACAGAGAGAGAGAGATTGAGTGGAACACAGAGAGAGAGAGATTGACTGGAACACAGGGAGAGGGAGACAGAGATTGATTGAAATAGAGAGAGAGAGATTGTCTGGAACACAGAGAGTTAGACATTGACTGGAACACAGAGAGAGAGAGATTGACTGGAACAGAAAGAGAGAGATTGACTGGAACACAGAAAAATAGAGATTGACTGGAACAGAGGGAGAGAGAGATTGACTGGAATAAAGAGAGAGAGAGATTGACTGGAACAGAGAGAGAGAGATTGACTGGAACAGAGAGAGAGTGAGAGATTGACTGGAACACAGAGAAAGAGAGATTGACTGGAACACAGAGAGAGAGAGAGAGATTGACTGGAACACAGAGAAAGAGAGAGAGATTGACTGGAACACAGAGAGAGAGAGATTGACTGGAACAGTGAGAGAGAGAGATTGACTGGAACACAGAGAAAGAGAGAGAGATTGACTGGAACACAGAGAAAGGGAGAGAGCTTGACTGGAACACAGAGAGAGTGAGAGATTGACTGGAACACAGAGAGAGAGATTGACTAGACCACTTAGAAGAGAGACAGATTGACTGGAACACAGGGAGAGAGAGAGATTGACTGGAACACAGAGAGAGTGAGAGATTGACTGGAACACAGAGAGGGAGAGAGGTTGACTAACACAGGGAGAGAGAGAGATTGACTGTAACATGGGGAGAGAGAGAGAGATTGACTGGAACACAGAGAGAGATTGACTGGAACACAGTGAAAGAGAGAGATTGACTGGAACACTCAGAGAGAGAGAGATTGACTGGAACACTCAGAGAGAGAGTGACATTGACTTGAACACGGAGAGAGAGAGAGCGAGAGATAGACCGGAACACAGGAGATAGAGATATTGACTGGATTACAGGGAAAGAGAGAGAGAGGGAGAGATAGATTGACTAGAATACAGGGGGTGACAGAAAGAGTGATTCACTGGAATGCAGTGACAGAGAGAGGGAGAGATTGGAATGCAGAGAGAGATTTACTGGTTACAGGGAGCGAGAGTTTGACTAGATTACAGGGACGGAGAGAGAGAGAGATTGACTGGAACACAGAGAAAGAGAGAGATTGACTGGTACAGAGAGAGAGAGAGAGATTGACAGGTACACTGGGAGAGAGAAAGAAAGAGAGAGATTGAGTGGTACACAGTGAGAGAGAGAGATGATTGGAACAGAGACAGAGAGAGGTAGAGATTGACTGGAACACAGAGAGGGCGAGTGAGATTGACTGGAACACAGAGAGAGAGAGAGATTGATTAACACAGGGAGAGAGAAAGATTGACTGTAACATGGGGAGAGAGAGAGAGATTGACTGGAACACGGAGAGAGAGAGGGAGAGATTGACTGGAACACACAGAGAGAGAGAGATTGACTGGAACATTCAGAGAGAGAGTGACATTGACTGGAACATGGAGAGAGAGAGCGAGAGATAGACTGGAACACAGGAGATAGAGATATTGAATGGTTTACAGGGAGAGAGAGAGAGAGAGATAGACTGGAACACAGGAGATAGAGATATTGAATGGTTTCCAGGGAGAGAGAGAGAGAGAGGGGGGGAGATAGATTGACTAGAATACAGGGGGTGACAGAAGGAGTGATTCACTGGAATACAGTGACCTAGAGAGGGAGAGATTGGAATTAAGAGAGAGATTTACTGGTTACAGGGAGAGAGAGTTTGACTAGATTACAGGGAGGGAGAGAGAGGGAGATTGACTGGAACACAGAGAGAGAAAGAGATTGACTGGAACACAGAGAGGGAGAGAGAGATTGACTGGAACACAGAGAGGGAGAGAGATTGACTAAAACAGGTTAGAGAGAGAGATTGACTGTAACATGGGGAGAGAGAGAGGAATTGACTGGAACACAGAGAAAGAGAGAAATTGACTGGAACACAGAGAGTGAGAGAGATTGACTGGAACACAGAGAAAGAGAGAGAGATTGATTGGAACACAGGGAGAGGGAGAGTTTGACTGGAACACAGGGAGAGAGATATTGACTGGAACACAGGGAGAGAGAAAGAGTGATTGACTGGAACACTGAGACAGAGCGGGACATTATCTGGAACACAGGGAGGGAGAGAGGGAGAGAGATTGACTGGAAAATAGGGAGAGGGAGAGGTCGATTGGAACACAGAGAGAGAGAGAGATTGACTGGAACACAGGGTGAGAGTGTTTGACTGGAACACAGTGAAAGAGAGAGACATTGACAAACACATGGAGAGAGATGGTGATTGACTGGAACACAGGGAGAGAGAGACATTGACTTGAATACAGAGATTGAAAGAGTTTGACTGGAACACAGGGAGAGAGTGTGTGATTGACTGGAACACTGAGAAACAGAGGGACATTATCTGGAACACAGGGAGGGAGAGAGGGAGAGTGATTGACTGGAACACAGGGTGAGAGAGTTTGACTGGAACACAGTGAAAGAGAGAGACATTGACGAACACATGGAGAGAGATGGAGATTGACTGGAACACAGAGATGGAGAGAGATTAACTGTAACACAGAGAGAGAGAGAGAGATTGACTGTAACACAGGGAGAGAGATAGAGATTGACTCGAACACAGAGAGGGAGAGAAATTGACTGTAACACTGGGAGAGATAGAGAGATAGATATTGACATCAGACAGGGAGAAGAGAGAGAGATTGACTGGAACACAGGGACAGAGAGATTGACTGGAACACAGGGAGAGAGAGTGTTTGACTGGAACACAGGGAGAGAGAGTG
The DNA here is from genome assembly GCA_026770705.1 of Isurus oxyrinchus. NCBI lineage: Eukaryota > Metazoa > Chordata > Chondrichthyes > Lamniformes > Lamnidae > Isurus > Isurus oxyrinchus. Next base: position 102,017 of record JANJGN010000591.1, on the reverse strand, counting down.
TGATTGACTGGAACACTGAGAAAGAGAGGGACATTATCTGGAACACAGGGAGGGAGAGAGGGAGAGTGATTGACTGGAAAACACGGAGAGAGATTTTGACTGGAACACAGTGAAAGAGACATTGACGAACACAGGGTGAGAGATAGAGATTGACTGGAACACAGAGAGAGAGAGTTTGACTGGAACACTGAGAGAGAGATTGACTGGAACACAGAGAGGGAGATAGACTGACTGTAACACAGGGAGAAAGAGAGAGATTGACTGTAACATGGGGAGAGAGAGAGAGATTGACTGGAACACAGAGAAAGAGAGAGAGATTGACTGGAACACAGAGAAAGAGAGAGCGATTGACTGGATCACAGAGAGAGAGCGATTGACTGGATCACAGAGAGAGAGAGAGATTGACTGGAACACAGAGAGAGTGGGAGAGATTGACTGGAACCCAGGGAGAGATAGCGAGAGAGAGCGAGAGATTGACTGGAACACAGAGAGAGAGAGAGAGAGAGAGATTGAACGCAGAGAGAGACAGAGAGATTGAATGGAACACAGTGAGAGAGAGAATGCTTGATTGGAACACAGGGAGAGAGAGATTGACTGGAATTCAGGGAGAGAGAGAGATTAACTTGAATACAGAGATTGAGAGAAATTGACTGGAACACAGGGAGAGAGAGAGAGTGATTGACTGGAACACTGAGACAGAAAGGGACATTATCTGGAACACAGGGAGGGAGAGAGGGAGAGAGATTGACTCCAAAACAGGGAGAGGTACAAGTCGATTGGAACACAGAGAGAGAGAGATTGACTGGAACACAGGGAGAGAGAGATTGACTGGAACACGGGGAGAGAGAGTTTGACTGGAACACAGTGAAAGAGAGAGAGATTGACGAACACAGGGAGAGAGATGCAGATTGACTGGAACACAGAGATGGAGAGAGATTGACTTTTACACAGAGAGAGAGAGAGAGATTGACTGGAACACAGAGAAAGAGAGAGAGATTGACTGGATCACAAAGAGAGAGAGAGAGATTGACTGTAACATGGGGAGAGAGAGATTGACTGGAACACAGAGAGTGAGGTAGAGATTGAGTGGAACACAGTGAGAGAGAGAGATTGATTGGAACACTGAGAGAGAGAGATTGAATGGAACTCAGGGAGAGAGAGCTTGACCGGAACCCAGGGAGAGAGAGCAAGCAAGGGAGAGAGAGAGATTGCCTGGAAAACAGAGAGAGAGAGATTGACTGGAACACACAGAGAGAGAGAGAGAGAGATTGAACGCAGAGAGAGAGAGAGATTGACTGGAACACAGGGAGAGAGAGAAAGCTTGACTGGAACACAGGGAGAGAGTGAGAGATTGACTGGAACACAGGGAGAGAGAGAGATTGACTTGAATACAGAGAGTGAGAGAGACTTACTGGAACACAGAGAGAGAGGGAGAGGGATTGACCGGAACACTGAGAGAGAGGGGGACATTTTCTGGAACACCGGGAGGGAGTGAGGGAGAGAGATTGACTGGAAAACAGGGAGAAGGAGAGGTCAACTGGAACACAGAGAGAGAGAGTTTGACTGTAACACAGGGAGAGAGAGAGAGACATTGAGGAACATAGGGAGAGTGATAGAGATTGTCTGGAACACAGAGATGGAGAGAGAGTGACTGTAACACAGGAGAGAGAGAGACTTTGACGAACACAGGGGAGAGATAGAGATTGACTGGAACACAGAGATGGCGAGCGATTGAATGTAACACAGGGAGAGTGAGAGAGAGATTGATTTTAACACGGGGGAGCGAGATTGACTGGAACATGAGAGAGAGAGAGATTGACTGGAACACAGGGAGAGAGAGAGAGAGAGAGAAATTGACTGGAACACAGGGAGAGAGAGAGATAGAGATTGATTGAAACACAGAGAGGGAGACTGGGAGAGATTGACTGGAACACAAGGAGAGAGAGATTGAGTGGAACACAGAGAGAGAGAGATTGAATGGAACACAGTGAGAGAGAGATTGCCTGGAACACAGGGAAAGAGAGGGTTTGACTGGAACACAGGGAGAGAGTCAGAGATTGGAACACAGAGAGAGAGAGATTGACTGGAACACAGAAATAGAGAGAGATTGACTGGAGCACAGAAATAGCGAGAGATTGACTGGAACACAGGGAGAGAGAGAGATTGACTGGAACACAGGGAGAGAGAGAGATTGACTGGAACACAGGGAGAGAGAGAGATTGACTGGAACACAGGGACTGAGAGAGATTCACTGGAACACAGGGAGAGAGAGAGATTAACTGGAAAACAGGGACAGAGAGAGTTTGACTAGCACACAGAGAGAGAGAGATTGACTGGAACACAGAGAGAGTGAGAGAGATTGCCTGGAAAACAGAGAGAGAGTGAGAGAGATTGACTGGAACACAGAGAGAGAGATTGACTGGAATACAGAGAGAGAGATTGACTGGAACACAGAGTGAGAGAGAGAGAGATTGACTGGAACACAGAGAGAGAGTGATTGACTGGAACACAGAGAAAGAGAGAGATTGACTGGAACACAGAGAGAGAGAGAGATTGACTGGAGTACAGGGAGAGAGAGTGAGAGAGTTTGACTGTAACAGAGAGAGAAAGATTGACTGGAACACAGGGGCAGAGAGTGATTGACTGGAACACAGAGAGAGAGAGAGAGAGATTGACTGGAACACAGGGAGAGAGTGAGAGAGTTTGACTGGAACACAGAGAGAGAGATTGACAGGAACACAGGGAGAGAGAGACAGATTGACTGGAACACAGAGAGAGAGATTGACAGGAACACAGGGAGAGAGAGATTGACAATCCGAGAGAGAGAGATTGAATGGAACGCAGAGAAATAGGGAGAGTTTGACTGGAACACTGAGAGAGAGAGAGATTGAGTGGAACAGAGAGAGAGAGAGATTGACTGGAACACAGGGACAGAGAGAGATTGACTGGAACACAGAGAGAGAGAGAGCTTGACTGGAACACAGAGAGAGAGATTGACTGGAACACAGGGAGAGAGAGACAGATTGACTGGAACACAGAGAGCGAGATTGACTGGAACACAGATAGAGAGAGAGAGATTGAATGGAACACAGAGAAATAGCGAGAGATTGACTGGAACACAGAGAGAGAGAGATTGAGTGGAACACAGAGAAGGAGAGAGAGATTGACTGGAACACAGAGAAGGAGAGAGAGATTGACTGGAAAACAGAGAGAGAGAGATATTGACTGGAACACAGAGAGAGAGAGATTGACTGGAACACAGAGAAAGAGAGAGATTGCCTGGAACACAGGGAGGGAGTGAGTGGGATTGACTGGAACACAGAGAGAAAGAGAGAGATTGACTGGAACACATAGAAAGAGAGATTGACTGAACACAGAGAGAGAGAGAGATTGACTGGAACACAGAGAGAGAGAGAGAGTTTGACTGGAACACACAGAGAGAGAGATTGACTGGAACAGAGAGAGAGAGAGAGAGAGAGAGAGAGATTGACTGGAATACAGAGAGGGTGAGATTGACTGGAACAGATAGAGAGAGAGAGATTGACTGGATCACAGCGAGAGAGAGATTGAATGGAACAGAGAGAGAGAGAGATTGTCTGGAACACTGAAAGAGAGAGAGATTCCCTTAAACACAGGGATAGAGTTAGAGATTGACTGGAACACAGAGAAAGAGAGGGATTGAATGGAACAAAGAGAAAGAGAGAGAGATTGACTGGAGCACAGAGAAAGAGAGAGATGGACTGGAACAGAGAGAGAGTGAGAGTTTGACTGGAACCGAGAGAGAGAGAGAGATTCAATGGATCTCAGAGAGTGAGAGATTGACTGGAATAAAGAGAGTGAGACATTGACTGGAACAGAGAGAGAGAGAGATTGATTGGAACAGAGAGAGAGAGAGATATTGACTGGAACACAGAGAGAGAGAGATTGACTGGAACACAGAAAGAGAGAGATTGACTGGAACTCAGAGAAAGAGAGAGATTGACTGGAACAGAGAGAGAGAGAGAGATTGACTGGAACACAGAGAAAGAGAGAGATTGACTGGAACACAGAGAGGGAGAGATTGACTGGAACACAGCGAGAAAGAGAAACATATTGACTGGAACACAGGGAGAGGGAGAGATTGACTGGAGTACAGGGAGAGACAGTGAGAGAGTTTGACTGTAACAGAGAGAGAGAGATTGACTGGAACACAGGGGCAGAGAGTGATTGGCTGGAACACAGAGAGAGAGAGAGATTGACTGGAACACAGGGAAAGAGTGAGAGAGTTTGACTGGAACACAGAGAGAGAGATTGACAGGAGCACAGGGAGAGAGAGACAGATTGACTGGAACACAGAGAGAGAGATTGACAGGAACACAGGGAGAGAGAGATTGTCGAACCGAGAGAGAGAGATTGAATGGAACACAGAGAAATAGGGAGAGTTTGACTGGAACACTGAGAGAGAGAGAGATTGAGTGGAACAGAGAGAGAGAGAGATTGACTGGAACACAGGGACAGAGAGAGATTGACTGGAACAGAGAGAGAGAGAGAGCTTGACTGGAACACAGGGAGAGAGAGGGAAAGTGTGACTGGAACACAGAGAGAGAGATTGACTGGAACACAGGGAGAGAGAGACAGATTGACTGGAACACAGAGAGCGAGATTGACTGGAACACACAGAGAGAGAGAGAGATTGAATGGAACACAGAGAAATAGCGAGAGATTGACTGGAACACAGAGAGAGATTGACTGGAACACAGAGAAAGTGAGAGATTGACTGGAAAACAGAGAGAGAGAGAGATTGCCTGGAACACAGGGAGGGTGTGAGTGGGATTGACTGGAACACAGAGAGAGAGAGAGAGATTGACTGGAACACAGAGAAACAGAGATTGACTGAACACAGAGAGAGAGAAAGATTGACTGGAACACAGAGAGAGAGAGAGAGTTTGACTGGAACACACAGAGAGAGAGATTGACTGGAACACAGGGACAGAGAGAGAGATTGACTGGAACAGAGAGAGAGAGAGAGAGAGAGATTAACTGGAACACAGAGAGAGAGATTGACTGGAATACAGAGAGGGTGAGATTGACTGGAACACAGGGAGAGAGAGAGATATTGACTGGAACAGATAGAGAGAGAGAGATTGACTGGATCACAGCGAGAGAGAGATTGAATGGAACAGAGAGAGAGAGAGATTGTCTGGAACACAGAGAGAGAGACTGGCTGGAACACAGAGAAAGAGAGATTGACTGAACACACAGAGAGAGAAAGATTGACTGGAACACAGAGAAAGAGAGATTGACTGAACACAGGGAGAGAGTGACAGATTGACTGGAACACAGAGAGAGAGAGAGAGATTGACTGGACCACAGGGAGAGAGAGAGAGAGAGATTGACTGGATCACAGAGAGAGAGAGAGAGGGAGATTGACTGGAACACAGAGAGAGAGAGATTGACTGGAACACAGTGACAGAGAGAGATTGACTGGAACAAAGAGAGAAGGACAGAGAGATTCCCTGGAACACAGGGATAGAGTGAGAGATTGACTGGAGCACAGAGAAAGAGAGAGTTTGACTGGAACCGAGAGAGAGAGAGAGAGATTCAATGGATCTCAGAGAGTGAGAGATTGACTGGAACAGAGAGAGAGTGAGAGTTTGACTGGAACAGAGACAGGGACAGAGATTGACTGGAACACAGAGAGAGAGATTGACTGGAACAGAGAGTGAGAGAGAGAGATTGACTGAAATAGAGAGAGAGAGATTGACTGGAACACAGAGAAAGAGAGAGATTGACTACAACACAGAGAGAGAGAGATTGACTGGAACACAGAAAGAGAGAGATTGACTACAACACAGAGAGAGAGAGATTGACTGGAACACAGAAAGAGAGAGATTGACTGGAACACAGACAGTGAGAGATTGACTGGAACAGAGAGAGAGAGAGATTGACAGGAACACAGAAAGAGAGAGATTGACTGGAATAAAGAGAGTGAGAGATTGACTGGAACAGAGAGAGAGAGATTGATTGGAACAGAGAGAGAGAGAGATATTGACTGGAACACAGAGAGAGAGAGATTTACTGGAACACAGAGAAAGAGAGATTGACTGGAACACAGGGAGAGAGAGAGAGATTGACTGGAACACTGAGAAAAATAGAGATTGACTGGAACAGAGGGAGAGAGAGATTGACAGGAATAAACAGAGTGAGAGATTGACTGGAACAGAGAGAGAGAGAGAGATATTGACTGGAACACAGAAAGAGAGAGATTGACTGGAACACAGAGAAAGAGAGAGATTGACTGGAACAGAGAGAGAGAGAGATTGACTGGAACACAGAGAAAGAGAGAGAGATTGATTGGAACACAGAGAGAGAGAGAGAGATTGACTGGAACACAGAGAGAGAGAGATTGACTGGACCACAGAGAAAGAGAGAGAGATTGACTGGAACACAGACAGTGAGAGATTGACTGGAACAGAGAGAGAGAGAGATTGACAGGAACACAGAAAGAGAGAGATTGACTGGAATAAAGAGAGTGAGAGATTGACTGGAACAGAGAGAGAGAGATTGATTGGAACAGAGAGAGAGAGAGATATTGACTGGAACACAGAGAGAGAGAGATTTACTGGAACACAGAGAAAGAGAGATTGACTGGAACACAGGGAGAGAGAGAGAGATTGACTGGAACACTGAGAAAAATAGAGATTGACTGGAACAGAGGGAGAGAGAGATTGACAGGAATAAACAGAGTGAGAGATTGACTGGAACAGAGAGAGAGAGAGAGATATTGACTGGAACACAGAAAGAGAGAGATTGACTGGAACACAGAGAAAGAGAGAGATTGACTGGAACACAGAGAGTGAGAGAAATTGACTGGAACAGAGAGAGAGTGAGAGATTGACTGGAACACAGAGAAAGAGAGAGAGATTGACTGGAACACAGAGAAAGAGAGAGAGATTGACTGGAACACAGAGAGAGAGAGTGATTGACTGGAACACAGAGAGTGAGAGAGATTGACTGGAACAGAGAGAGAGTGAGAGATTGACTGGAACACAGAGAAAGAGAGAGAGATTGACTGGAACACAGAGAAAGAGAGAGAGATTGACTGGAACACACAGAGAGAGAGAGATTGACTGGAACACAGAGAGAGAGAGATTGAGTGGAACACAGAGAGAGAGAGATTGACTGGAACACAGGGAGAGGGAGACAGAGATTGATTGAAATAGAGAGAGAGAGATTGTCTGGAACACAGAGAGTTAGACATTGACTGGAACACAGAGAGAGAGAGATTGACTGGAACAGAAAGAGAGAGATTGACTGGAACACAGAAAAATAGAGATTGACTGGAACAGAGGGAGAGAGAGATTGACTGGAATAAAGAGAGTGAGAGATTGACTGGAACAGAGAGAGAGAGATTGACTGGAACAGAGAGAGAGTGAGAGATTGACTGGAACACAGAGAAAGAGAGATTGACTGGAACACAGAGAGAGAGAGAGAGATTGACTGGAACACAGAGAAAGAGAGAGAGATTGACTGGAACACAGAGAGAGAGAGATTGACTGGAACAGTGAGAGAGAGAGATTGACTGGAACACAGAGAAAGAGAGAGAGATTGACTGGAACACAGAGAAAGGGAGAGAGCTTGACTGGAACACAGAGAGAGTGAGAGATTGACTGGAACACAGAGAGAGAGATTGACTAGACCACTTAGAAGAGAGACAGATTGACTGGAACACAGGGAGAGAGAGAGATTGACTGGAACACAGAGAGAGTGAGAGATTGACTGGAACACAGAGAGGGAGAGAGGTTGACTAACACAGGGAGAGAGAGAGATTGACTGTAACATGGGGAGAGAGAGAGAGATTGACTGGAACACAGAGAGAGATTGACTGGAACACAGTGAAAGAGAGAGATTGACTGGAACACTCAGAGAGAGAGAGATTGACTGGAACACTCAGAGAGAGAGTGACATTGACTTGAACACGGAGAGAGAGAGAGCGAGAGATAGACCGGAACACAGGAGATAGAGATATTGACTGGATTACAGGGAAAGAGAGAGAGAGGGAGAGATAGATTGACTAGAATACAGGGGGTGACAGAAAGAGTGATTCACTGGAATGCAGTGACAGAGAGAGGGAGAGATTGGAATGCAGAGAGAGATTTACTGGTTACAGGGAGCGAGAGTTTGACTAGATTACAGGGACGGAGAGAGAGAGAGATTGACTGGAACACAGAGAAAGAGAGAGATTGACTGGTACAGAGAGAGAGAGAGAGATTGACAGGTACACTGGGAGAGAGAAAGAAAGAGAGAGATTGAGTGGTACACAGTGAGAGAGAGAGATGATTGGAACAGAGACAGAGAGAGGTAGAGATTGACTGGAACACAGAGAGGGCGAGTGAGATTGACTGGAACACAGAGAGAGAGAGAGATTGATTAACACAGGGAGAGAGAAAGATTGACTGTAACATGGGGAGAGAGAGAGAGATTGACTGGAACACGGAGAGAGAGAGGGAGAGATTGACTGGAACACACAGAGAGAGAGAGATTGACTGGAACATTCAGAGAGAGAGTGACATTGACTGGAACATGGAGAGAGAGAGCGAGAGATAGACTGGAACACAGGAGATAGAGATATTGAATGGTTTACAGGGAGAGAGAGAGAGAGAGATAGACTGGAACACAGGAGATAGAGATATTGAATGGTTTCCAGGGAGAGAGAGAGAGAGAGGGGGGGAGATAGATTGACTAGAATACAGGGGGTGACAGAAGGAGTGATTCACTGGAATACAGTGACCTAGAGAGGGAGAGATTGGAATTAAGAGAGAGATTTACTGGTTACAGGGAGAGAGAGTTTGACTAGATTACAGGGAGGGAGAGAGAGGGAGATTGACTGGAACACAGAGAGAGAAAGAGATTGACTGGAACACAGAGAGGGAGAGAGAGATTGACTGGAACACAGAGAGGGAGAGAGATTGACTAAAACAGGTTAGAGAGAGAGATTGACTGTAACATGGGGAGAGAGAGAGGAATTGACTGGAACACAGAGAAAGAGAGAAATTGACTGGAACACAGAGAGTGAGAGAGATTGACTGGAACACAGAGAAAGAGAGAGAGATTGATTGGAACACAGGGAGAGGGAGAGTTTGACTGGAACACAGGGAGAGAGATATTGACTGGAACACAGGGAGAGAGAAAGAGTGATTGACTGGAACACTGAGACAGAGCGGGACATTATCTGGAACACAGGGAGGGAGAGAGGGAGAGAGATTGACTGGAAAATAGGGAGAGGGAGAGGTCGATTGGAACACAGAGAGAGAGAGAGATTGACTGGAACACAGGGTGAGAGTGTTTGACTGGAACACAGTGAAAGAGAGAGACATTGACAAACACATGGAGAGAGATGGTGATTGACTGGAACACAGGGAGAGAGAGACATTGACTTGAATACAGAGATTGAAAGAGTTTGACTGGAACACAGGGAGAGAGTGTGTGATTGACTGGAACACTGAGAAACAGAGGGACATTATCTGGAACACAGGGAGGGAGAGAGGGAGAGTGATTGACTGGAACACAGGGTGAGAGAGTTTGACTGGAACACAGTGAAAGAGAGAGACATTGACGAACACATGGAGAGAGATGGAGATTGACTGGAACACAGAGATGGAGAGAGATTAACTGTAACACAGAGAGAGAGAGAGAGATTGACTGTAACACAGGGAGAGAGATAGAGATTGACTCGAACACAGAGAGGGAGAGAAATTGACTGTAACACTGGGAGAGATAGAGAGATAGATATTGACATCAGACAGGGAGAAGAGAGAGAGATTGACTGGAACACAGGGACAGAGAGATTGACTGGAACACAGGGAGAGAGAGTGTTTGACTGGAACACAGGGAGAGAGAGTGTGATTGACTGGAACACTGAGAAAGAGAGGGACATTATCTGGAACACAGGGAGGGAGAGAGGGAGAGTGATTGACTGGAAAACACGGAGAGAGATTTTGACTGGAACACAGTGAAAGAGACATTGACGAACACAGGGTGAGAGATAGAGATTGACTGGAACACAGAGAGAGAGAGTTTGACTGGAACACTGAGAGAGAGATTGACTGGAACACAGAGAGGGAGATAGACTGACTGTAACACAGGGAGAAAGAGAGAGATTGACTGTAACATGGGGAGAGAGAGAGAGATTGACTGGAACACAGAGAAAGAGAGAGAGATTGACTGGAACACAGAGAAAGAGAGAGCGATTGACTGGATCACAGAGAGAGAGCGATTGACTGGATCACAGAGAGAGAGAGAGATTGACTGGAACACAGAGAGAGTGGGAGAGATTGACTGGAACCCAGGGAGAGATAGCGAGAGAGAGCGAGAGATTGACTGGAACACAGAGAGAGAGAGAGATTGACTGGAACATTCAGAGAGAGAGTGACATTGACTGGAACATGGAGAGAGAGAGCGAGAGATAGACTGGAACACAGGAGATAGAGATATTGAATGGTTTACAGGGAGAGAGAGAGAGAGAGATAGACTGGAACACAGGAGATAGAGATATTGAATGGTTTCCAGGGAGAGAGAGAGAGAGGGGGGGGGGAGATAGATTGACTAGAATACAGGGGGTGACAGAAGGAGTGATTCACTGGAATACAGTGACCTAGAGAGGGAGAGATTGGAATTAAGAGAGAGATTTACTGGTTACAGGGAGAGAGAGTTTGACTAGATTACAGGGAGGGAGAGAGAGGGAGATTGACTGGAACACAGAGAGAGAAAGAGATTGACTGGAACACAGAGAGGGAGAGAGAGATTGACTGGAACACAGAGAGGGAGAGAGATTGACTAAAACAGGTTAGAGAGAGAGATTGACTGTAACATGGGGAGAGAGAGAGGAATTGACTGGAACACAGAGAAAGAGAGAAATTGACTGGAACACAGAGAGTGAGAGAGATTGACTGGAACACAGAGAAAGAGAGAGAGATTGATTGGAACACAGGGAGAGGGAGAGTTTGACTGGAACACAGGGAGAGAGATATTGACTGGAACACAGGGAGAGAGAAAGAGTGATTGACTGGAACACTGAGACAGAGCGGGACATTATCTGGAACACAGGGAGGGAGAGAGGGAGAGAGATTGACTGGAAAATAGGGAGAGGGAGAGGTCGATTGGAACACAGAGAGAGAGAGAGATTGACTGGAACACAGGGTGAGAGTGTTTGACTGGAACACAGTGAAAGAGAGAGACATTGACAAACACATGGAGAGAGATGGTGATTGACTGGAACACAGGGAGAGAGAGACATTGACTTGAATACAGAGATTGAAAGAGTTTGACTGGAACACAGGGAGAGAGTGTGTGATTGACTGGAACACTGAGAAACAGAGGGACATTATCTGGAACACAGGGAGGGAGAGAGGGAGAGTGATTGACTGGAACACAGGGTGAGAGAGTTTGACTGGAACACAGTGAAAGAGAGAGACATTGACGAACACATGGAGAGAGATGGAGATTGACTGGAACACAGAGATGGAGAGAGATTAACTGTAACACAGAGAGAGAGAGAGAGATTGACTGTAACACAGGGAGAGAGATAGAGATTGACTCGAACACAGAGAGGGAGAGAAATTGACTGTAACACTGGGAGAGATAGAGAGATAGATATTGACATCAGACAGGGAGAAGAGAGAGAGATTGACTGGAACACAGGGACAGAGAGATTGACTGGAACACAGGGAGAGAGAGTGTTTGACTGGAACACAGGGAGAGAGAGTGTGATTGACTGGAACACTGAGAAAGAGAGGGACATTATCTGGAACACAGGGAGGGAGAGAGGGAGAGTGATTGACTGGAAAACACGGAGAGAGATTTTGACTGGAACACAGTGAAAGAGACATTGACGAACACAGGGTGAGAGATAGAGATTGACTGGAACACAGAGAGAGAGAGTTTGACTGGAACACTGAGAGAGAGATTGACTGGAACACAGAGAGGGAGATAGACTGACTGTAACACAGGGAGAAAGAGAGAGATTGACTGTAACATGGGGAGAGAGAGAGAGATTGACTGGAACACAGAGAAAGAGAGAGAGATTGACTGGAACACAGAGAAAGAGAGAGCGATTGACTGGATCACAGAGAGAGAGCGATTGACTGGATCACAGAGAGAGAGAGAGATTGACTGGAACACAGAGAGAGTGGGAGAGATTGACTGGAACCCAGGGAGAGATAGCGAGAGAGAGCGAGAGATTGACTGGAACACAGAGAGAGAGAGAGAGAGAGAGATTGAACGCAGAGAGAGACAGAGAGATTGAATGGAACACAGTGAGAGAGAGAATGCTTGATTGGAACACAGGGAGAGAGAGATTGACTGGAATTCAGGGAGAGAGAGAGATTAACTTGAATACAGAGATTGAGAGAAATTGACTGGAACACAGGGAGAGAGAGAGAGTGATTGACTGGAACACTGAGACAGAAAGGGACATTATCTGGAACACAGGGAGGGAGAGAGGGAGAGAGATTGACTCCAAAACAGGGAGAGGTACAAGTCGATTGGAACACAGAGAGAGAGAGATTGACTGGAACACAGGGAGAGAGAGATTGACTGGAACACGGGGAGAGAGAGTTTGACTGGAACACAGTGAAAGAGAGAGAGATTGACGAACACAGGGAGAGAGATGCAGATTGACTGGAACACAGAGATGGAGAGAGATTGACTTTTACACAGAGAGAGAGAGAGAGATTGACTGGAACACAGAGAAAGAGAGAGAGATTGACTGGATCACAAAGAGAGAGAGAGAGATTGACTGTAACATGGGGAGAGAGAGATTGACTGGAACACAGAGAGTGAGGTAGAGATTGAGTGGAACACAGTGAGAGAGAGAGATTGATTGGAACACTGAGAGAGAGAGATTGAATGGAACTCAGGGAGAGAGAGCTTGACCGGAACCCAGGGAGAGAGAGCAAGCAAGGGAGAGAGAGAGATTGCCTGGAAAACAGAGAGAGAGAGATTGACTGGAACACACAGAGAGAGAGAGAGAGAGATTGAACGCAGAGAGAGAGAGAGATTGACTGGAACACAGGGAGAGAGAGAAAGCTTGACTGGAACACAGGGAGAGAGTGAGAGATTGACTGGAACACAGGGAGAGAGAGAGATTGACTTGAATACAGAGAGTGAGAGAGACTGACTGGAACACAGAGAGAGAGGGAGAGGGATTGACCGGAACACTGAGAGAGAGGGGGACATTTTCTGGAACACCGGGAGGGAGTGAGGGAGAGAGATTGACTGGAAAACAGGGAGAAGGAGAGGTCAACTGGAACACAGAGAGAGAGAGTTTGACTGTAACACAGGGAGAGAGAGAGAGACATTGAGGAACATAGGGAGAGTGATAGAGATTGTCTGGAACACAGAGATGGAGAGAGAGTGACTGTAACACAGGAGAGAGAGAGACTTTGACGAACACAGGGGAGAGATAGAGATTGACTGGAACACAGAGATGGCGAGCGATTGAATGTAACACAGGGAGAGTGAGAGAGAGATTGATTTTAACACGGGGGAGCGAGATTGACTGGAACATGAGAGAGAGAGAGATTGACTGGAACACAGGGAGAGAGAGAGAGAGAGAGAAATTGACTGGAAGACAGGGAGAGAGAGAGATAGAGATTGATTGAAACACAGAGAGGGAGACTGGGAGAGATTGACTGGAACACAAGGAGAGAGAGATTGAGTGGAACACAGAGAGAGAGAGATTGAATGGAACACAGTGAGAGAGAGATTGCCTGGAACACAGGGAAAGAGAGGGTTTGACTGGAACACAGGGAGAGAGTCAGAGATTGGAACACAGGGAGAGAGAGATTGACTTGAATGCAGAGAGTGAGAGAGATTGAATGGAACACAGAGAGAGAGGGATATTTTCTGGAACACAGGGAGGGAGAGAGAGAGAGAGAGATTGACTAGAAAACAGGGAGAGGGAGAGAGATTGACTGGAACACAGAGAGAGAGAGATTGACTGGAACACAGGGTGAGAGACAGAGATTGACTGGAACACTGGGAGAGAGAGTTTGACTGGAACACAGTGAAAGAGAGATTCATTGACGAATGCAGGGAGAGAGATAGAAATTGACTGGATCACAGAGATGGACAGAGAATGACTGTAACACAGGGAGAGAGAGAGAGAGAGATTGACTGTAACACAGGGAGAGAGAGAGAGATTGACTCGAACACAGAGAGGCAGAGAGATTGACTGTAACACAAAGAGAGATAGAGAGAGATATTGACATAACACAGGGAGAGAAAGAGAGATTGTCTGGAACACAGAGAGGGTGAGAGAGATTGACTGGAACACAGAGAGGGAGAGAGATTGACTGTAACACAGGGAGAGAGAGTGATTGACTGTGACACAGGGAGACAGAGTGATTGACTGTAACGTGGGGAGAGAGAGATAGATTGACTGGAATACAGGGAGAGAGAGAGAGAGTGATTGACTGGAACATAGGGAGAGCGAGAGATTGACTGGAGCACAGCGAGAGAGAGATTGACTGGAACACAGAGAGAGAGAGAGAGATTGACTGGAACACAGAGAGGGAGAGAGATTGACTGTAACACAGGGAGAGAGTGATTGTAACATGGGGAGAGAGAGAGAGATTGACTGGAACACAGGGAGAGAGAGAGAGAGAGAGTGATTGACTGGAACACAGCGAGAGAGAGATTGACTGGAACACAGCGAGAGAGAGATTGACTGGAACAGAGAGAGAGAGATTGAGATTGACTGGAACACAGGGAGAGAGAGAGAGTGATTGACTGGAACACTGAGAGAGACAGGGACATTATCTGGAACACAGGGAGAGAGCAAGTGAGACAGATTGACTGGAACCCAAGGAGACGGAGAGGTAGACTTGAATACAGAGAAAGAGAGATTGTCTCGAACACATGGAGAGAGAGAGAGATTCACTGGAACACAGAAAGAGAGAGTGATTGACTGGAACACAGAGAGAGAGAGTGACATTGACTGGAACACGGAGGGAGAGAGAGCTAGAGATTGACTGGAACACAGGAGATAGATATATTGACTGGAGTGCAGGGAGAGAGAGAGCGGGAGATAGAGTGACTGGAGTACAGGGGGTTACTGAAAGAGTGATTCACTGGAATACAGTGACAGAGAGAGTGAGAGATTGGAATGCAGAGAGAGATTAACTGGTTACAGGGAGAGAGAGTTTGACTAGATTACCCGGAGGGTGAGAGAGAGAGATTGACTGGAACACAGAGAAAGAGAGATTGACTGGTACACTGGGAGAGAGAGAGAGAGAGATTGAGTGGAACACAGTGAGAGAGAGATTGACTGGTACACTGGGAGAGAGAGAGAGAGAGATTGAATGGAACACAGTGAGAGAGAGAGATTAAAACAGTGACAGTACTCTCCTCTGGGGATCTTCCTCCCACAGCTTCCAACCTGATAGTCGCCCAACCTCGGATGGCCCGCTTCTACCTCCTACCCAAAATCCACAAACAGGACTGCCCTGGTAGACCGATCGTCTCAGCTTGCTCTTGCCCAACAGAACTCATTTCTCGTTATCTTGACTCCCTTCTCTCTCCCCTTGTTCAGTCCCTTCCCACCTACATCCATGATTCCTCTGACACCTTACGTCACATCAACAATTTCCAGTTCCCTGGCCCCAACCGCTTCCTCTTCACCATGGACGTCCAATCCCTCTACACCTCCATCCCCCACCAGGATGGTCTGAGGGCCCTTAGCTTCTTCCTCGAACAGAGGCCCGAACAATCCCCATCCACCACTACTCTCCTTCTTCTGGCTGAACTTGTTCTCACACTGAACAATTTCTCCTTCAACTCCTCTCACTTCCTCCAAATAAAAGGTGTGGCTATGGGTACCCGCATGGGCCCCAGCTATACCTGTCTCTTTATGGGGTATGTGGAACATTCCTTGTTCCAGTCCTACTCCGGCCCCCTTCCACAACTCTTTCTACGGTACATCGATGATTAATTCGGTGCTGCTTCGTGCTCTCGTCGAGACTTGGAAAAATTTATTAATTTTGCTTCCAATCTCCACCCCTCCATCATTTTCACATGGTCCATCTCTGACACTTCCCTTCCCTTCCTTGACCTCGCTGTCTCAATCTCTGGTGATAGACTGTCCACCAATATCCATTACAAGCCTACCGACTCCCACAGCTACCTTGACTACAGCTCCTCACACCCTGCTTCCTGTAAGGACTCCATCCCATTCTCTCAGTTCCTTCACCTCCGTCGCATCTGTTCCGATGATGCTACCTTCAAAAACAGTTCCTCTGACATGTCCTCCTTCTTCCTTAACCGAGGTTTTCCACCCACGGTCGTTGACAGGGCCCTCAACCGTGTCCGGCCCATCTCCTGCGCATCCGCCCTCATGCCTTCTCCTCCCTCCCAGAAACATGATAGGGTGCCCCTTGTCCTCACTTATCACCCCACCAGCCTCTGCATTCAAAGGATCATCCTCTGCCATTTCCGCCAACTCCAGCATGATGCCACTACCAAACACATCTTCCCTTCACCCCCACTGTCGGCATTCTGTAGGGATCGTTCCCTCCGGGACACCCTGGTCCACTCCTCCATCACCCCCTACTCCTCAGCCCCCTCCTATGGCACCACCCCATGCCCACGCAAAAGATGTAACACCTGCCCCTTCACTTCCTCTCTCCTCACCGTCCAAGGGCCCAAACACTCCTTTCAAGTGAAGCAACATTTCACTTGCACTTCCCTCAATTTACTCTACTGCATTCGTTGCTCCCAATGTGGTCTCCTCTACATTGGAGAGACCAAACGTAAACTAGGCGACCGCTTTGCAGAACACCTGCGGTCTGTCCGCAAGAATGGCCCAAACCTCCCTGTCGCTTGCCATTTTAACACTCCACCCTGCTCTCTTGCCCACATGTCTGTCCTTGGCTTGCTGCATTGTTCCAGTGAAGCCCAACGCAAACTGGAGGAACAACACCTCATCTTCCGACTAGGCACCTTACAGCACCTTACAGCCTTACGGACTGAATATTGAATTCAACAACTTTAGGTCTTGACCTCCCTCCTCCATCCCCACCCCCTTTCTGTTTCCCCCTTCCTTTTGTTTTTTCCAACAAATTATATAGATTTTTCTTTTTCCCTCCTATTTCCATTATTTTTAAATATTTTTAAATCTTTTATGCTCCCCCCAACCCCACTAGAGCTATACCTTGAGTGCCCTACCATCCATTCTTAATTAGCACATTCGTTTAGATAATATCACCAACTTGACACCTATGTGTTCTTTTGTTCTGCCGTCTGTGACATCTTTTGATGATCTGCTTCTTTCACTGCTTTTGCCTACAACCACACCACACCCCTCCACTTCTCCTCCCCCACCCAACAACCCCCCACCCCGCCCCCCTCACCCCCCCCCACCACCGCCCACCCCCCCCCCCCCCCCACCCCCCCCCCTCCAACCCCCCCACCACCACCTGAAACCAGCTTATATTTCAACCCTTCCTGGGATTCACCTAGTTCTGTCGAAGGGTCATGAGGACGTGAAATGTCAACTCTTTTCTTCTCCGCCGATGCTGCCAGACCTGCTGAGTTTTTCCAGGTAATTCTGTTTTTGTTTTGAGAGAGGGAGCGATTGTCTGGAACACTGAGAGAGAGAGAGATTGACTGGAACACAGAGAGAGAACAACATTGTCTGGAACACAGGGAGAGAGAGAGATTGACTGGAACAGAGAGAGAGAGAACAACATTGTCTGGAACACAGGGAGAGAGAGAGAGATTGACTGGAACACAAGGAGAGAGAGAGAGATTGACTGGAACACAGGGAGAGAGAGAGAGATTGACTGGAACACAGGGAGAGAGAGAGAGATTGACTGGAATACAGAGAGATAGAGATTGACTGGAACACAGGGAGAGAGAGAGAGATTGACTGGAATACAGAGAGAGAGAGATTGACTGGAACACGGAGAAAGAGAGAGAGATTGGAACACAGAGATAGAGAGAGAGATTGGAACACAGAGAGAGTGGGAGAGATTGACTGGAACACAGGAGATATTGATATTGACTGGAGTACAGGGAGAGAGAGAGAGGGGGAGATAGAGTGACTGGAAACAGGGGGTAACAGAAAGAGTGATTCACTGGAATACAGTGACAGAAAGAGAGGGAGAGATTGGAATGCAGAGCGAGATTTACTGGTTACAGGGAGAGGGAATTTGACTAGATTACAGGAAGAGAGAGAGATTGACTGGAACACAGAGAGAAAGAGAGATTGACTGGTACACAGAGAGAGAGAGAGAGAGATTGACTGGTACACCGGGAGAGAGAGAGAGTTTCAGTGTAATTTCGGTAGAGAGGAGATTCACTGGAGTATAGGGGGAAAGACAGATTCATTGGAATACAGTGAGATAGAAGTTCACTGGAATACAGTGAGTGAGGGAGATTCACTGGAAAATGGTGAGATGGAGAGAAAGAGATTCTGTGGTATATATGGAGATGAAGAGATTCATTGGAATATAGGTAGACAGATGTTCATTGGAATACAGTGGGAGCGAGATTCACTGGAATCCACGTGGGTGGGTGGAGGGTTATTAATTCCTTTATTCCAATGAAGCTGTCTGAATGTGTCTTTCTCTATCTCTTGCCCTGTATTCTGTGAATGTCTCTCACAGAATTTCACAGTGCTGAAGAGGCTCTTTGGCCCATCGAGTCTGCACTGACACCTGAGAAACACCTGACCTACCTACCTAATCCTATTTACCAGCACTTAGCCGATAGCCTTGAATGTTATGAAGTGCCAAGTGCTCATCCAGGTACCTTTTAAAGGATGTGAGGCAACCCGCCTCCACCACCCTCCCAGGCAGCGCATTCCAGACCCTCACCACCCTCTGAGTAAAAAGGTTTTTCCTCACATTCCCCCTAAACCTCCTGCCCCTCACCTTGAACTTATGTCCCCTCGTGACTGACCTTTCAACTAAGGGGAACAGCTGCTCCCTATCCACCCTGTCCATGCCCCTCATAATCTTGTACACCTCGATCAGGTCGCCCCTCAGTCTTCTCTGCTCCAACGAAAACAATCCAAGTCTATCCAAATATAAAAGCAAAATACTGCGGATGCTGAAAATCTAGAACAAAAACAAAAATACCTGGAAAAACTCAGCAGGTTTGACAGCATCTGCGGAGAGGGATACAGTTGATGTTTTGAGTTTGTATGACCATAGGGGTCATTGAAACGTCAACTGTATCCCTCTCTGCAGATGCTGTCAGACCTGCTGTGTTTTTCCAGGTATTTTTGTTTTTGTCCAAGTCTATCCAACCTCTCTTCATAACTTAAATATTTCATTCCAGGCAACATCCTGGTGAATCTCCTCTGCACCCCCTCCAGTGTAATCACATCCTTCCTATAATGTGGCAACCAGAACTGCACACACTACTCCACCTGTGGCCTCACCAAGGTTCAATACAACTCCAACATGACCTCCCTACTTTTGTAATCTATGCCTCGATTGATAAAGGCAAGTGTCCCATATGTCTTTTTCACCACCCCACTAACATGCCCCTCCGCCTTCAGAGATCTATGGACACACATGCCAAGGTCCCTTTGTTCCTCAGAACTTCCTAGTGTCATGCCATTCATTGAATATTTCCTTGTCAAATTACTCCTTCCAAAGTGTATCACCTCACACTTTTCAGGGTTAAATTCCATCCGCCACTTATCTGCCCATTTGACCATCCTGTGTATATCTTCCTGTAGCCCAAGACACTCAACCTCACTGTTAGCCACCCGGCCAATCTTTGTGTCATCCACAAACTTATTAATCCTACCCCCCCAACATAGTCATCTGTGTTGTTTATATAAATGATGAATAATAGGGGACCCAGCACAGATCCCTGTGGTACGCCACTGGACACTGGTTTCCAGTCACTAAAGCATCCTTCTGCCTCCTACAAATAAGCCAATTTTGATTCCACATTATCAAATTCCCCTGTATCCCATGAGTGTTTGCCACGTGCTAGTGAGGCTAGAAATAGAAGCTAAATACGTGGCTAAGGAGATGGTGCAGGAGGGAGGGCTTCATGTTTCTTGACAATTGGGCTCTGTTCAAGGGAAGGTGGGACCTGTTCCAACGGGACGGTTTGCACCTGAACTGGAGGGGGACTAACATCCTTGCGGGTAGGTTTGCTAGTGCTGCTCTGGGGGATTTAAACTAGATTTGCAGGGGGAGGGGAACCTGAGTGTTAGAGCAGATAGTGAGGTGGAGGAGGATAAAGATCAAGCGAGGAATGCATGTATAGTCAGAAATCAAGGGTCCGTACGTGATAGAAATGTTCTCAGGTGCATCTATCTCAATGCAAGGAGTATTGTCGGAAAGGCAGATGAGCTTAGGGCGTGGATTAACACATGGGATTGCGACATTATTGCTATTAGTGAGACTTGGTTGCAGGTGGGGCAGGACTGGCAGCTCAATGTTCCAGGGTTCCATTGTTTCAGACGTGATAGAGGGGGAGGGATGAAAGTGGGAGGAGTGACATTACTAGTCAGGGAAAATATCACAGCTGTGCGTAAGCAGGACAGCCAGGAGGGCTCGTCTACAGAGGCCATATGGGTGGAGCTGAGGGATGGAAAAGGTGTGACCACATTAATAGGGTTGTATTATAGACCGCCCAATAGTCAGAGAGAATTGGAGGAGCAAATCTGTAGAGAGATAGCAGACCGATGTAAGAAACAGAAAGTTGTGATAGTAGGAGATTTTAACTTTCCACATATTGACTGGGATTCCCATACTGTAAAAGGGCTGGATGGCTTGGAGTTAGTCAAATGTGTTCAGGAAAGTTATATAGAGATACCAACGAGAGAGGATGTAATACTTGATCTCCTATTAGGGAATCAGACAGCTCAGGTGACAGAAGTATGTGTAGGCGAACATTTTGGGTCCAGTGACCACAATGTCATTAGTTTTAAGCTAGTTATGGATAAGGATGGGTCTGGTCCTCGAATTGAGATTCTAAAATGGAGAAAGGCCAATTTTGTGGAAATGAGAAAGGATCTAGGAAGAGTGGATTGGCATAAGTTATTTTCTGGCAAGGATGTGTTCAGTAAGTGGAAGGCATTCAAAGGCAAAATTTTGAGAGTGCAGAGTTTCCATGTTCCTGTCAGGATTAAAGGCAAAGTTAACAGGCATAGGGAACCTTGGTTTTCAAGGGATATTGGCGATCTGGTTAAGAAGAAGAGAGAGGGGTATAGCAGGTATAGGCAACAAGGAGCAAATGAGGTACTTGTAGAGTATAGAAAATGTAAGAAAATACTAAAGAAGGAAATCAGGAAGGCAAAAAGAAGACATGAGGTTGCTTTGGCAGATAATGTGAAGGTAAACCCAAAGGGTTTCTACAACTATATTAAGAGTAAAAGGATAGTAAGGGACACAATTGGTCCTCTTGAAGATCAGAGTGGTTGTCTATGTATGGAGCCTCACGAGATGGGGGAGATCTTAAACAGTTTTTTTGCATCAGTATTTACTCAGGAAACTGGCATAGTGTATAAGGAAGGAAGGGAAACAAGCAGTAGTTTCATGGAACATATAGAGATTAAAGAGGAGGAGGTGCTTGCTGCCTTACAGCGAATAAAGGTAGATAAATCCCCCGGGCCTGACATGATATTCCCTCGGACCTTGAGGGAGACTAGTGTAGAAATTGCAGGGGCCCTGGCAGAAATATTTAAAATGTCCTTAGCCACAGGTGAGGTGCCGGAGGATTGGAGGGTAACTCATGTTGTTCCATTGTTTAAAAAAGGCTCCAAAAGTAAACCAGGTAATTACAGGCCAGTGAGCCTGACGTCAGTAGTAGGTAAGTTATTGGAAGGTGTTCTGAGAGATCGGATATACAATTATTTGGACAGCCAAGGGCTGATTAAGGATAGTCAGCATGGCTTTGTGCATGGTAGGTCATGCTTAACGAACCTTGTAGAGTTTTTCAAGGAAGTTACCAAGAAAGTAGATGAAGGAAAGGCTGTGGATGTTGTCTACATGGACTTTAGTAAGGCCTTTGACAAGGTTCCACAAGGGAGGTTAGTTCAGAAGGTTCAGACACTTGGTATCCATGGAGAAGTCATAAACTGGATTCGAAAGTGGCTGTGTGGGAGAAGACAGAGAGTGGTAGTGGATGATTGCTTCTCAGACTGGAGGTCTGTGACTAGTGGTGTGCCTCAAGGATCTGTGCTGGGACCATTGTTGTTTGTTGTCTATATCAATGATTTGGATGATAATGTGGTAAATTGGATCAGCGAGTTTGCTGATGACACTAAGCTTGGAGGCGTTGTGGACAGTGAGGAAGGCTTTCAAAGCTTGCAGAGAGATCTGGACCAACTGGAAAAATGGGCCAGAAAATGGCAGATGGAATTTAATGCGGAAAAGTGTGAGGTGTTACATTTTGGAAGGACAAACCAAGGTAGGACATACACAGTAAATGGTAGGGCACTGAGGAGTGTGGAGGAACAAAGGGATCTGGGAGTTCAGATACAGAATTCCCTGAAAGTGGCGTCACAGGTGGACAAGATTGTAAAGAAAGCTTTTGGCATACTGGCCTTCATAAATCAAAGTATTGAGTATATGAGTTGGGATGTTATGGTGAAGTTGTATAAGACATTGTTTAGGCCAACTTTGGAGTATTGTGTGCAGTTCTGGTCGCCTAACTACAGGAAGGATATCAGTAAGATTGAGAGAGTGCAGAGAAGATTTACTAGGATGTTGCCGGGTCTTAAGGAGTTGAGTTACAGGGAAAGATTAAACAGGTTAGGACTTTATTCCTTGAAGCGTCGAAGAATGAGGGGAGATATGATAGAAGTTTACAAAATTGAGGGGTATAGACAGAGTAAATGCGAGTAGGCTCTTTTCACTTAGATTAGGAGAGATAAACACGAGAGGACATGGCTTTAGGGTGAAAGGGGAAAGGTTTAGGGGGAACATTAAGGGGAACTTTTTCACTCAGAGACTGGTGAGAGTGTGGAACGAGCTACCATCTGACGTGGTAAATGCGGGCTCACTCTTAAGTTTTAAGAATAAATTGGATAGATACATGGATGGGAGAGGTCTGGAGGGTTATGGACTGGGTGCAGGTCAATGGGACTAGCAGGATAATATTTCAGCACAGACTAGAAGGGCCTGTTTTCTGTTCTGTAGTGTTCTATGGTTCTATGGTTTATAAGTATCCCATGTGTGACGTTGTCAAAGGCTTTGCTGAAATCCATATAAACTACATCAGCAGAACTACCCTCAGCTACACACCTGCTCACCTCCTCAAAAAATTCAATCAAAATTGTTAGGCATGAGCTCCCTCTGACAAAGCCATGCTGACTATCCGTGTTCAAACCTTGCCTCTCCAAGTGGAGATAGATTCCCTCCTTCAGAATTTTCTCCAATAGTTTCCCTACCACTGACATGAGACTCACTGGTCTGTAGTTCCCTGGCTTATCTCTACAACCCTTCTCAAATAGCAGAACCACAGTAGCTGTTCTCCAGTCCTCTGGCACCTCCCCCATGGCCAGAGAGGAATTAAAGATTTGGGTCAGAGCCCCTGCGATCTCCTCCCTTGCCTCCCTCAGCAGCCTGGGACACAAATCATCCAGACCTGGAGATTTGTCCACTTTTAAGTCTGCCAACACCTTGTCACTCCCTATATCAATTTGCTTAAGAACTTCGCAGTCTCTCTCCCTGAGTTCCATACCTTCATCCTCATTCTCTTGGGTGAAGACGGACATGAAGGATTCATTCAACGCTCTAGCAATGTCCTCTGGCTCCATCCATAGTTTGCCCCCTTGGTCCCTAATGGGCCCTACTCTTTCCCTGCTTATCCTCTTCCCATTGACATACTTATAGAATATCTTGGGATTTTCCCTACTTTTACCAGCCAGAGCGTTCTCATATCCCCTCTTTGCTCTCCTAATTGTTTTCTTAAGCTCCACCTTGCACTGTCTGTACTCCACTAATGCCTCTGCTGATTTGCTTCCCTTGTACCTGCTAAAAGCCTCTCTTTTCCTTCTCATCGTAACCTGAATATCTCTGGTCATCCATGGTTCTCCGGGCTTGTTACTCCTTCCTATCACCCTAGAGGGAACATGTTGAGCCTGTACCTTCCCCATTTCCTTTTTGAACAGCCCCCACTGCTCCTCTGTAGATTTCTCCACAAGTAGCTGTTCCCAGTCTACCTTGGCCAGATCCTGCCTTATTTTACTAAAATCCACTCACCCCCAATCCAAAACGTTCTTTTACAACTTTTCTATTTCTTTGGTTCTGTCTTCACAAAGGAGGACACAAATAACATACCAGAAATGTTGGGGAACACAGAGTTTAGTGAGAGGGAGGAACTGAAAGTAATCAGTATTAGTAGGGAAATGGTGCTGGGGAAATTGATGGGATTGAAGGCCGATAAATCCCCAGGGCCTGATAATCTACATCCCAGAGTGCTTAAGGAAGTGGCCCTAGAAATAGTGGATGCATAGGTGGTCATCTTCCGTGATTCTATAGACTTTGGAACAGTTGCAACAGATTGGAGGGTAGCTAATGTAACCCCGCTATTTAAAAAAGGTAGATAGAGAGAAAACAGGGAATTATAGACCAGTCAAAAGATTTAATACCTGAGCACTTGGAAAACAGTGGCAGAATCAGACAGAGTCAGCATTTTTTTTGCGAAAGGGAAATCATGCTTGACAAATCTACTGGAATTTTTCGAGAATGTAACTAGTGGATATGGTTTATTTGGATTTTCAGAAGGCTTTTGACAAAGTCCTGCATAAGAGATTAGCGTGTAAAATTAAAGCACATGGGATTGGGGGTAATGTATTGAGATGGATAGAAAACTGGTTGGCAGACAGGAAAGAAAGAGATCCTCGGGCTGGCATGGACAAGATGGGCCCAGTGGCCTCCTTCTGTGCTGTAACTTTTTGATGGTTATATGGTTCTAATAAACAGGTCTTTTTCCGAATGGCATGCTGTGACGAGTCGGGTACCACAGGGATCGGTGCTGGGACCCCAACTATTCACAATATATATTAATAATTTAGATGAGGGAATTAAATGTAATATCTCCAAATTTGCAGATGTCACAAAGCTGGGTGGGACGGTGAGCTGTGAGGAGGATACAGGATGCTTCAGTGTGATTTGGACAAGCTGAGTGAGTGGGCAAATGCATGGCAGATGCAGTATAATGTGGATAAATATTACGTTATCCACTTTGGTAGCAAAAACAGGAAAGTAGTTTATTATCTGAATGGCTATAAATTGAGAGAGGGGAATGTGCAACGAGACCTGGGTGTCCTTGTACACCAGTCGCTGAAGGTAAGCATGCAGGTGCAGCAGGCGGTAAAGAAAGCAAATGGTATGTTGGCCTTCATAGCATGAGGATTCGAGTACAGGAACAGGGATGTCTTGCTGCAATTGTACAGGGCCTTGGTGTGACCACACCTGGAATATTGTGTGCAGTTTTGGTCTCCTTATCTGAGGAAGGATGTTCTTGCTATAGAGGGAGTGCAGCGAAGGTTTACCAGACTGATTCCTGGGATGGCGGGACTGACATATGAGGAGTAATTGAGTCGGTTGGGATTATAAAACAAAAACAGAATTACCTGGAAAAACTCAGCAGGTCTGGCAGCATCGGTGGAGAAGAAAAGAGTTGACGTTTCGAGTCCTCATGACCCTTCGACAGAACTTGATTTCGAGTCCAAGAAAGAGTTGAAATATAAGCTGGTTTAAGGTGTGTGTGTGGGGGGGCGGAGAGATAGAGAGAGAGAGAGGTGCTTGTGTAGACAAACAAGCAGTGATAGAAGCAGATCATCAAAAGATGTCAGTGACAATGGTACAAAAGAACACATAGGTGTTAAAGTTAAAGTTGGTGATATTATCTAAACGAATGTGCTAATTAAGAATGGATGGTAGGGCACTCAAGGTACAGCTCTAGTGGGGGTGGGGGGAGCATAAAAGATTTTAAAATATTTAAAAATAATGGAAATAGGTGGGAAAAGAAAAATCTATAAAATTTATAGGGAAAAAAAAAGGAAAAAGGGGGAAACAGAAAGGGGGTGGGGATGGGGGAGGGAGGTCAAGACCTAAAGTTGTTGAATTCAATATTCAGACCGGAAGGCTGTAAGGTGCCTAGTCGGAAGATGAGGTGTTGTTCCTCCAGTTTGCATTGGGCTTCACTGGAACAATGCAGTAAGCCAAGGACAGACATGTGGGCAAGAGAGCAGGGTGGAGTGTTAAAATGGCAAGCGACAGGGAGGTTTGGGTCATTCTTGCGAACAGACCGCAGGTGTTCTGCAAAGCGGTCGCCCAGTTTACGTTTGGTCTCTCCAATGTAGAGGAGACCACATTGGGAGCAACGAATGCAGTAGACTAAGTTGGGGGAAATGCAAGTGAAATGCTGCTTCACTTGAAAGGAGTGTTTGGGCCCTTGGACAGTGAGGAGAGAGGAAGTGAAGGGGCAGGTGTTACATCTTTTGCGTGGGCATGGGGTGGTGCCATAGGAGGGGGTTGAGGAGTAGGGGGTGATGGAGGAGTGGACCAGGGTGTCCCGGAGGGAGCGATCCCTACGGAATGCTGATAAGGGGGGTGAAGGGAAGATGTGTTTGGTGGTGGCATCATGCTGGAGTTGGCGGAAATGGCGGAGGATGATCCTTTGAATGCGGAGGCTGGTGGGGTGATAAGTGAGGACAAGGGGGACCCTATCATGTTTCTGGGAGGGAGGAGAAGGCGTGAGGGCGGATGCGCGGGAGATGGGCCGGACATGGTTGAGGGCCCTGTCAACGACCGTCGGTGGAAAACCTCGGTTAAGGAAGAAGGAGGACATGTCAGAGGAACCGTTTTTGAAGGTAGCATCATCGGAACAGATGTGACGAAGGCGAAGGAACTGGGAGAATGGGATGGAGTCCTTACAGGAAGCGGGGTGTGAGGAGCTGTAGTCGAGGTAGCTGTGGGAGTCGGTGGGTTTGTAATGGATATTGGTGGACAGTCTATCACCAGAGATTGAGACAGAGAGGTCAAGGAAGGGAAGGGAAGTGTCAGAGATGGACCATGTGAAAATGATGGAGGGGTGGAGATTGGAAGCAAAATTAATAAATTTTTCCAAGTCCCGACGAGAGCATGAAGCGGCACCGAAGTAATCATCGATGTACCGGAGAAAAAGTTGTGGAAGGGGGCTGGAGTAGGACTGCAACAAGGAATGTTCCACATACCCCATAAAGAGACAGGCATAGCTGGGGCCCATGCGGGTACCCATAGCCACACCTTTTATTTGGAGAAAGTGAGAGGAGTTGAAGGAGAAATTGTTCAACGTGAGAACAAGTTCAGCCAGACGGAGGAGAGTAGTGGTGGACGGGGATTGTTCGGGCCTCTGTTCGAGGAAGAAGCTAAGGGCCCTCAGACCATCCTGGTGGGGGATGGAGGTGTAGAGGGATTGGACGTCCATGGTGAAGAGGAAGTGGTTGGAGCCAGGGAACTGGAAATTGTTGATGTGACGTAAGGTGTCAGAGGAATCACGGATGTAGGTGGGAAGGGACTGGACAAGGGGAGAGAGAAGGGAGTCAAGATAATGAGAAATGAGTTCTGTGGGGCAGGAGCAGGCTGAGACGATCGGTCTACCGGGGCAGTTCTGTTTGTGGATTTTGGGTAGGAGATAGAAGCGGGCCGTCCGAGGTTGGGCGACTATCAGGTTGGAAGCTGTGGGAGGGAGATCCCCAGAGGAGATGAGGTCAGTGACAGTCCTGGAAACAATGGCTTGATGTTCAGTGGTGGGGTCATGGTCCAGGGAGAGGTAGGAGGAAGTGTCTGCGAGTTGACGCTCAGCCTCCGCGAGGTAGAGGTCAGTGCGCCAGACAACAACAGCACCACCCTTGTCAGCGGGTTTGATGACAATGTCAATGTCCTCCTTCTTCCTTAACCGAGGTTTTCCACCGACGGTCGTTGACAGGACCCTCAACCGTGTCCGGCCCATCTCCCGCGCATCCGCCCTCACGCCTTCTCCTCCCTCCCAGAAACATGATAGGGTCCCCCTTGTCCTCACTTATCACCCCACCAGCCTCCGCATTCAAAGGATCATCCTCCGCCATTTCCGCCAACTCCAGCATGATGCCACCACCAAACACATCTTCCCTTCACCCCCCCTTATCGGCATTCCGTAGGGATCGCTCCCTCCGGGACACCCTGGTCCACTCCTCCATCACCCCCTACTCCTCAACCCCCTCCTATGGCACCACCCCATGCCCACGCAAAAGATGTAACACCTGCCCCTTCACTTCCTCTCTCCTCACCGTCCAAGGGCCCAAACACTCCTTTCAAGTGAAGCAGCATTTCACTTGCATTTCCCCCAACTTAGTCTACTGCATTCGTTGCTCCCAATGTGGTCTCCTCTACATTGGAGAGACCAAATGTAAACTGGGCGACCGCTTTGCAGAACACCTGCGGTCTGTCCGCAAGAATGACCCAAACCTCCCTGTCGCTTGCCATTTTAACACTCCACCCTGCTCTCTTGCCCACATGTCTGTCCTTGGCTTACTGCATTGTTCCAGTGAAGCCCAACGCAAACTGGAGGAACAACACCTCATCTTCCGACTAGGCACCTTACAGCCTTCCGGTCTGAATATTGAATTCAACAACTTTACGTCGTGAACTCCCTCCCCCATCCCCACCCCCTTTCAGTTTCCCCCTTTTTCCTTTTTTTTTCCCTATAAATTTTATAGATTTTTCTTTTCCCACCTATTTCCATTATTTTTAAATATTTTAAAATCTTTTATGCTCCCCCCACCCCCACTAGAGCTGTACCTTGAGTGCCCTACCATCCATTCTTAATTAGCACATTCGTTTAGATAATATCACCAACTTTAACTTTAACACCTATGTGTTCTTTTGTACCATTGTCACTGACATCTTTTGATGATCTGCTTCTATCACTGCTTGTTTGTCTACACAACCACCTCTCTCTCTCTCTATCTCTCCGCCCCCCCACACACACACCTTAAACCAGTTTATATTTCAACTCTTTCTTGGACTCGAAATCAAGTTCTGTCGAAGGGTCATGAGGACTCGAAACGTCAACTCTTTTCTTCTCCGCCGATGCTGCCAGACCTGCTGAGTTTTTCCAGGTAATTCTGTTTTTGTTTTGGATTTCCAGCATCCGCAGTTTTCTTTGTTTTTATCTCGGTTAGGATTATATTCGCTGGAGTTCAGAAGAATGAGGGGGGATCTCATTGAAACTTATAAAATTCTAACAGGACTAGACAGGGTAGATGCAGGAAGGATGTTCCCGATGGGGGGAGAGTCCAGAACCAGGGGTCACAGTCTGAGGATATGGGGTAGACCACTTAGGACTGAGATGAGGAGAAATTTCTTCACCCAGAGAGTGGTGAGCTTGTGGAATTTGCTACCACAGGAAGTAGTTGAGCCCAAAACATTGTATGTCTTCAAGAAGGAGTTAGATATAGCTCTTGGGACGAAAGGGATCAAAGGATATGGGGAGAAAGCAGGAGCAGGCTATTGAGTTGGATGATCAGCCATGATCATAATGAATGGAGGAGAAGGCTTGAAGGACCGAATGGCCTCCTGCTGCTCCTAGTTTCTTTGTTTCTATTGTATTTTCTTGCTCTTTGTTTCTCATCTTCTCTTAGATTTTGTGATCCCTCATTTTGTTCTTCCTTTTGCGTCGTACAGTGGATTTTGTTTTAGGCAGGGGGAGTGATACCAAAGGAGAGTGGGGTGGGTAAAGAAAGGGGGTGTGATTGAGGGGCTCACTGGGGTAATGTATTTTGTGTAGACATGTTTAGAAGGTGGGTGGAGGTTGGCGTTCTGTGTCCTTGGCTGTGCCCCGTTTGTTAGGGTTCGGACTCTGGGTCGGAGGTGTGGTTAGGGTTTTGAGTCGTGTTTTGGATTCTTTGCTGGAATCTTTGCCTCTGTTTTGGAAGTTGTATTTGATGATTCAATTGAGTTGGTGTTAGGGTTTCAATTCAAGTTTTGGTTTGGGTATGTCTGTGGTGGTCTCTACCCCAGTGGTGGGTCTGGGTTAGATTTAGTGCTGTTTTTTTTGTTTTTTGTCTCTGTGGCATTTTCAGGGGATGGTGGTGCATTTTGGATTTCTGTTCTAGCGGTGGGTTTTTAGGCTTTGGGTCAGGTTGTGGGTAAGGTTGGAGGCCCGTTAGCATCCCTGTTCATGCCGTGGGTCTTAGCATCTGGGGTACAGATCCCAAGTATGTTGTAGGGCACAACCATATGTTTTGGTGTCCGTGATAGAGACAGGGGTCCTTACTGGTGTTCCTTATTGGTGTTGGGGATGATCATTGGGCAGCTGGTGGGGGAGGGGGGGTGGATGGGTACAGGGGGGTGGTATGTGGAAATGTTTGGGTCCCAGCCCTGGTCCAGTTTGGTGTCCCTGGTTGTTGTTTTTATTGGGTGTGTGTTACCATCCAGTTTCCGGTCTGGTGGGAAATGGCTGGCATGTGTCTAAGCAGTGGGAGGAAATACCCAGAGGGAAAATGGAGAGGGTGGGTTATGTATGGGAAGGGGAGTTGGGGGGAAAGAAGGGTATCAGGGGCCAAAGATGAAGATCTATGGAGGGAAGGAAAATAGGGAAAGGGAGAATGAAAGGGGAAGCCTCCGTTGTCCCCAGTGTTTTATGTGGTTTCTGTGGGTGTCCATCGATGGTGTCCGCAGGGCCAGAGTTTGTATTTCTGTGGATTGGGAATGATTCCCTGGCTGCTGTAGATTGAACTTTATTCTTGAGGGTTGTTGGGGGTCTGTTTGTAACTCTTTCGAGTACAAACCCATTTCCATCTGTTTCAGATGAAGTTACATTGTTTTATAGTTTACCAGTGTGAGATTTGAACTCTTGATCTTTGGGTTACAAACCCAGTACCATAACCACTTGGCTATTTAGGCCAAGCCGGGGGGGGGGGGGGGGGGGGGGGGTCTGTTTGTAGCTGAAGTTTCCTGTTGCTTTCTCGGCTTTATTTTCCTGACATCAATCTGGGTCACTGGCCTCCTCCGTCCCCGACCGACCGGTTTCGGTGAATTCCAGCGCTTTGTCAAAGGAAGACGAGGTTTTTCCAACATTTATTGATGTTATTTTTCCATTTCTCTTCCCCTTGGACAGCTTTTTCAGTCAGGCGTGTGGCTGTGTGCTGCATTCCCGGGGCGGTGCATCAGCTCCGCCGGCGGTGCCGCTCTTCCTGCGGGTGCCGCTCTGCCGGTGGTGCCGCCCTGCCGCTCATACTGCGGGTGCCGCTCTGCCGGTGGTGCCGCTCTTCCTGCGGGTGCCGCTCATACTGCGGGTGCCGCTCTGCCGGTGGTGCCGCTCATACTGCGGGTGCCGCTCTTCCTGCGGGTGCCGCCCTGCCGGCGGTGCCGCTCTTCCTGCAGGTGCAGCCCTGCCGGGGGTGCCGCCCTGCCGCTTATACTGCGGGTGCCGCTCTTCCTGCGGGTGCCGCTCATACTGCGGGTGCCGCCCTGCCGGCGGTGCCGCTCTTCCTGCGGGTGCAGCCCTGCCGGGGGTGCCGCCCTGCCGCTCATACTGCGGGTGCCGCTCTGCCGGTGGTGCCGCTCATACTGCGGGTGCCGCCCTGCCGGCGGTGCCGCTCTTCCTGCGGGTGCAGCCCTGCCGGGGGTGCCGCCCTGCCGCTCATACTGCGGGTGCCGCTCTGCCGGTGGTGCCGCTCAAACTGCAGGTGCAGCCCTGCCGGTGGTGCTGCTCTGCCTGCAGCGACCCCTCCTGTCTTAGCGGCAGGAAGGCGCGCTTCCGTCATCTCCGGTTCGGTGTGCAGCTGGTTTAAAGGTTCTGACGCTAATCGACGGTTTTATTAAAATTGATTTCATTTAGTTTTTTTAGATTTTTCTTGGCTGTGGGGCCGGGGGAGGGGGGCTGGGGACAGGAGGGTTGGGCAATAAAACCAGAGCATTAGGAGGAGGGTGAGGGTTAGGGGATAGGTTTAGGGTTTAGGGTTAGAGTAAGATTAGGGTTAGGGTTAAGGGTTAAGGTAAGGTTAGGGTTAAGGGTTAGTGTTAGTGTTTGTTTAGAGTTAGGGTTGAGTTAGGGTTAGTGTTTAGTTGGGGTTGGAGTTAGGATCAGGGTTAGGGATTATGGTTAGGTTTAGGGTAAGGTTAGGGTATGGGTTAGGGTTGGAGTTAGGTTCGGGTTAGGGTAGGATTAGGGCTGGATTTAGGATTGGGGTTAGGGTTAGGGTTAGAGTTAGGGTTTAGGGTTAGGTTTAGGGTTGGGGTTGGGGTTGGGGTTAGGGTTGGGGTTAGGGTTTGTGTTAGGGCTAGGGCTAGAGTTAGGGGTGAGGGTTAGGGGTTAGGATTAGGCTTTAGGGTTATGGTTTAGGTTTAGTGTTAGGTTTTGGGTTAGGGTTGGGCTAGGTTTAAGGGTTAGCATTAAGGGTTAGGGGTTGGGTGTTAGGTTTAGGTTTGGATTTAGGGTTAGGGTCAGGAGTCATGGTCAAGGGTCTGTGTCAGCGCTAGGGTTAGCGTTAGGGTTAGCGTTAGGACTACTGTTAGGGTTAGGGCTAGTGTTAGGGTTAGGGCTAGAGTTAGGGTTAAGTCTAGGGCTAAGGCTGGTGCTAGGGCTAGGGTTTGGATTAGGGCTAAGGCTGGTGTTAGGGCTAGGGTTTGGATTAGGGCTAGGGGTAGGCTTAGGGCTAGGGTTCAGGTTAGGGCTAATTTTAGGGCCATGGTTAGGGCTATGCTTAGGGCTAAGGTTAGGGTTCGGGCTGGGGTTAGGGCTAGGGTTAGTGTCATGTCTAGGGTTAGAGTTGTGGTTAGGGCTAGGGCTGGGACTAGGGTTAGGGCTATGGTTAAGGTAAGGGCTAGGGCTTGTGTTAGGGCTAGTGTTATGGCAAGGGTTCGGGCTAGTGTTAGGGTTAGGGCTAGGGTTAGCTTTAGGGTATTAGGGTTAGGGTATTAGGGTTAGTGTTAGGGTTAGGGAGCGTTACACCGCATTAGAGTTAGGGTTTGGGTTAGGGTTTAGGGTAAGGGTTAGTCTTAGGGTTTGGGGTTAGCTTTACGTTTAGGGTCATGGTTAGTGTCAGGATCAGGGCTTAGGTTAGGATTAGGGCTAGGGTTAGGGTTAGGACTAGGGTTAGGGTTAGTGTTAAGGTTTAGTTTTTAGGGTTAGGGTTAAGGTTTAGGTTCGGGGTTGGGGTTAGTGTGTTAGGGATAGGGGGTTATAGTTTTGGGGGTTAGGGTTAGGGTAAGGGATAGGGGTTAGGGCTTTAGGGTTAGGGTTGGAGCATTAGGGTTAGGGTAAGGGTTAGGGGTTAGGGTTAGGGGTTGAGGCATTAGAGATAGTGTTAGGGCATTAGGGTTAGGTTGGGGTTAGGTTTACGTGTAGATTTAGGGATTAGGGTTAGGCTTTAGGGGTTAGGATTCAGGGTTAGGGTAAGGGCTAGGGGATAGGTTTAGGGGTTAGGCTTAAGGGTAAGGGTTCTGGTTAGGGTCAGCGCATTAGGGTTAGGCTTAGGTTTAGGGGTTAGGGTTAGGTCTAGGGTTAGGGTTATGGTTTAGGTTTAGTGTTACGGTTAGGGTTAGGGTTAGGGTTGGGTTTAGGATTGGGTTTAGGGTTTGTGTTAGGTTTAGGGCTAGGGTTAGGGTTAGAGTAAGGGTTATGGTTAGGATTTAGGGTTAAGTTTAGTGTTGGTGTTGGGGTTAGGGTTAGGGTTAGAGCAAGGGTTATGGTTAGAATTTAGGGTTAGGTTTAGTGTTGGGGTTAGGATTTGGGTTAGGGCTAGGGCTAGGTTTAAGGTTTGGCATTAGGGGTTAGGATTATGGTTAGGGTCAGGGGTTAGGGTTAGGCTTAGAGTAAGAGTTACAGTTAGTGTTAGGGCTAGGGCGGGACAAGGTTTAGCGTAATGGTTAAGGTAAGGGCTAGGGCTTGTGTTAGGGCTTGGGTTATGGCAAGTGTGCGGGCTAGTGTTAGGTTTCGGGCTAGTGTTAACGTTAGGGCTAGGGTTAGGTTTAGGGTGTTAGGGTTAGGGTATACGGGTTAGGGTTAGGGTTAGGGAGCGTGACACCGCATTAGAGTTAGGGTTAGGGTTTGGGGTCAGCTTTAGGCTTAGGGTCAGGGTTAGTGTCAAGGTCTGAGGTTGGGCTAGGGTTAGGGGTTAGGGTTTACTTTTTAAGGTCAGGGATAAGGTTTAGGCCAAGTGTTGGGATTAGGGTTAGTGGGTTAGGATTAGGGTTTTGGGGATTAGGGTTAGAGTAAGGGTTGGGGTTAGGGCATTAGGGTTAGGGGTTAGTGCATTAGGGTTAGGGGTTAGGTTTAGGGTTAGGGGTTAGGATTAGGGTTAGGGTGCGCTTTAGGGTTTGGGTTTAGGGATTAGGGTTAGTGTTTGTTTAGGGTTAGGGTTGAGTTAGTGCTGAGTTAGGGTTAGTGTTTGGTTAGGGTTGGAGTTAGGATCAGGGTTAGGGATTATGGTTAGGGTAGGGTTAGGGTTAGGTGTTAGGGTTAAGGTTGGGTTTTGGATTGGGCTTAGGGTTTGGGTTAGGCTTAGGGCTAAGGTTAGAGGTTAGGGTTAGAGTAAGGGTTAGGGTTAGGACTTAGGGTTAGGTTTAGTGTTGGGTTTGGGGTTTGGGTTAGGGCTAGATCTAGAAATAGGGGTGAGGGTTAGGGGTTAGGATTAGGGTTTAGGGTTATGGGTTAGGTTTAGGGTTAAGTTTTCTGTTAGGGTTGGGCTAGGTTTAAGGGTTAGGATTAGGGGTTATGATTATTGTTAGGGTTTATTTTTAGGGGTTGGGTGTTAGGTTTAGGTTTGGATTTAGGGTTAGGGTCAGGAGTCAGGATCAAGGGTCTGTGTCAGGGCTAGGGTTCGCGCTAGGGTTGGGGTTAGGGATAGTGTTAGGGCCAGGGTTAGGGTTCGGGCTAGGGTTAGGGCTAGTATTAGGGTTCGGGCTAGGGTTAGGGCTAGGGTTAGTGTTAGGGTTAGGGTTAGCGTTACGGTTTAGTTGTTCGGGTTAGGGTTAGGGTTAGCGTTGGGGTTAGGGGTTAGGGGTTAGGATTAGTGCTTAGGGTTAGGATTTAGGTGTTGGGGTTAGGATTTAGGTGTTGGGGTTAGGGTTAGTGTTAGGGGTAGGGTTAGGGTTAGTGTTAGGGTTTAGTTTTTAAGGTTAAGGTTAAGGTTTAGGATAAGGGTTAGGGTTAGTGAGTTAGGGATAGGGAGTTTTGGTTTTCAGGGTTAGGGTAAGTGTTTGGGGTTAGGGCTTTAGGGTTAGGGTAAGGGTTAGGGGTTAGGGTTAGGGGTTAAGGCATTAGGGCTAGTGTTAGAGCATTAGGGTTAGGGTTAGGGGTTAGGTTTAGGTTTTGCTTTAGGGGTTAGGGTTAGGGGTTAGGTTTAGGTTTAGCTTTCGGGGTTAGGGTAAGGGCTAGGGTTTAGGTTTAGGGGTTAGGCTTAAGGGTAAGTGTTAGGGTTAGGGTCAGCGCATTAGGGTTAGGGTTAGGCCTAGTTTTAGGGGTTGGGGTTAGGTCTAGGGTTATGGTTTAGGTTTAGTGTTACGATTAAGTTTAGTGTTAGGGTTGGGTTTAGGGTTTGTGTTAGGTTTAGGGCTAGGTTTAGGTTTAGAGTAAGTGTCATGGTTAGGATCTAGGGTTAGGTTTAGTGCTGGCTTTGGGGTTAGTGTTTGGGTTAGGGTTAGGGTTAAGGTTAGAGTAAGGGTTACGGTTAGGATTTAGAGTTAGGTTTAGTGTTGTGGTTAAGGTTTGTGTTAGAGCTAGGGCTAGATTTAGGGGTGAGGGATAGGGGTTAGGATTAGGGTTTAGGGTTATGGTTTAGATTTAGGGTTAGCTTTTGGGTTAGGGTTGGGCTAGGTTTAAGGTTTAGGATTAAGGGTTAGGATTATGGTTAGGGTTAGGGGTTAGGGTTAGAGTAAGAGTTATGGTTAGTGTTAGGGCTAGAGCGGGACTAGGATTAGGGTTATGGTTAATGTAAGGGCTAGGGCTTGTTTTAGGGCTAGGTTTATGGCAAGTGTGCAGGCTAGTGTTCGGTTTCGGGCTAGTGTTAACGTTAGGGCTAGGGTTAGGTTTAGGGTGTTAGGGTTAGGGTATACGGGTTAGGGTTAGGGTTAGGGAGCGTGACACCGCATTAGAGTTAGGGTTAGGGTTTGGGGTCAGCTTTAGGCTTAGGGTCAGGGTTAGTGTCAAGGTCTGAGGTTGGGCTAGGGTTAGGGGTTAGGGTTTACTTTTTAAGGTTAGGGATAAGGTTTAGGCTAAGTGTTGGGATTAGGGTTAGTGGGTTAGGATTAGGGTTTTGGGGATTAGGGTTAGAGTAAGGGTTGGGGTTAGGGCATTAGGGTTAGGTTTAGGGTAAGGGTTAGGGGTTAGTGCATTAGGGTTGGGGGTTAGGTTTAGGGTTAGGGTTTAGGGATTAGGGTTAGTGTTTGTTTAGGGTTAGGGTTGAGTTAGTGCTGAGTTAGGGTTAGTGTTTGGTTAGGGTTGGAGTTAGGATCAGGGTTAGCGATTATGGTTGGGTTAGGGTTAGGTGTTAGGGTTAAGGTTGGGTTTTGGATTGGGCTTAGGGTTTGGGTTAGGCTTAGGGCTAGGGTTAGAGGTTTGGGTTAGAGTAAGGGTTAGGGTTAGAGGTTAGGGTTAGGACTTAGGGTTAGGTTTAGTGTTGGGTTTGGGGTTTGGGTTAGGGCTAGAGCTAGAAAAAGGAGTGAGGGTTAGGGGTTAGGATTAGGGTTTAGGGTTATGGGTTAGGTTTAGGGTTAAGTTTTCTGTTTGGGTTGGGCTAGGTTTAAGGGTTAGGATTAGAGGTTATGATTATTGTTAGGGTTTAGTGTTAGGGGTTGGGTGTTAGCTTTAGGTTTGGATTTAGGGTTAGGGTCAGGAGTCAGGATCAAGGGTCTGTGTCAGGGCTAGGGTTCACGCTAGGGTTTGGGTTAGGGGTAATAGGATTAGGGTTAGGGTTAGCGTAATGGTTTAGTTGTTCGGGTTAGGGTTAGCGTTGGGGTTTGGGGTTATGGGTTATCGGTTAGGGTTAGGGTTAGGGTTGCGGTTGGGGTTAGGGTTAGGGGTTAGGGTTAGGGC